>KE372067.1:70035-109862 GCA_000418225.1 Zizania latifolia | reverse complement strand
CCAGAACTTCCGGATGCTCCAGAACCCGGAACTTCCGGCTACAGCCGGAACTTTGGGTTCCCCCAGAATTTTCTTGGGCACAATTCCATCAGTATGCACCTCCTCAATTCAATATAGTGCACCCTCACAACCCAATCAATAATCTAGTTAGGGAAGTCTGTCCATATCAGCCTAATTTTGCACCCCTCTATTTTTGCTCTAGCTTGGCCACTCACATCAAAACACAGAGACATGGATTCTTTAGTTTTTAGAAAATTTTAGGGACATGAATAACTCAAATCATAGTTTGGATGAATAAGTTATGAATACCTAACGTTCTAACTTATTTTTATATAGCAAAATGATTTATGGTGCAATTCTATGTATATTTTCTAAAGGAAAAGGTACTTATTATGTCATTGATCGCCTACTCACTGATGCATGATCCCATTCCACACAGTGCATGGCTACAGAAGCACCAAGTGCAGACACGATGCCTACATGACTACCTAGATGATGAACACATAGCAACCACATCGGCTCCACATGACAGTGACTCGAGACCTGATTGTTAGTTTTTGATCTCATACAATTTTTTGCATGCATGAGCCCAACGACAATGCATAAGATTAATAGAACACACAATGATCTGAAGCAATCCATGGTTTTCATCATTTCTAGTGTTGCTCCCCTCTCACTCGGTGCTATAGTTAGGAAGCCAACTTTAAATTATTTTTGCATATGGGACTGCCATGCTGAAGTCAAAATCTTTAATCAACAAATAAAGAAATTAGACCCTAAGACTGTGAGCAACATTTTATCGGGTACCAGAAAGATCTAAAGGATATTGATTCTACTGTCCAGACTATGTCACTAAATTTGTAGAAACCAGGCACACTTTCTTAGAAAATGATGACATTAGTGGGAGCACTACACATGAAAGAAATGTAGAACTTAAGGAGATCTAGCCTTAGTTCGCTATATCGATAAGTTAGCAGATTAACTTTAATTTCCTATTGTTCCAACGATTCAGGTCACACCTTAGATGTCAACAACTCCAGCTAAAAATTCTAGAGAAATTCCTTCTACTAATAATCCCAATGATCGTCTTCCTCAATAAGTCTGCTACATCTACACAACCTAAAAAAATTCCTAAGCCAATTGTGGTTTCTATTCAACCATTAAGAAGATCATAGCACAAAAGGAGGTCTGCCATCCTAGAATATTATAAAACCTTTATAGGTAAAGATATAAGGAAGGTAGATGACCCTACCTCATTTAAAGAAGTAATTATGAGTGAACATTCATCTCAATGGCTTGAGGCCATGACTAATGAATTAAAGTCCATGAGTACTAATGAAGTCTAGGATCTGATAGAAACTTCTAATGGAGTCAAGACAGATGGGCCTATAAGACCAAACTTTAGTCTAGAGGGAATATCGAAAGATTCAAGGCAAGACTTATGGCAAAAGATTATCCTAGAGAGAGGGAATTGACTATAATGATACATTTTCTCTTGTTTCTAAAAAGACTCATTCGGAATAGTGATGTTGCTTGTAGCTCATTATGATTTAGAGCTACATCATACTACATTACTAAATGGTGATTTATATGAGTGTGTATTCATGGCACAACCTGAAATTTTTGTTATGGAAGGCAAAGAACATTTAGGGTGCAAACTTAGGAAATCCATTTATGGACTTAAATAGGTGTCCAGATAATGATATCTTAAGTTGGAAGAAGTAATCAGAAAATTTTGTTTTAAGGAGAATAAGGTGGATAATTGTATATACATCAGGGATAAGAGTGAAAAAGTCATCATACTAGTACTCTATGTGGATGATATCCTTTTGGCTAGCAGTGATAAGAATCTACTATATAAAACCAAAAGATTCTTATCCTCTAATTTTAACATGAAAGATCTTAGTGAAGCTTCCTATATTTTAGGAATCGAGATACACCGAAACATGTCAAATGAAGTACTAGGTCTATCTCAAAAGTCATACATTGATAGAGTACTTGAGAGATATAATATGAGGAGGTGCTCTGCTACACCTACCCTAGTGGTTAAGGGTGATAAGTTTAGATTATTCCAAAGCCCAAGGAATCAATTAGAGATAGATAAACTAAAATCAATTCCTTATGGTCCTGTAGTTGGAACTTGGAAGCCTCATGTATGTACAAGTCTGTATGTGTCCAAACTTGGCTTTTGTGATCGAGATGCTTGGTAGATTTCAATCAAATTCAGTGTTAGATCGCTGGAAAGCCGTTAAAAAAGTATTATGTTATTTGCAAGGCACTAAGAATTATGTGCTAACATATAAGAGATTTGATAGCATTGAAATTATATATTATTCAGATGTTGATTTTGCGAGCTGTGTAGATACTGAGAAATCCACACATCAGGTTATGTTTTCATCCTTGTAGGAGGCAAAATTTCATGAATGAGGTCCAAGCAGTGGCTGTTCTACAGGGTGGTCCAGGCCCACCTGGACCACCCTGTAATTTGGCCCATTATACCTATAGATATTAGAAATTGGCCCAATAACTCTTGCACTGCACATGCTGCTAGCCTGCTCCACGCACGATGAACTATGCCTCCGCCTCCGCATCCACCTCCTCCCCTCTCGCCAGACTTGGCGGCTTCTGGCGGCTTCCCGCTCCACCGGCGGCCAGCGCCCCTCCCGTCGGCTGCCTTCGTCCTCTCGCGCACATCGACGCAGTGCGCCTCTGCCCATGATCTGACCATCCTGTCGTCTCGCCTGCGGGCTGCCAGCTGCGGCCTGCACTGGTGCCACACCGCTACGCGGCTACGCCCTCTCAGAGTCCCGCACCGCCCCTCCAGCGTGACAGCGCCCTCCGGCCAGCCCAGCGCGGTGGCGTCCCCCTAGCCCAATGGCCCCTGCCAGCTTGTAAGGTGCCTGTTTTGTGATGCAATGTTGTAAACATGGCACTAACTTACTAAGCTTTACATTGAATCCTATTAGCTGAAATACCAATAATGTTGTAGGTCATTGCATGGCTTTGGTTTGTAGTCTTAATTTTTCTGGAAATAGCTTTGAACTTATTAATTCACGAGTGTGTCTGATAGTTAATATGAACTAGCGGAACTATTTATATTGTAACTTGTAAGGCAGAAGTATAGTTCATATACATAATTAAGATTTTTATGGGTATGAAAACTCAAAGATTAGAAAAGAACTAGTACTGTAATCTTCTGTTTATATTAAATCTTTGATATTTGAATTGTTTATGTGGTAACTTTGTGACTTATGGACTTAAATATTAATTTTAGTGGATTTATAAAGTTATGAGATACAATTACTGTATTTATGATATATTTTTAAGTTTCAAAGTATAAAGTAGGAACACCCAATGAAAAATTCCTGGATCCGCCACTGGCGGCTCCAAGCAATCTCTAACTGCATCATCAATAATGTAGGATGAATTCGTGGCGTGTTGTGAAGCAACTAGATAGGCCATATAGCTTAAAAATTTTGTCCTGGGATTAAGAGTGCTAGATAGCATATCAAAACCACTAATAATTTACTGCGATAATAAAGCTATAGTTTTCTATTCAAATAACAACAGGTCATGGTACTGTTAAACACATTGGTATAAAGTATCATGTTGTGAAAGTTAGGATCCAGGATCAAACTATTAAAGTTGAGCATACCAATATAAAGTCTATGCTCGCGGATTCACTTACCAAAGGCTTATTACCACCTAGTTTATTTAAACATCATGTTGTTGGTATGGGAATTTTTAAAAGCATTTGAGTATGATCCTAGATGTTGGATCATAAGTTCAGCCAACTCCCAATTAATTAACACTCGGTCAAAGTTTTATAGTGAACTATAGATAATTAAGTCCTAATGGCATATGTTTGCCATTTTTACAGGTTGTCTTGGTACACTGTTTGCTAAGATTAAGTGCATTAAGATTGTTTTATGTTAAGATTAGTATATCGATCAAGTGGGAGAATGTTAGCTTTTGATCTTAGACTGGTTTTTGCATGCATGTGCCCAACAACAATGTATGGGATTTACAAAATGCGCAATGATCGAAAGTGATCCATGATTTTCATTATTTCTAGTATTGCTCCCCTCTTCCTCAGCTCTACAGTTCAAAGGGAGCAGTGAACTACGAGAAAGAGCTCCCTCTCTCGCTGCATCTAGCTCCAACAGAGAAAATCCAACATTGATAATCATAGAGCACTGGAGGGTTTAGGAAGGGTATTGCTCGACTTGTGCAGGTGGCGGTTGGAAGGATTGCGTTACCTGAAGGCTCTCCGCATACTTCCCGTCTAGTTCACCCTCCCGTCGGCACCACCACCAACAAACCCAAAGGACACAATGATGAGACGGTCATCATCAATCAAAGGGTAAAAGTGATCCAATACTGGTAAAACTACTAAGTAATTTCCACATCTATTTGTGTTTAGCATTAGATCAAGATGAAGTATTCATGTTTATGATGTGTTAAACATCATGATTAATTTCAACACCGATGGTTGCCGATGGTGCGGTAACTTCGACGGGCTAAAGAAAAGGAGAGCGGAGCGGGTGATCTCACCAAACCAAATGGACGACCAAAAAGTGGATGTAATGACAAAAAGGTGGTGACACTCCTCAGGTAGCTAGCATCGGGGGTGGCATTAAAGCTTTGGCCAGGGAAGATGGCACAACGTAGCCAAATATATCAACGACGATGGCCGACGATCGGTAGGGCATCTGCAGGTGGTGGCAGGAGGCATGGTAATGTGACAGAGAGAGGGGAGCGTGTTGAGAGCATACTCAGGTGTTGGAAATAGAGGGAAAAGTGCTGAGATGGAATGTGGTGGACTTCATGTTCGGCGGAGGGTGGAAACTGGAAATGACACAACAATTGTTAGCGTCGTGCAGGTAGAAGTGGTGCTCTCAGCCAGATGTGGTTTTGACCTAGAGTTGTGAGGGAAATGCACAGTAGGATGTAGGGGTTTTGGAATTGCTGACGGATTCAAAAGAGAGGGCATGAGGCGACGAGCTCGAGTTGTAGCGGCGACCGACTAGGGTTGTGCGGGAAATTTGGAGGTTAGGGATGACCCTCATTGGTAGGGCCTGCTTGTCAATGGTTCGTCCGTCTCATAGGCTGGTTAGACCAAGCGAGTGAGTGAGCTAGAGGAGAGAGAGAGAGAGCACAAGATGGGCTAGGCTGAAAATAGGAGAGAAAACAGAGGGATGTGAAATGTACTACACTAGTTTGAAAGGCCCTAAAAATTCTAGAAAAAATTGCTAAATTAATTTGAGACATGATGGATTTATTATTTTTTTCACTCGTCATGTTAGAATTGAATTCCATGTGGATTCTTATTTAGAAGACGTTTCTTTATTTATTTATTCAAACTAGATTTTCTTTATTTATTTTTCTTTATTCTAAATTTTAAAACACAGAGGGTTACACTCACACAGAATGGGAGACCAGTTGGCGGTAAGGCTAGAAAATTGGCTTGACCTCGTGAGCTAGCTCGAGACTCGACTCAGCTCGTAGGTGAAACAAGCCGAGCCCGAGCCTATGTTTTGTCTTGGTTCCGATCGAACCGAGCTAAGCCCGAGCCAGCTCGTGAGCCTGATTCATTTTTTAAATTTTAATATATACTATTTTATTTGAGTGTGATACCTACTATTTAGTGTATATCATGATTCTTATTGATTGTTGATATTTTATTCTTAAATATAGTACATATCAATATATAATTTTTAAATTTAGATGTTTTAATTTGTATTTTGTATATAACATATATTTAAATTAGTAGGCTCGTGAGCCAACTCGAGCTAGCTCGAGCCACACAACGAGTTAAGCCAAGCCTAGATTTTTAGCTCGGTTCATAAATAAGCCGAGCTCGTTTCGTATCGAGCCACACCAAGCCAAGCCAAGCCTAGGTTGGCTCGGCTCGTTTTCAGCCCTAGTTGGCAGCATGGTTTGGGGAGGGGGGAGAAGGCCAGCTAGAATGCAAGGGTGTGACCACTATCAGGATGCATGCGACGGACACCACATCAGCAGTAGAGAGAGTTAGGGTTTAGGATTTAGGGTTTATTCAAGGGTATGGTTGGATTTATATTTTTTGGTTTTTTGGAACATTAGTGATGAGTATAGGTCAACTTATTACAGACAGGTGTTATTAGTAACATAACAAGAGTGATAGATATGACATATGACACTAATGTTATTTATGGTCTAAGCTTATAGAAATTTTTGGAGAAACAATATTTTAGAAGCGTGGCACTAATAATTGGTGACAATAACAACATCCTTTGTTATGCATTTAATGTTATGCTTGTGATATAGGTAGATTTATATTTTAAGTTGGTTTTATATTAAATTTTATAGTTGTTGATAATATATTATAAGATAAATTAATGATAAAAGTAAAAAAACTTATACATATTATTTTTTATTTTTAGATGGAGAATCAAAAACTTATACATCTCATAGTTTTTACACAGTGGGGAGTAGTTTGTACGCATTGGCCATAACCATATCAGACATGTTGCCTGGTGACCATCCACATCGATCCAGCATGTTGTTATAGCGTTGTACGCTTATACTACGGTGTGCTAGCTAGGTAAACCTTCACTTTCCCAGCTGAGAATGCCACATGATCGAGCTAGCATTTTCTTTTTCTTTTTAGACAAGGGAAGTGACGAGCTGCCGGTTTGAAAATCTCAAAATTCGTAGATTTCACTGATCATAAAATTTATGAAATTTCAGCCAAATTTCTCGAAATTTTGAACACTGCCCGTCACATGAGGTTAGTTAGAACCACAGTTAATTGATGCTCGATCAAATTTTGACTTTGAAGGATGTATCAAATAAAAATGCGTCTTGCATCAATCAACCTACGGGTAGTACAGTAATTTTACAGTCTCCAAATTCAGACTACAATTGTGTTATATTAGTTCAGTTTATTATAAGTTCATTAACGCCGCTAATTAATATTATATTATTCCTCTCGTCATGTATAAAATGAGAATTACATCAGCTAGCACTCTCATATACGCTCACCACACGCTACACTTGATGTGTATATCTCATCGATTCATCATACGTATAGTATATATACGTACGTACGTAGGTATAGAATAGCGCGCTTGTCCGTTGGGTATATATATATACGCGTATCATCTAGAGTTTGGGAAACTGGCCGCATTCGGCGATGACGACGGGCTTTGCCGTCTTGCCGCTGGAGGAGCCGGCGCTGTCGATGGCGCGCACGGTGTCCATCCCGTCGACGACGCGCCCAAACGCGACGTGGCGGCCGTCTAGCCACGGCGCCTTGTCGACGGTGATGAAAAACTGGGAGCCGTTGGTGTTGGGACCGGCGTTCGCCATGGACACCACCCCGGGACCGTCGTGCGGGATCATGAACCCCTCGTCGGGGAAGTGCCGGCCGGCGTCAGGGAGCGCCGTCTCGCCACCGGTGCCGTTGCCCACCGTGATGTCGCCGCCCTGGCACATGAATCCGGGCACCACGCGGTGGAACGTCGAGCCCTTGTAGTGAAGCTTCTTGCCGGAGTGCCTGCTGTTGCCGCGCTCGCCGGTGCACAGCAGCCGGAAGTTCTCCGCCGTTTTGGGCACCATGTGAGCGAACAGCTCGATCACCACGCGGCCCCTCTTCTCGTCGCCGATGTCGATGTCGAGGAACACCCGGGGGTTGGACTTGGACGGCGGCGCCATTGGTGAAAGAGAGAGAGAATACCCGATCCCGCAAATTGCTGGATAGTTAGCTACTTGTACTTAGTTCGCCTCTTGTCTATTTGGTTTGAGACGTGTAAGAAGAGGAGGTGATGGTTATATATAGGTGCAAATGTGCGTGGGGGAGGAGAACCACCGCTTTTTGGAGTGCAGGAGATGCTTCACACGCCTAAAGAAAATATGTAAAGTGATTCTTTGTATAAGTCGTTTTCATATTTTAATTTTTCAGCTATTTTTTAAATATAAGTTATTTTAGGAATTTATCTTATTTGTTTATCTTTTTCTATATCTATGTTTATTCTTGTCAAATAAATACTACTCCTCTCGTAAATAACCATTAATCTTCTCCAAAACAGAATAAATATGGGGAAAATAAAATTATTTAGATTGATTTTATAATTATTGTGCAAAAGTTTAAAATAATCTATATAAGAAATCAAGAAATCATGGAGTTTTGTGGGAATTATTCTGGCATGAGGCCAACTACTCTTGATTGTCTATAAGAAAATAAAAACTAATTAAGCAAATTCCTGGCTTTTAATTTTCTTCTCATTTTTCATGTGGGTAGCAGTTGGGCATGTGTGAAACTGTGCGAGGTATTTGTGACGGCTAGAATTTGAGTTGCTTGTGGGACAATCACATCATGTTTCCTTTTGTTCTCTTTGTGGCCGAAATATGGATATGCAGGGTTCACACACCTTATATATTGAATAATTGCAAGTGGGATTCTGATTCGATGGCACCCTAGCTAGTTAGCTAGCTAAAGCTAAGGTAGTAGAGGTTATACAGGATGTACACTACACTACACTAGTATAACAATTCTAATTAGTATCGGTTTATATATTCACTCAATAGAAAATCTTATTGTCGCTTATACATCTGGGAACACACATCGATACATACAACCAATATGATAATCGATACATACAAACTATACCATCGGGAACACACATCTGTTTTCCAGTAGTGTAACAACCGATAGTCATGAGGATGGGTTGGGCGGAAAATAACACACATGCGTCGTTTTTATATAAACCAACAAATTTGGTGTCGTCCTCTATTTTGTGGTTTGTGCTTGCGCAACAACATGAAAAAGAAAAAATAAATCTAATATACAACTAGTAATTCAGTTTAAAGATGAATAATTTTTAGTTACCAGCTGGGATGTACGCCTACTAAAATATTTCCATTATAATAAAAAATGATGCAACGTTAAAATTCTACGTGATAATAGTACCGAATCTACGAAAGGCGTATAAGACGGCACGAGTAAGTTTGCACTACTACAGAAACTATCATCAGTGCCAGATCAAAATCGCTATCAGTAACGGGTTTTGAACCACCACTGATTAGTCGAAACTGATAGTTGACGATTATCAACGGTGGTCCTAGAACCAGCACTAATAGCCACTTTTAGTGATGGTTCATAATAGAATTGACACTAATAGTATCACTATTAGTGCTAGTTCATAATAGAACCAAGTGAGTATTAGTGTCGGTTCTATTATGAACTGACACTAAAAGTGCACAGCATACATCAAGTAATAACTGGTTATTACTCATATGATTTATTGATTGGTCAGTCAGAGGTGTAGATAAGTTTCAAACACATTCATTCATCCATCTTTAACTCTGTACATTCGTTTCATTTGTCTTACAACTTCATATGCACAGAGATATCATGCAATAAATTTATATCATCACCATTTCACATGCACCCAACCACAAGACTAAAGTATACATCAATACATACACATGCATGCCTTTACAATCTCTTTTTACAATACTAGAGTAGATGCCTGATTAGTTATGTGACATGCATATTGCGATCTCTCTGAACTTTTATCTTTTGGTTGCTACATCAACAAATTAAAGGAAGATGAGATGAGGAAGGAAAAAAGTCATAAAAGTTTTTCTAAAGAGAATATGTAAGAGATTTTGTACGTAGGATTTGATTGCTTCTTGATGTTGGTGAGCCCGTGGCTATTCACGAATAGTTTCACATCATCTCTGGCGAACCTATTCTCTTCTCCTAACTCATCTTCTCTGTGCTCACCATAGTCATCGGCTTCTTTCCCGATGCTTCAATTCTTTATAACAAGGAGTAGCAAGTATCAGATATTAAAAATAAGACAACTAGTTGAAATGTTTAAGAAGAAGAAGAGAGGGTAATGAGCAGTGGCCTCGTGGGATGACTGATTTATATATACAAGTAAGAGTAGCTATCAGTGTTGGTTGGTAATAGAACCGGTATTGATAGTGCCTACGAACCGACAGTAATATTGAAATTCAAAACTTAACGTTCTCGTGTTTACGAACCGACAGTGATACATCTTCAGTGTCGACTCAGATATAACCAACACTAAAGGACCGCTACTTATAACATATTTCGTGGTAGTGTTGGGTTGCCTAACAAAGTGTAGTCAGGTAAGGATTCTCCTCTCTAGTTGTAACGCACCGAGGGCCTTAATTAATTTATGATTTTTCCGGAGAATTAATTAATGCATTAATTAGTACGAGTCAACAGAATTTTATGTATTTGAAACCTAAATCTCACAAATCTCAAAGGTTGCAATGTGTTTTGTTCACGAGAACCTTTAATTTTAGGAAAAAAATTTGATGAGAACTTTGGTTATGTTTCAACTTGTTTGATCGCCGAAATGCATGCAACTTGACGACTCACCTTTATGCTACTAGGTAAGCCTCCAATATTACTTGCTTTCCTTTGTGATATAAGTATATTACCCATGCATGATTCCGAACAATGAAAAATGTTAAGCTCTTGATTCGCTTCAAAAGAAAAAAGAAGATACTAAAGACATAATGTACAAATTACATGCACCGTCCTTATTAATTTCTTCGATCCGCTCTCAGTTTTCTGTTAGTAGTACTCTGATTTCCTGGCCGAACAAATTCCCTAACAATTCATAGAAATAGACTCTTACGGCCGATACGAATTAAGTAGAAATTGTATTTGTAATTTTGAAACTTTGTAAAGTGGGTAATTTGATTGAGGCAGCTTCAGGTCATGAGAGCATCTCCAACAATAGTGCTCTTATCTAGCTTTCTAAAATTAAATTTAGGTATTTATAAAAAATCACTCTGCAACAGTATTTCTAAATGATCTCCTGTGATGTCCTAAATCATCTCTTATTTCTCTCAAAAGTAGGAACTCTCTTTCTAATCCCTTTAAAATATAGGAATTGAGATTATAGGGATATTGTTGTGGACTAATTAATTTTTAGAGATCAACAACAGAGTTTAAGATGGTTTCTATATAATATTTTAGGGAACAAAAAATAGAAAAATTCTACTTAACCAAGTTTGTAAAAGTGTTTGGCTACCAAGTTGGCCATAGATTCTGAAACTAATTAGGTGATTTAATTGACCATGCTATCCCTACCATATGAACTCCTGAATTATTTCTTGTTTCAAGGCTATATTGTAGCTGTAGCTACTCCGAAAATATGAAGTTTTCCCTAAACAATCTAGATTTTGAAAATATATTGTGAAACTCAATAGTTATAAAATCTAAAAATGAACTAGAATCCAGAAGCTAAAAGTACCAACATTCTCACCAGCTAGATAGTGACCAGCGGTTTCTCCGAATATAAATCTCCCTCAAATAGGCCCTTACACTAAAATTGAAGGCATGCACTATAACAACTTCGATTTTTATAGAGGAACAGAAATCCTGGCCTCAAGGGTGGCCTGACATTTCGGTTGCCTGAGGTGA
Source organism: Zizania latifolia (assembly GCA_000418225.1). Lineage (NCBI taxonomy): Eukaryota > Viridiplantae > Streptophyta > Magnoliopsida > Poales > Poaceae > Zizania > Zizania latifolia. The sequence continues at coordinate 98,413 of KE372067.1, read as the reverse complement.
AACTAAAAATAGGAGTTCATTAAGGCACAACTAAAGATATCGACGGTTGTTTACTGATCAGGTACTAGAACAAAAGAATAGACATACGAAAGAATAAAACTATATAATCCATGAACTGCTATGTGACAATATAAACTTAATCTGCTATATACTTCATACTTTATAATCATGTTGAAAGAAGGGGTCTTGTGTTTTGGAGGCCCAATGTGGCACGGCTATTGTCGAGCTTTGGCCATTGACTAACGACTAGTCATTATGTCAACAAGAGCATAAGAGTATATTGGTATCATTTGCTAGCTGTTTTGTGACGGTGAGAGATAAGTACGGTTGTGATTTAACAACGTTGCATGCAGCTAGCCCAACATGCACAAGCACAAATTGGAGAATCGAATAATCATGGACGGTCGTGTGGGCAGACTCAAAAGGTCCACTGAGATTCTCTTGCCACTATGTAAGGCGTCCGAAAGAGCCAAGTGAAGTTTCTTGGAGGCTGTCGACTTCAGTTTGATGTACAGCGATCTGCATAGCGTTTCGTTGTAAATTGGCATCGTTTTCGGGCAGGAATCCACTGAGTGAGAGGTCAAGGTGACGACACTGACCGAAATGCATTCTAGTTTACGCCGTTCTTTCAATTTCTGGTATTCACCATCCAAGAGCTACCTGTAAGCTTTGGCACGTACGATTTAAAGTGCCATAGAGGAAGAAAGATGCCGTCTGTTAATGCCATAGAGGAAGAAAGATGCCGTCTGTTAATAGACAATTTTGTAGTAGGTTATACGAAGACACTACAGACGACTTCATTAATAAACAATTGGAGCTATAGAGATGGCGGGGCCAAAAATTTATTACAGCTCAAACAAATCTAACTATTGCGAAACCGAGCAGCCGCATAGGGTTAGGGGTAAAAACGGATTAGATAGTTTTCATCCGAAACATTTAAAAACAGATACAAATAGTTTTAGATCAAATAATTTCGGATACAGATATTGATATGGACACGGATTTTTTATGTAGATATGTCATTACTGATTCTCAACCGTCCATTTTCGAATCCAAATCCAAAAAAACTAATATTCGTTTGATTTATTTTCACCCCTGCCTAGGGTTGCCGGGTGGATAAACTATTGTACAGGGTATGTATAACATTATTTTAAGAACTGATTTCGTATAAAAAATGGCCATACCACTGTATTGATTTCTAAGGTGCCCAACCATTTCTAGGCTAGAGCGAGAGGGATGATCGCCTACGACCCATAAAACCATAAAACCTAAGGAACTCAAACCATGTATTCAAATGTATACACCCTACACAAAAAATATGCCAAAACAACCTAATAGCCTACGATGACAGAGGAGGGTTAAGGATATGTAGTATTTCGTGGCCCAACAGATTCTCTCAAAATTCCCTTCTATCAAAGTTATATATATGGTTGAGTGAGCCTGACATCTTCAATTGGCTAATGCAAGATCTAATAGAGTGTTGTGGATTAATATTATATATCATGGATGTACCAAACAATTTTATCATTAATATAAAAAAAATTGTATTATGTTCAAAGAAAGAATAAAGAACAATTTTACCTCGTCCTCCGAAATTTTAAGAACCCTGTGAGTGTGGTCAGGGGTGTGGGGATGGCATTTCTTTCATCGGCAAGACATAACTTATGATCTGCTTTTACATCTTAATTTAGGGCCTTCAAATTCAACTTCATTTAGTTTTACACATCTTGGAATCTTCTACAAAATAGTGTAAAAGTAATGGCTATGTTACCATGTCTAATTTGAGCAGCAAAGTGCTCCATAAATATATGGAAGTGATCACCGAGTCCCTCAAGAACTTTACTACTCCACTCTTTTACTGTACCATTAAAATACAAAAGACTACCATTGGTTTGCCCCACTCAACCAAATGTGCCACCCGTGTAGTAGGCTGTAAGCATCTGTTTTCTTGGAATAACAAACTAAGCCGTACAACATGCAGATTCATTTTATCAAAATGATTTGCATCGCTGACATGTCGAATCCATGTTCAAGCGCACCGAGTCTGTCTAACATGTACGTCACCAAACACAGATTTAAATGAAAAACAGGTAATCAATTAAAGGCTACACAATTTTTTGAAAGAAAAGGGTAAAAAACATTTCCTTCTATAAATAAAACAATTATAGAAAACAAACGGATGATACAAACATCTCATAACTCATATAAACCGAACATGCTTAAGTTACTAATATCTCAAGTAAACTACTACAAACAAATCTGATAGCTTCTCTCAATAACTAAAGCAATATATTCTTAGTCTTCCTCTAGTAAGTATATTATATTATCAATCTCATTAAAAATGTGTAGTGTTCATGTAGATTTAATGGTAGTTTATCTATTTGTTGCCTCCATTCATTCTCCTATGCATTTATGCATAACCACAAACACAAACTGACATCACAAATTACTAAACAATGCTAAAGTCATATTTCAATAGAATATCAATTTCCATCTTTGCCCATCAGAATTCAATTTCTTAAAAAGACAGGAAGAGAGTATGCTATGAATTTGTTAAAGTTTCCTTACGACATACACTTACTCATCCTGCTAAAACAATCTGTAAGATGCCATTGATGAGTTTTATCTATACATTTAACTTTAGAGCACATGGCGCTGTAGAACTAATTCCAGTCCTCATTGCATTAACCAAGAAACGTGTCTAATAAACATAATAGCACATCGGCGATTGATAATACTTCAGCCCGATGTAAACTGCAAGGTGGAGCTGCTTAAACTAAAAGGATTAAACCTAACAAAAATATCGCTAGAATGCACAATTCCAGTCTTCCTGACATCCATTTCCACTTCTCTAATATGATTTGAGAATAGGTTAGCATAGAAAATGATAAAGTAGAAGGGGTTCTTGGTGCTGCCACCTTGCCTACGGATCTGCTATATCCTTGAACAACAGATGTTTCATATACTTGAACACACAGTCAGACACTGCCCTGCCCAGTATTAGGGAGCAACTCTGACAAGGGCATGTTAACTGCCATTCCATATATGAGAGCTATCCAACAAATTTCAGACCATAACTAGACAAATTTACAAGAATTATATGAGATTGTTACTCTGCACAAGCCCAGGATAGAGAAGAGTGATAATTTGTGCGAGCGACCTGACTAATGGTTTAAAACTGGAATGCTTCTCTGAAGCTGCAAAGAAAGTTAAAGAAACAGGAAAACAGAAAGGTGAGTAGACTGAAACATAACGTTGAAGTGATAAATGTGAATATAAAAAATATTATAATTCTTATATCAGATGGTATAATGATCATTAAATGAAGCGTACCATGAAGCATAGCCTTAATTCCCTTTGAGAAATCTTCAAACCGACCCAACACTGGTCTGATGCCACATGACTGGGATACGCACAGTTCCATGTAAAGTGATGTTTCAAGTATCATCAACAGAAGTTGGCACACACTCTCTGTCTCCGCATCGAGAGTAGTTGATTCACTTGCCTCTAATAATTCAGTGACAATAGAAACCACTTGATCCTGAAAAGTGAAAAGTGTGGCCACAATTGAAACAGGGGAAAAGACAAGTGAGTAAGTGACACTTTTCTCAGTGATGACACAGATTTGATCTTGGACTCTTGGTGCTTTGAAAAATGGCGCATAACATTTTATATCGCTTAAGAACTGGGCTATAAGCACAGGCAAATTTAAACACACTTTCACAAAGAGCAATTAGTTTCACAATGAATTAGAAGTCTATGCAGCAGACAGTTTTATGACATCCATTCTCGGTAACGCAGATTTTAGTTATTTATGTAATCAAATATATCGATTTGATACACCAAATTTGTTCGCATTGAACATTCTGCCACTGAGTTTGACGTTTGACTTTATCCCATGGATGCATCACAGTTTGAAAAAATCTCTGTTCCATGCCATCCAAGTTGTGTCCATAGCCCCTGTGAAAAGATAATTTTCCCCCTCAACTTCCAAGGGTAAGGAAGAGGCTGCAGTCCTCCCAGCAGTGGGCCAATGGAACAAGGGAAACCTGGCAAGAAGGGCCCACCAACAGAGAGAACAGGGATGATCGTGGAATGGTTGCTGCACACAATAGTGAGACAAGGAGAGGCTTCTCCAGAAAAGTCAAGGGAAGCAGTGAGGCAAAGCTAGAAAGGAATATAATAGTTGTGTGGCCCACCAAAAGGAACGTTAACTAGCCATGACGTTCGGTTCGGCAGAGTGTCATCTAGGGCTTCAGTCTTGATACAGAAAGCTCTTGGGCCCAGATTTCTTGAAGGGAATCACACACTCAGAAATACACTTAATGTGATCCAATTAAACAGAGACGAAGAAGAAGCACAGCGATTCTGCTCACCATTCTTCAAGTCACAACCCCAAACCCCCATTCCATCTCTGCCACCCTAACTACTTGCCTGTGCCATGCATCTGCCTCAATTGGCCTCTTCATCCATGGCATCCTTGTCAAGTTTACCTCAAGGGGTTAACATATTCAAGTGGCAGGATTTCAAGATGGTGGTAGTAGCTGGAAGTAATGCAATAACTGAGGGAGTAATAAGGGGGAAGGAAAGACAAAAGGAGAACAGCAGCCAGATCTGATAGAACAAGGTGGCAGTGAACAGTGTTTGTATATAAAAAAGAAAGGTGATAGAGAGAAGAGTGATTCACATTCAGTCATTCAGGCCATTGTTGTTGCATACTCTACAAGGATAAGGACATCTAGGGCATTGCCATTAAAGAATACATTTAACAACTTGCCACTAACAGAAGGTAATGCCAATGTCATGGAGTGTAAAAATTTTGCTTTACTAGTACTATTATCTAAGCACTACAAAAATACAGTCAAATTGGGTGGCAGATTGTGAACAGAGATCAACAGCGGGCAGCGGCAAGGATTAAATTCTCTTTCCAACTATAATGTCAAACACTCAAACTAGATATCTTTTAAGCCTTAAAATGTAAGTTTATTTCCTTCTGTTATAAACAGCAAGGAAGTTTATAATGCAAACAGTTTATAGTGCAAACAGAGAGAGCTACCTAGAAGTCTTAAGTGACTGCATAATCCTAAATATTTTCACATTGTGGTACGTACACAAAATTATACAATAAAAGTGAAAGTTCCAGTTAAGAGCATATATGTAGTTTGCATATGGTGTTTACCTCCTGGCATTGTCTGGTTTTCGGTAATGTAATAGATCAATTATCCTATGGCTAATAGTGTCAATATCCATGGAGATATAGCACACCATATAATTCAACACCTTAACATGCTTTCACATTCATCATTTCATTTTCCAACAATTGATCCAATAATGAAGTAGTCAATTTGACCCATGGACAAATATGCAAGCATATATTTCATGCTTTTTTGAGTAATTTATAGGACATTCCCTATATCATGCTAAGACTAACTAGGATTTTGAAAATGAGGTACCATTGGTTTAAGTAAAAGAAAAAAAGAAAATCAAGAGTTCCAGCAGCTGCTAGATAGACACTACCAAAGCCTAAACATAAAAATCAGCCATAAGGGCCTAGAGCAATAGCCATAGTTACCTGCAGACCATGAAGAATATCTGGCATGGGAAGTTCGGGGAAATGAGCAAGGTCAAGAAACTCCAGTTCTTCTGCCCTTTTTACTGCCTCTTTTGCTTGACTGCACAGGAACTTCATAATAAGAAAAGCAATCCTATAGATTTGTACAGCTAACATCTCCGTAAAGCGAGTCTGTTTCATAGAATCAGAATCTCCTGGACTTTTGTGTCTAATTACAAGAGATAATGCTGCATTAGGAGGACCAGAAACAGATGCAGTTGACAAAGCACTACTTGCAGAAAATCGGAACCATCCATATTTGCTCCTAATAAGTGGTGGCTCTTCATTAAGCACCATTTCCTCTTTAACACTAGGAGGGCAAATGAAGGGTGAGTTCCAGTTTGGGGAATCACCAGTTCTTGCACTACCCCTGCTTATAAATGCAAGCAGGTGGATAATAATTTCTCTTAATTCTGAATCGACTTCCTTCATACCTGTGTCCCGTGGGAAATGGTACTTAGCCAAAATACAGAGAAGTGTAAGGATATTCTCAGTAAGACTGAGAGCTGAAAGTGATGTCTGTGACTTCTGTAACAGTGCCCTTTTCTTGCTCTGATGAGTGTTAACACTTTGTTCGGATAGATAAGACGACATCAAAGGCACTTGTCCTGAAAGAAAGCTGATAGTACTGTTCACAACACTGTTACGCGAAATATCATCATCCATAGAATGGTTCAGAGATGAGACAATAGCAAGACCCAAACCCCAAGTATTCAGATCCTTTATTTGGGTGCTCAAAGAATTTCTCAAACAGGAGACATCCAGAGACATCTGACTCAGAAGTACCTTTATGAAAGCAAAAATATTGGCAGACTGAAGAATTTTAGCACCTTCCTTTGTCCGCCCCATGGTCAAGAGGAAATTCAATATGACTTGAGTACACAATAAAGCCCCATTTTGGCATTTTTGCAGTATAGACTGAAGACGAAAATGCTTTTGTAGAATAGGCACCCAAGCATTAGAAGGTAAAAAGCCCTTCAATATTACATCCATTGATGCAACAGCAAGGTCAGAATACTCTCTGCTCTCTGCCAATTTACATAGTACAGGTAACAAGCTCATACTTAAAAGGGATAATTCGCCAAACAAATTGCCATCTTCAGATCCATGTTTCATGTCATCCTTGCTGTAAATGAATTCAAATAATGACAAAAGAAGAACAAGGAGGGACTTCACTGGTTGCTTAAGAGCAGGACTGGATGGCATGAGATTAAACAAAAAGGAAGTGCTGGTGCTTGAGGTTTTCATGAGCAGTACAATAACTGGATACAGATCCCTTGAACTTTTGCTTTGCTTAGAATGATTAAATAAGATCCTGGTGACAGTAAGCAGTAGTTCAACTTGTCCAGACAAGGGAGGAAATAAAGCCTCATTTTTATCAACTTCAGGAGTGAGCGAATTAATAGTTGACTGCAGAGATTTGCATGCACATCTAACTGCTGATTGTGTAGTTGTTACTGAAATCCCTTCATCAGGCAAGTCAAACTTCTTATATGAACTCTGCAGAAGTTTAAAGATAAGGAGACAATTAGAATCAGTTGTAATATGTGTTAAAGATAGATTTGGTTTCTTAAAAATAGAATCTGTTTAAATATGTAAACTATAGCCGTGTATAATCAGGAAAGGTTGGCCGCTCTGGTTGTAGATAGAAACTAGAGATTGATTTCAATGTAATAGATAGAAACAGACCAGACCTTCCTAAACTTGGAGATCACGGTCTATAATCAGCTGGGCGTTTTAGCCCTATATAAACATGAAGGGATTGGCAGGGACCATTACAGCCAATAGATTAATTCACAATATGCACAAAAGATCCTAATTAGCTCCATATAAACTTCAGTTTACCCTAGCAGGTCACTGCCAAAATATATTTTCTTCCATCACTTAACTTAGGTTAGACATCTGCACCACACACACTAATACACATTTATAGAATTGCAAAGCAGATCAATTTTAGGGATTTATATAATTATATGACAGCATGTTCAGGAACATATGATTCAATTATATCACAGGACAAAGTATAACACAGTATGGAGAAATATTCTCAAAACACTTGCAAGGATCATAATAAGTATAGAAACTTACTGTTCCAGTGTATACTGATAAAAATGTTATAAATGATCTCAAAGCACAAAGCTTTGCATCAACTTGACATTTCATCAGGTTTGCTCTATGCATAATATCCAGCATTTTTTCAGCTACTTCTTTACAGGTCTTCCAGTCTGAATGATTCCAAAGTTCAACTCCAAGTTCATCACGTATGTGTGGAACATCAAATAAAGAAATGCCATTGGTGGTTGGAAAGGTTTTCTGCGGTTGTTCCAAAGGATTGTGTTCAAAAACTTTAAATTCTAGAAGGAAATATAGCAGCTCCCGAAATGGACCAGGAGTAATCTGACGGCCTTCGAGTTCTCCATGTAAATGATAGTAAAGATCACTGATTATCAAAATGGTAAGTTCTTGTTCACTGCTGCATTTTTCAAGGAGATAAAATTCAAACTCTAGTAGGAATGGTGCAAAATTATTTTAGTATCTATACTGCATTAACAGCTTAACCCAAGTTAGCACAATGCAATTCAGTAAGTCAACATAAAAAACATAGATCAGAGAAAATCTTATGACTCAATGGCTAACAGGACACTATTTCATTAATTTCAAAATTTTGTGAAAGCTTCCACAGGTCATAGGTTTTCCACAAGAACTCCACCAACTTGTTAACATCAAACAAATCATCAAAATCTTTTGCTAGTCTTAAATTATGAAAAAGTTTTTCCAGAATGGAGGGCTAGGGAGTGTACGGACACAATATTGGCATTTACACTTTTACATTAACAGAATATACTGCAATCATATAATGAACTGGCTTATAAAAAACTATTAGATATGTATGCGAGCCATGCCGATGAGCCATCAGCCTACCCTATATCGTCACTGAGACAGATGTTTTCCAAAATAAGGTTCTACTAGTTTTTGAACAGACATGGTGTGGGAAGTTTTGCAAGAAGTTCAATTCATCAATTGGCATCAGCATCTAAAATGGTCAGTGAATGCCTTCTCTAATAAATCATAACTCACTCAAGAAAACCGGTAGAATTTCAAAATAAAGTGTGAAAAAAGATAAGCCATTGAATTCCAACAGGTTAAGTGAGTTGCTCTAGTGAATTGCCATTTCTGGTTGTCTCTTTATGTCAGCTTCACATTGAATGCTGAGTCACCAACATATGTAGAAATTAAGTTTTCCATATACTAGACTCAACCAACATATATAGAGTTACAGACTCTTGCAACATACCGTTCAAGTGTTTAGTGCAAAAAATCAAGTCAATAGCTGCATCATTTAGATGCAAACAGAAATTACTCGAAATAAAGATAAAATAACATTAGAAGAGGTACCTGTAACCATGAAGGGCATATTGTGACAGTAGAGCTAAGAATGCATGGTGTTGTAACAACTGCATAGCAAGAAAGGAAAAAAAAGAAAGAGGAATGTTTGTGTCAGCAGCTGAAACTGTGTACAAAAAACTCGGCATAGTATTTGGCTGCCAAAACATGCAATAAAATTATTCCCTATCTCTTCAAGCATCCTTCAAACAATTTTATGGTAATTTTACCATCACACAGAGCACGAGCTTGCCAAGTCATAAATTGACTACAAAATATCGGTTAAGAGAAGCTAGCAGGTGATGAGTATTCTGAAAACTGTAGGTCAGTGATAGGAACTTTCTTAAAATATAGTTTTATGGAATTGGTTCCCAAATCCATAGTTGTTAAGGTGGTAAGGCAAGGTAACACAACACAACCCTGCCTTACAGCCTAAGCGGTAAGGCATAAGGCAAGGCAACACCTTACGCAATAAAAAAACAAAAGAAGAAATGGAGATAAGATAAAGGCAAAATTGCATCCAGCCAACCACTAAATAGTGCTGTGCACTTAAGTCCAACCCAACAGACCATTTAAAGCCCACCAGGTTCCTTTCTTCTCTTGCACTAGCAGCACTGCTCCTTTTCCCAGAGCAGCTGCTACCACACTCTCTCCCTTCCCTTGCACTAAAGCAGCCTCTTCTCTGCTGCATCCTTCTCTCCTCGATCTTTTTCTCTTCGCTGTGTCCTCTGTGCCATCCTCTCCTCTCTAACACTCTGATGCCAGTAGCATGCAGTGATGGCGGAGGCACATGGGCTCAGCTGCACACCAGCAGGAGACAGAGCAGAGGAAGTGAGGAGGGAGGATGGCAGGACAGATCCATGGCATGGTGGAAGTACCACCAGCTAGGATTCAAGAATGAGTTTGTCCCCCTCTTCTTACCCTCCTCCAGTTTTGCCTGCAAGGCGGAGGGAATGTAATACACAGTCGAGTGTCGACAACTTAACCCCTGCTCCCGTCTTATCGCTTTGGCATAACCTTAGTGATGCCTTAAAAACCAATAATTATGCTGTTGTATATGTAGTATCTTGAAGTTTACTCACACCATTACACCAATTTATTTGCACCAATACCCCAGACACATTAACCATAGAAGGCTCATCTAACGCTACTCATCCCACTTGCCATTCGACTCTTCTGACCAGCATTCGAGACCTCACTGACACTTACTTCCGTACATCTATAAACTTTTTCTTTCCTTATCGACTTATCATTCATGAAACAGTCAGTCCTATGTTTGTTGTATTTTTATGTCGCCATAGGACCCATATCAGTGACATACCGCCATAGCCATATCACAACATGATGCTACATGCAGACACAATGGTAAGATGACATAGGGAATAACTTACTTTACTAGATATTAGCTGAATCTTCTTGACCACTGAGAAAGATAAGCTGCCAGTATCACCACTGGACAGTTTTGTTAATAGACGGATGACACAAAGGCAGGATGCTACCTGGCACAGGAAAGATGGTATCAGTAACAATGCCTCTATGGCTATATGTAGGAACAAGAAGTTGATTACAATTGCACACATAATTACATATGATTGTACATGAACACATAATCTATATTTATAAGCCTAATAAGTTATAGAAGGAAACCAGATAGCCAATGAAGACGGAAAATGAGTGATCAAGAATCTCTTAAATAGAATAAAAGTTTAAAGGGAAAAAAGAAACATTCTACTGCTGAAGTGAAGAACAGGAAACTTACCTTAGCACAATGAAGAATATCGTTTTGGCACTCATTACTTGATAGATAAACTATCAAATTCTCCACGGTTACCGTATCAAACCATTTGAGCACTAGGTCACTTGGACAAGGTGCAACAGAAGGTTCTTTTTGCTCCTTTGAACCATCAGGGGAAGGATCAGAATCTTTCAATTCTGTAAGCAACTTTCCATGCAAGAACAACTCATAAGACATGATCTCAAAAATTGAACCCAGACAATAATACCTGCACATGGAAGACCTTGCTTCAAAGTGATTCTGATAGAACCATAGTATTAAGAACTTATTTATTAAATTGATGTGTGCCGACTACAAAATTCTCAGACTGGACCCAGTCACTAACACAAAAGACAACAGTGAATTAGGACTGCATATGTTAACACTATGATTGGTGGCTTTAAACCCAAAAGTATTATAAGTTTCTCATAAATGTTATTCAATAATAATTCCAGTGTTGATATTCAGGTAGTAAGTACACACTGAAAAACTAAAGCATTGCAACCGTACCTCAAGGAAAAAATTTCATCAACAGTCTCGATGCTGTCAATAGGGTAGCTATCAAAGGTAGTGCGAGTACACTGCGATAAGTTCTCCCAGAAAGTTCTCAAACTTCTCAGTTTCTCTAGAATGTAAATAAATTGGACACCACTTTCCCATAATGCCTTCAGTAAATCAAGAACACCAAATAATAAAGAAGGAGATCTGCAAACAATATTATTACTGGTATTAAACATCATAACACAGTTCAACTACACATAAAATAAAACAACAAAAGTACCACCACAAGAACAGATGGTGCAACCACCACCAAAGAAAAAACTGTAACAATGAAGCAGGGAAAGTATATGCTTCTGTAGTAAAAATTTTTGCTCCTAATCTAGTAAGATTAGACATATCAACTTTTTTGCTTCAAGAGAACACAAGATACAGCACAAAAAACAGTGAGTAATGTCATAAAATCCTTCACCTATCCATCAGCTCAGTGCATCGTCCAATATAGCCCAAGATTTGCTCAATGAGTCTATGATTGTTTCCTGAAGCTTTGGGAACAGCAAAATCAGTGTCCTTATGCACAGAATTATTTAAATCAGCTTGCATTCTTGTACCCTGCTCTACCAGGGATATAAGAAGAGTAGGCTGCACCAAAAACAATAACAAAGTTAATTCACAAGAAGAATATTTAGTTATGTAAGTTTATGTAAAAAACAAACAAATAACATCTGAGAATTAAACAAAACCTAGGGAGAGGGATCTCATTCCCTTAGCTACTAACACCTATGTGTTATAGTAAGGTATTGAGAGCACCTTGTTCTCTCTCTATATATATATCTTGCTCTTAAAGATCCTAGATTGATAACCCACCCTCACCCCAAAAATAATAATAATAATAATTGTGGAGCCCAGTGACTGGCCATGATACATGGCAAGCAGCCTGTCTTGTTTAGATGAGTATACAAGTGTAACAGACTAACAGCTAGCCACGGTAGGCAATGACAAAGGCATGGCAACCAATGGCGATGATGACAATGATGGAGGTGCTTCACCAATAGGCGAGCCTACAGACTGCACAATTCCAAGCATGGTATTCCAAGAAAGTAGGAGTTCTGAAGCTTGCCAAAAAACTCAGTTGTCTGTTCCAAGCAAAAAGGTGTGGTGATGATTCCCTAGGATATGCAAAAAAAAACAAAAGAAATTTACTGAATAAGGTTACTTGCTCGAAAAGTTCTCTTTGGAGACATTATAGTTCATGAGGAATCCAGCATGGAGGCCTGACATGAACCCTGAATAATTTTCCAGGAACAGGCTCAGGTTTTAATTTAGCCCAACGACCAAGCCTGACAGTTTAGTACTACATCCGTTTCAGAATATAAGTCAATCTGAGATTCATTGATCTATAGATGAATCTGAGAAAGGCCAGATTCATCTATAGATCAATGTTTCTCAGATTTATCTATAGATCAATGAATCTAGACATGTGTCTAGATTCATTGATCTATAGATGAATCTGAGAAAGGTCAGAATGACTTATATTCTAAAACGGAGGTAGTAGTGCACAATTTGCAGGCAGGTCACAGATGAAATTCCTATTTGTTTTTGCCCACCCCAACGACCATATAGAATGTCATATGCCTAAACCTAGCCATTCAAACAGCCGAGTTGCCCACTCAGTGCTCCCAGCATGACACCATCTCCTTCCTGTTTTGCCTCCAGCCGCTAGGGTTCACTACTTCATTTCCATTTCGCCTCTTCGAGGCAAGCGAAACCCCAGCCTGACAAGCGCAGCACCGGCTCTCCGAGCCTACATGACTAAAGCTTGGTATATCCACAAGACTAGCTGGGTACAGGCTACATCTAAGGGCATGTCAGATTGATGCTATTTAGTTTTGCTAGTGTGCACATACAATCTCTGGATCGATCATCGTTTTAAATTTTTAATAATGCACATGTTATTTGGCTCAGATGGATAGAGAAGTACATGTAGGAATTTTGAATGGATTTCTTTTTAAGTATATTTGTGAAGTGATGGCTTTGGCTCAAGATGGGTTTTGGGCCAGCCATTTGGGCTTTGAAAATGTGAAAGCACAGGATCAAGCCAGGCCAAGCTTGGAAATGTGACACCATGTTTTTCAGGACCATCCCAGCATTTGAATAGGTCTATGAGACGTGTTTCATCATAGATAAACTTGAAGCCTATTTAGAAAAGCACAAACTGAGAATGCTTGAAACTCGTTCAAGGCATCCTAAATCTTGCGAAGCCACATGAAACTTGCTTGGAATAAGGCTTATTAAGGCATTGCCTTAACGTCGCGGGACCGGTATCCCACAGCCTTGGTTACCAGAAGGGAACAGGGGACAGCAGCGGCGCATACCGGCAGAACAGGGAGGCAGCAAGGCAGATGCCTGTGACACAGGTATGGTGGGCTTGGCCGCCAGCAGAGTGGCGATGAGGTCAGGGAGACGACAGCATCACATGGCTTGGCAGAGTGGTGCCAGGGAAGACTGAGACGACGGCGAGGCGATGCAGCAGAGAGGCACTGGGGTGGCAGTGTGGTGGCACAGGGGTAAAAGGGGGAGAAAGAGAGGCGAGAGACAGCTTTTAATGGGAGCAGCAGCTAGGGTTTCGCCAGTGGCCAAAAAGGAAAGGGGTGGAGGGATGGAAGGCACCGCCGAAGGAAAAGGGGTGCACAGCTCTGGCACAGGGACAGCAATGACGGCGCTCAGCACATGTAGAGCTTGGCACGGCAACAGCTTGGGTCAGGCCAGGTCTACAGTACCACGTTGAGCCAAGGGAGGAAAGGGCGCTGGGAGTGACGGAGCATCAACCACTCGTGTTCCTTAGGACAGGGGAGTGGCTGGCTGAGGAGGAGGCAAAATTAGAAAGGGAGAAATAGTGGGGGCAAAATGAAAAGTGGGAGGAAGGAAAAGAAGGGAAAATGGGAGGGGGTTTCTAGAAAGTAGAAAACTTTATAAATTTGGAAATTTGAGCTTTGAGAATTTCTGTGAACATTGGGAATTGAAGGAAATTTGGAATATTTAGAGTTTCAGGTAATTTGGAACTACCCATTTGAAATCATAGTTGTTAAGGCGTCGCCTAAGTGTCTAGTGCTCGGCAGCGGTCGCTGTTGCCATCGCCTCACCATATGCGAGTGTGGTGTCCATGGCTTAGGGATAACTTTAGAAACTTAATACATAATTGAGTACATGGGGTCCCTTTATATAGGGAGGACTGACTTGACATCCAACTCTACTACTCTAGTTTAATAAGAAACCTCAACTCTTTCCGAACTAGATAATCTATTATAGAAACCAATCTGATATCTCTAATTTACTAACTTAACAAGCCTCATCTCCTTCCTAACTAGTTAATCTCCTACCTTTATTTGACTTATTCCTAATTTACCAATTAACCTGCTAAGTAGCTGTAAGGGTCTGGTCCACTGGCCATAGCACATGCACACACAACAAAGATTATTTAAGGAAGAAATAGTACCTGATAACGAGCAGCAGAACTCAGAAGGTTGAATACAGCGACAACCAAGCAATCGTTGGTTTTCTCTTCCTCATCAAGAATGCATGAAATACTTGATTGTAGTCTCCAAATCTGGGAGCATTAGTTAAGGAAAGAACAATACTGATGTCAGCACAGCAAGGTAAACAAACGAAACAATTAGACAGAACACCATCAAAGTCAAACAAATATTATGTAACACTGCTGCTAACCTCTGGACCACTAACAAAAATGCTGGCATTTTCCATGAGTTGAGGTTGGGCTTTATAAGCAGTGAAGCACAGTATTGAAAATGCTCTAGCAGCAGCAACTTGTACAGCCTTGAGAAATTAAAGAGTATCGTCAGTCTCAAGGCTTAAGGCATTTACAAGGTAATACAGGACAACAAAAGAAAAAGGAAGAATAGAAATATTAAGCTTCATGGACAATCTTTTTTCTGGGTTGCAATTTGTATAATTCTTTGACCAACTTGGACTTAACAAACTGATTTCTCGTTTAGTCGTTTGCATTATACACATGCACAAAACTATTGAGCATTTCAAGATGTGATAACGTCTTCAAAAGCAAAAAAATGTCCAAATACACAGATCCCCATAAAGCCATGATGCTGAACCTTTATAGCTTTATAAAGTAGGGTAGTTGAACAACAAACTAAAGCTCCATGAAATCTGTGAATGAAAAGAAAAGGCAAAATAACCATTGTTTTACTTTATTTATTTTTCCATTGTTGTCGTCAGTGGTGGAACAAGCATAATGTGTTGATGGCTAAATGTTTCAATAAATGCACGTTGTAAATGGAAGACAATGATTGGGCACATTTAATGGATATTTGGCCTATCGCATACCATGATATTAACAAAACTTCATTAGATTGACAAACTTCACCAACATAATATAAAAAATTTCCAAAGAAGTCATAAATTATAAAATCAAGAGAACATACAGGTGGCCATATGTCTAGCCAGGGCTTATGAGAGGAGGTACAAGCTGCATGACCAGACGAATAGATGTGCAGGGTCATGAGCATGACACAATAGCATATCAGATCAGGCACATGGCAAGATTAGTTACTTTCCATACAAGTTAGCTGTTAACTAAGAGATTAGGAATAGATTCATTAATTTAGAAGATGTTTGACTATTTTATTCAGTTTCCTATTTCTTAGCGATCACTCCTACATAGAAGACTCTAGTAGTGGTGGTGAATCTGCCACCCACCACCACCACTAGAGTTGTCGGGATCTTCTGCGGGTGGAAAATAATTAATTGCTCATGAGGTTTGGTTATTTGTCCATTGATTTTTGTTGGTAAATCATATATATTCCTGGAAGAAATATATATAATTTTGATTTTTTTTTGAAATATTGATGGTTCTTTGAAATCCATTGCAACACAAGGGTATTTTGCCAGTATGATAAGATATGGATTTAGGCAAGGATGGCATCTATAAACACCAGCCTATGTTATTGCCTTCAATCAACCAAAAGTCAATCAAATCTCTGCCCGTCCTCTACGTCACCTTGAACAAAAATCTGCTGCTTAAGTGCTTATTTCTCCAATCTCTACCCCAGCTACCCTCCCTTAAAGTTAGCAGATACCTGTTAAGGCCTTAAGGATATATGTATACTAGCCACAGGTATTACAGTCTTTCCCATTCTCTTGTGCACATCTTAAGATTCAATAGTTACATAGTGTTAGGCTCAAAGAGAGCATATAAACTGTGTACAAGAGAATGGGAAAAGACTACAATATACTTGACTAACACACATATACCCTTAATAGAGTAGGAAAAAACTGAAATACCCCTGACGAATACACATATACCCTTAACAATACCAATTCTATCACTTAACTAAACACAAAATTGAATTTACAATAAATCTATAAACTTACTGAATTCTGAAAGCATATCAATGATATTGCAGTTGTGACGAAAGGAAATGGTTTTGATGAGGAAGACAAAACCATAGTAACAAAAGGTGGATTTGGAGCCAACTCCTGCAATTGACAAGAATTAAGAGAAATATTAAAAGGAAGTTTTATAAAGCCCTATAGTTGCTTATCCAGCTATCCCTGAAACTATGACACCATTTTAAAAGACTTAGGATGGCAGCATTTATAAAGAAATGAACATATAACAAATAAATATATATTTGGAACAATAAGAATGGAACTCATTTTTGTTTTAGAACATGTTTTGACATTTTTTCTTTCAAGCCACAACAATGGCGTAGCAGACTTTGCCCCTTGTCACTGCCGTGCCAGGAAAGAATCATGGCGTACAATGGCAAGGGTTTCACCATGGCATGGCAGGGGTGCATGGCTATGTTGTTTTGCCATAAGTACCAGTACATAGTTATTACGGTGGTGCCACGAGGCGCTAACCACCTTCACATCTTTTAGGCGAGTACGGCGTGTGGCGAGGCAACGCCGTACTCGCTTCACAGAAATATACATGAGAGAAATATACATATGAGAGCAGTATATCACAGTTATTTTTATAACAGCAGAAATTTAATTCCAGAACAATGTTCCATTCTCCATACTTGCCACATCTCCCGGCAGCCCACTACAGCACCCAGTCCTCTGCCTCCTCCTAGTCGAGACCTCCCAGTCCTCCCCGTGCTCCTCGTGCTCCCATACCCCTTCCTCCCCATCGCCGCGCCCTCCCGCTCCTCCTCCTCCCGCCGCTGTTCCTCCCTCTCCCTCTCTCGTTCCTCCCGATCTGTCACCTACCGCCGCTCCACCTGCTGCTCCTCTCCCTCCCGCATCTCCTCGCCCGTGCCGCCGGCCTCATTGCGGCCTCACTCCTGAGCTCCAACCTCCAGAATCCAGATCCACGTGCTCTCCGTCACGACAGCCATCCTCCTCGCCGCGACGGTGGCCTCGCTCGCCTCTGCGCTATCCCCAACAGCTTGCCAAGGACCATTCCATCACTTCCTGGCTGAGACAGCGCTCGCTTGTGCCGGCACCGTGGAGGCCTCTGGGCGCTCCAGAACATCGATGCCTAGCGTCCATATGGAGCACTAAAGCGTCCGCACGACGCCATAAACCACAAGGCGGACGCCACACTCCAATATGGCGAGTCGTCGGCCATGGCGTCGGCAGCCGGCTGCCCGTTTTTAAAAGTTTCAGATGGGTTTGTTTCAAAAAAGTTATTTGAAAAAGGTTAGGTGAATAAAATTTTCTCTGGCTGACAATTAGTATCGTTTACAGCCTAAACAAATTTGAGGAAATGATGAATTGACAATAGCACTATTGTTTAATTATTACTTCAATTATTAACAACCATAAAATGTGATGACAGGATTAGTACCTGAAAAGTATCAGAGAATTCAGAAAATGAAAGTAAAATATTTATCAGATAATTGGAGCTTGTTAACTTATGGTGAAAATGGCACAACAATACCATGCTGTTTTACCTCTGGTAAGTTGGACAACAAGTAGCATACAATATCAAGTCCACAGCAAAGGACAAGTTGTATGTCTTCAATATCCTTAAGATCATGACAGTAGCTGCCATGTGAGTGCTGAAAATTTAACAGTTTGTCATAGAAAAGGTAATGAAGCTAAATAACTAAATAAGTATATCAAAATTACTTAAGGTAAGAACAAGCTTACTTCCAGTAATTGTGTTGACATGGACAAAATCTTCAAAAGAACGCTGTGCATAGAAGAATCATATAGTAGAATTTCCCAAATTATGCCACCAAGCTTTGGTGACAATGATTTGGCTTGAATACAGCCTTTTATCAAATTAAACACCTTGCAGTCAAGTGCGACAAAAAATATTTAATATTACATTTTCACATTCATGAATAGCCCTAACAAGTAACAAAAAGAATCTCAACATTAACAAATATATTCCTTGAACAAATTTAAGTGAAGCAAAAGGAAATATAATTTATTTGTCCAAATTGGCAAATGACACCAACAAAAAGGAGGCACAATTAATAGAAGTATACAGGACCTAACAAATAAAGTGATTCTCTCCAACAATGATCAAAGAATTAAAAATATGTACCTTTAGGGTTATCTTCCAGCAACTATATTTCTTGTATTTCCAGTTTATATGATTCACCATGATGTATTGAACTGAAAATACAATGAATGGCAATATTGTATCATCGGCAGCAGCTCCTTTCCGCAAAACCTGAATAGCAAAATCAAGCACTAAAAAAATATAGCAATTCGTCAGATCATATTTACACAAAATAAATAATTTATAATTATCAACAATCCAACAGAGATAAAATTTTGCACTTTAGAGATGGCAAGATTGCATGCCTGTAGTTGTAAGTGAAGAACAGTCCCCACTGTCCTCAGAAGTAGCGAAAAGCATTCTTGCAAGCGCACCTGAAAGTAGCCAATCACTGCAGAGAGGAAACTGTAGTTCTCACATTTTGGTCGTTAAGTAACTACAGCTGTTGAAATACACAACTATATAGACTTGAAAGAGATTGGTTGTAATATGTCATTTAATAGGGGCATTAAGTGAATATGAATGTCACTAAGATTAATTTAGAAATTTCTCCTCCACATGGTTAGCTTGGGCTTGTATGGAGAAACAATATTTACAAGTATAGCTGACAATGATAATTTAGCTCAAAATGCCTGAAACCTCTTCTAGATCACCATGAAAAGGGGGTTGTAAACATTACACTGTGCATTAAAATATGGCAATGCTCAAACCCCAATAATGATAGAAGAACCAAACTGAGTTATTCCCAGTGATAGAAAAATCGGCCGATTAACTACTGCTCGGCAGCCTAACAGTTAATCTATGCCCAAATCAGGCCATTAATAGGCTGGCCGGTTAATCCGCTAGTCAAGCCAATTAATCGGTGGTCAACCCGATTAATCGTCTTGTGCTGCCGCCGACACTGATTTGCGCCCCCGCCGCCGGATCTGCGTCCCCGCTGCCAGATCTGAGTCCACGCCGCCGGATCTGCGTCCCCGTCATCTAGACCCATGCCGCCGCCGCCGCCTGGACCCGCACTGCCACCGCGTCGGGACCGTGCCACCGCTGTGTCGGGTCCACGCCACTGCCGGAGCCTCTGACCGGCCGCGCTTCTTCTATGGAGAAAGAGAGAAGGCACTTCCGTGGAGAAAGAGAGAAGGCAGGAGATTGAGAGAGAATGAGAGGGGAAGAGACAGAGAGAGGTGGAGAAAAGGATAAGAAAAGATAGAGAATGAGAGAGAGAGAGAGAGAAACCTCCCTCCTCTCTTCGATCAGGGACAAAATAACTGCAGACCTCGATGCTTGGATAGTTGCGAAGCACACCTGAGGGAAACCTCCCTCCTCTCCCTCGCTCGATGTATCTTACGTAGTACTCTATTTTCTTTTCTTCTTTTGCTTCTACGCAACATGTTGTAATCTCTAAACCGGGGCCTCCCCCGCTCAATACATGGCAGCTACTCTCTCGCTCGCTACTTTCAAAAAAAAGAGAGATACATAGAGATACACAGAGGAGACGTGAGAGACGTGGAGAAAAGCCAGTGTGGTTGGCACTGTTTCTCTTAGAGCTACAAATATATACATGTTAAGTATGAATAATATATTATTTAACTATTTAGTCGACTGATTAATTGGTCGACCAATTAATTCAGTTAATCTCCTGATTAATCGATTAATCCTTAATCCCCAGTCAGCCAATCAGCTACCGATCACCGATTTTTCTAACACTGGTTATTCCATAAATAATTTAAGATGAAGTGAACTATTGACTCAGAAATAACAAAGATGTCTTGATGATAATTGGAAATAAAGAAGCATTTTCTTTCCAAGGAACAGAAACAATGTAATCAACAGTTGTGTGCAGTGAAGAACAAAGGTGTGGCAGCATATTCCTCGTATAATTTAGTTGAGAATAATAACACTGTTATGTGGAGAAACATCCAAAAGAGAATCCTAGTTGATGTCGACAGTTTTGCTAGAGATAAGAGTCCTTAGAAGTTAAGATTAGTTAATTTGTTAGCTAAAGATAAGAGTCCTTTCCTTAAGAGTTAAGTTAATTAATTACTTTATCTGTTAGCTAAATTAGGGGATATTTGATAGCAGATTAGATCTATTTGCTCAGAGATTAGATTGTACTCAGGCTATAAATATAGGAGTCAGTTGTACCTCTTTAAGCAATAAATAAAGTTCAATCTTCCTCCTATCTGTCCTAGCACCAGGGTGAACAGCCCTAGCCAATCTATTCTAGCGTCAGGGTGAACAACCCTAGCCAATCTATTCTAGCGACAAGGTGAACAGCCCCTAGCCGTGGCTACCCACAGCAACTGGTTACGCAACTTGGGGACACAATCTCCAGGTCTAACATCTTGGTATCAGAGCCGCAGAGCATAACCACTAACCAGTAGTTGTGGATAGCCACGGCTAGGGGCTGTTCGCCCTGACGCCAGAATAGATTGGCTAGGGTTGTTCACCCTAATGTCAGGACAAATAGGAAGAAGATTGAACTCTATTTCTTGCTTAAAGAGGTACAGTCAACTCTTATATTTATAGCCTGAGTACAATCTAATCTCTGAACAAATAGATCTAATTTGTTATCAAATATCCCCTAACTTAGCTAACAGATAAAATAATTAACTTAACTCCTAAGGACTCTTATCTTTAGCTAACAGATTAACTATCTTTAACTCCTAAGGACTCTTATCCTGCCTAATTTTTAGCTAACATCTCTCCACATAACAACACATAATATCAATAACTCTTAACAGACCAAAACCTTTATTACCTTGATGCATCGCCTGATTGTGCAGTGAAGAAGCCACACTCCAGCAACACATCGAACACATGGTATGGGACACTAGAAAGACAAAGTTCATTAACCAAAACAGTTTAAAACAAAGAAATAATCAAGGCTTTAATAGAACAGAATAACAGATAGCTTCAATGGACAAACTATGACAAGAGCAATTCACTTATTCAAAGTTCAAACAAAACAAGAAGCAAATTAGCCTACCAGCTGAGCATTTCTGCTAGCACGCCAAGGGTTTTGGACAATACACAAGCATTATTAGCATCTTCCACATATTTGAAAATGGACGTGCAAAAAATTTTGGCAATATCAATCCTGAAAAGGGTTAAGAAAGATATATTATATTATTGTCATTCCAAGGGAGTAGGGACTGTGTTCAGTGTGATAATGTGATTAAAAGTTCCAAACCTGGCATGCTTCTCAATTTGCTCAAAGTTCTGTGATGCTCGAACAGCTAACGACTTGTCAGCATGCAGCAAAGAAAAGCACAGATCCTAGAGAAAAAATGTGCACATTCAGGACTCAAAAATAATGAAGAGAATTATGTGAAACACAACATTCAAAAACTGCACTTAATTCAACAGAACGAAAAACAAAAGGAGATCCCATTTGTTAGATATTTATCAATAAACGGGAAAATAATTAAATATAAGATCAATGAGAAACTGGTAGCAACTTCCAAGTCGAGATGCATGGCACAGACCAAAGGATCAGTACCTTGTTTGATGATACCATCCTATACAGTAAGTTCATTATATCACAGGCTTCCTCATAATTGCATGCATGAAGATCTTGTGCCAAAATTATGAGCAGAAAGAAAACACCTGAATGTAGAAACTAGACAGACAAACAATCCAGAAGCTCATGTCAGACAAACGATCCAGCAAATCCATTAAAAGAATATAGACACTAGTGGCAGTTACTATCTCATTGATTTTGCTTCTCAAGGTACAACAAAACCTTGTACAGAAAAAGGGCACACATGCATTTAAAATAGTTCAGATTGTGCAGGCATTCCCTGTGTTTTCATTCCATACATCCAATTATTACTACACTGAACTTGTACAATAGTTATTAATGTAAAGGGCCAGGCTTTCATTTCTACAGCAGAAATAAATTATGAAACTATAGCATGAGGCAATGCCACCTGCATATATGCTAGCAAGTCAACCAATTCACATGGTAAATAAGGGTTTGAGTGAATCGGTTATTCGTTTGCATTGGTATAGCCCCATATTTTATTTGCCCTCATAATGTAATTTCTGAGTTTTGTATCACATTATTTAGGTTACCCTATATATAGTTTTGCAAGTCCACCTTGAGTTCTTTGTGAAATGATACCATCTATCATCCACAAAATTTCAAATTAAAACACAGCATGTATAAGGAGAAACAGATAAACAAATGTCATAAAGGAGTGAAGTGACATGTTTTAGTTGTTCAGGGGTAACATACGACAAGAAAAGGTTGAAGAGATTATGTGTTCTGGAGAAAGTTTAAGAGAGTAATGGACTTTTCTTGTGTATCTCTAGGGTGGACAAAAAACAACCAAGTCCTACCTTTTAAACTTCAGGGTTTATAAATTATAATCAATTGTGAACACAGTCAGAATTTGTGTTGCTGACTGGGAAAAATGAATCTAACGCTGGCGGTCGAGAGTAGGGACTTTGACGCCGGCGGTCGAGAGGACGCTGGCGGTTGAGAGTAGGGACTCCGACGCAGATGGTTGAGGGCAGGAGCACTAGCAGAAGATAGAAGGTGGGGGTGCAGCATGGCGGTAAATAATTGGGGCGCCGGCACTGGTGGTTCATGACAGGAGCTTTGACAGTTGTGTCTTGAAGACACGATTGGAGAGACGATCCAATTTCAAGGCAAATCAGAGGGGCTTGGGTCCGAATTGAGGAAGCCCAACACTATCAACTACACCAATTTCAGGCTGAATTGGATCAAATTTCATTTTTCCAATTCTATTTGGCAACCAAACAGCTGAATTGGAGCAGGCCTAATTCATTCCAGGCCTGATTCAACGATCCAAACATGGCCTAAAAGAAAGCAAACATATATAGGTAAGTACATTAGACGAGAGAAGGTATTTTACCTCCCAGCGAACTAATGCAGCATCATCTTCAATAAGTTTCAAAATGTAGCCATGGCTTCCAGGGGGAATTGTAATTCCTTCAATACCAGGAATTCTGATTGGATGATGAATTTCAATTTGATCACAATAGTTCACATTATCTGTAACTGGATACAACGTAGTCACCCCATTCATCCTCTCAAGGTAATTGTATCTGCAACCAAAGTAAACCTCAGAAAATATTAAAAGCTAGAATTAGAAGCGTCCAAAAAATATAGAAACTGCAACAAGTACTCTGGTTACAGATAGCTAAAGAATATAATAATAGTCCATTATGTTACCGAACCAAAAATCGGTACACCATCATATAGACCTGTTATTAGAATTTAGACTTCTTAATTAAAAGGGTAATGCTACACAATAACAAGATGGCATACTATCGGAACTAGAATTATTGGACTACACAATAACAACACCACCAAGTGGCAAGTGCAATGTTTCAGGTGGGACTCAAGGTATAAGACCAGAAAGTTTCAAGTGCCAAGTAATGTTTTAGGCAGGTCTCAACGTAAACAGTCCAAATATGATGAATGTTTAAGACATCTTAATGTTTAACATGATTTCAATGTGTCATGTGGGGAGATCAGCGCTATACCAGGAGGAAGCGTTCTCAGGCTCAGCTAGAACAGGACTCCAACTCAGATACATAGATAAGATAATTAGGAATCTATTTAGTTTGAGTCTTAGTTTGTTTCTAAATGTACGATTAGGAAAGATGTATGATTAGGAAAGTCTCTTTAAGTTATTAGTAACCTTAGATTGCATCATTAAATTGTTAGGGTTGGACTCTTCAATATTAGAGGAGCAGCAGATTATTGCATTGGCAAGAAATAAGAACGATCTATTATCTCCATCTCTGCTTCTCTCGTCATGTAGTGCTCTGTCTAGCTACCACAGCACCTGACCATTGAGGTCACAAACCTCGTCCACCAGTCTACCATCAGTACCTTCTCCAGTCATTACTTAACGGCTGTGACACAATGTATCCACAAAGAATTTAGCATATTTTATACATGCTAACTAGCTAGCAGATAATTATCATTGCCTCATCAGCTTTGCAACATCATAAACCACTGTGGCATTGTTGTCCCTACCTTGAGAATGGGGAAGTTGAACAAAAGTAGGGTTAGGTGGAGAGTGTTTGGAATTTGGATATGGTCAGAATGGTGGTGACAGTATGGCTAGCACCTCGCATGAGATGGTCTGGCATAAAATGTTTATTCCATTGTTTGTTGGGCCATGGGTAGGGTACCACTCCTTAATATGAAGTAGCTTGTTAAGATTTATTCACTCCCTGAATTAGCAAGTGATTGTAAGTGTAACCATCTAGATTCTGGAGCTCAAAGAGCATTCTGCAACATGACAACATGCAATCTAAGTAGGCACGTACAGAGTTGGCAAAACATATGTGAAGCTAATTATACACATCAATAGCTATAAATACAGGTGATATCTACAAAATAACAGTGAGCATGCATGTACAGGAACACTGATCACACCTACGGGAAATTGGAAAATAACAGTATACTGAAATTGGGGTATAATATAGAACCTAAATTTCAGATGATATGATACATTTTTCTCAAATACAGAAAATGCACCATTCAGATTTTATGTGTGATGTGTCAGACTGTCAGCCTATGTGACACAAGCAGAAAAACAAACAAACTGCATCTAGCACTATGATAGTACAACTATGCACATGAATATCAGGAGAGAAATGTGCGCTGGAAAAGGAAAATATTAGATGTGTCGAGCTTGTCAAAGCAATCAATACCACATCAGAGCTAGGTAGACTATACATGGACACATTTAGATGAAATGAGTGCAGAAAGAATGAACACATACACGCATTGAGCAGGCCAACTGCCATGGCAAACAGCTGATAAGAAGCGAATCAACTCTGATATCTGGAAAGGATACTCCTTTTCCAGCATATGAAGAACAGATCTGATTGGACCATCAATAAAACTATCTTTGTCCCAGAATTGCATGCAAAGATATTCCTAAACCATAAAAAGGAACATATAGAATGAACCATAAAAAGGAACATATAGAATGATTTATATCATGCAAGTACATGAATAATTCCACGTGAACAGCAAATGTTTGTGGTCAAACCTCTCCATCATAAACTTCACATAGAATATTTAAAATCATGTCCAAAGAACTATCTTTTGTCTGCACAGATGAAATACAAGCAACATAGTATTAAGGCAACCTTTTGTGGCTTTGACTAGGCATGAGTTCAATTTAAATACAACCATAAAAGAATCACACATTTACCTGATAAGAGATCTCATATGAAGCAATGAATGCTGAAATGAATGTTCTCAATATACCCCGAAAACCAGAAACAGGACCCTGAAAGTAAGCTTCGTCATGAACTTAACAGAATGCTATCTAAGAATCTAAATAATATAGAAGTGATTTCAAATATGAATCCAGCAATATCATTTTATATCACAAAATCTACATATTAGTGGACTAATTATTGGTCAAAAATCATGAAGTTTGAATCTTAAAGTACATGCCCACTCTATAAAAATCAATAGAGGTGGTAATAGTTTATCACATGTTGGGTTATTTTATATATTACAACACTTGGGTCAAATTTGAGACTGATATATTATGCAATCATTCATAGATGTACTTCGCATTTACTCATCAGGTATCTATTTATGCAATCACTACAGAATTATGTCACTTGCAACTGTTTCTGTCTCTCTAGACTCCTTTTATTTTCTCATTAGAACATGACAATAGCTATTATAACATTGTATGAATGGAGATAACAAGCATCAGTGACATCATTACTCCATATAAGTATCCATTACTTCAACCTATTTGGGGAAACAGTGCCATAAAACCAGAAATAAGAATGCAAACATGTAATTTAGAGCATTTACATCTGACTCCCTGAAGATGCTTGAGCAGAGAACTCCTTGTAAATAATTGAACGGTGCAAACTCAAAGGCCCGTTGGGCATAAGATGTATGATCAATTTCCTGAGAGCACAGAGTGTAAGAGGATACAATGTCTCCTGTTGTAATGGCCCTAATGGAGTTAAAATAGTATCAGATTAAATATCATCATTACCAAATTGGCATTACTTCCTGGAAGGGACATGACCAAGCAGAGGAAAGCTGCCCAAGCAAGAATAAGTGGTCCTGATTCTACCACTGCAAATTCAGGTAATTTAGATACCTCAACGTCCATCTCAAGAATATCGCCAATAGAAAATGTGGAATACCCTCCACTGAGATGAAAAAATGTATCATGTAAGCTCTTAAACAGAAGTTGCACCGATGTATTGACAAGCTATTCATAAGAAATGCTCCCATAAATAAAATGCATTTGGATAAAGTCAACAAAGTCAAATACCTAAAGGGAACCTCATCGCGAACCATTCGGAGTAGACTTTCAAAGTCCAATGTCTCAATGAGAATAACAAGCAGCTGAGCTTTAGCATAATGAAATGAATTTTTTGCTTCAACAGAAACAGCAAATTTCCCAACATCATAAGAGCCAGAGAGCATGTCCTAAAAGGATGAGTACTCAAGAATTCAAAATTGATATATCAAGTGATAAGAAGCTATATTCACATGGAATGCAAACACACCAAAAGAGCATACCTTAAAAACCAAACACAAAGATATCCACAGACCACCGTTACACCTTGAAAAGTTATCATAGAAAAAGAGAAATAAAATGTCAAAAATCAAGTTGATTTCAATCAAAGTTTCTTCCAGCCAAGAAATCGTAAATGCAGCACCCTGCAAAATAATGAATATATTAATGTGGGTGCTGAAGACATATCACTACAACAGCAAGGCCAAAAGAGTAGAATAGCACTCGCCACTCGCACGTGTGTGTGTGTGGTACTCAACTTACACCCTTGCAAGGGGATTTACTCTCACAAACACATTTTCAACAAGCAAGGCGCCAGGGGATGCTTACAGAGAAATTGTGGTCGGATAACTATCAACGAACTTCTACAGTATACAGGAAATGCATCCATCATGTAAATCGATATTCAATCAGAAGATGCTAGAATATGTGCACTGCAGTTCAAATCTTTTTTTAGAGAAAAGGCATGAACCCTGCTTTTATCGAAAGCATTCAGAAGTAATATTTCAAATCAATTTCAGGGAAATGAGACACTAGTTTTGTTCTTGTCCTATAGAATTCCTAAGAACATAAAGTGTTTCGCAGCAAATAGAAGATCCAAAAGCTTGACTGAGGACAGTATATGTATTTGTCATCTATGATCTATGTGTTCCTATTGGGACTAAAATCAACAGAACTGAAGGCCAAGCACATGGGGTTTCTTCAGTAACCACCTCAACCTGGCTTTTAATTCAATATCCTTAGGACCTGTTTACCCTAGGCGTAGTCTGCCTTTATTTAGTAGCTAACAATGATTTCAGATCGTCTAGTCGACGCTAGTCGTAGAGGCACTGACTAATCGATTAGTCGTGACTAAGCACGACTAATCGTAGATTAGTCGTTGTACTGCACAAAGATAAGGACGAGAGTGGGAAGAAAATAAGAGTGATAGCTACTGTGCCCAGAACGGACTGTCTAAGTGCCCGCTACTGTGCCCAGAACAGACTGCCCAAGTGCCCAGCCTTAAAGACTAATACGGCTCGCCTGGACAAAACACGTGACTCTCCATCAAGAAGAAAGCGAAGTAT
>KE372067.1:47953-66900 GCA_000418225.1 Zizania latifolia | reverse complement strand
GTGGTCCCTCCTCGACGACATGGTCGCCTACAACGGGCGGTTCTACATTCCACCAGCTTCACCGCTACTCCAGGAGATCCTGTTCGCCATCCATGAGGACGTGCACGAAGGTGTTCAGCACACATTGCATCGACTGCGAAGAGATATCCATTCGCCCAACCTCTGCACTGTGGTATAGGACCACATCCGGGCATGCGCCACATGCCAATGGTACAAGTCCGAGCATCTTCATCCAGTGGGCCTGCTACCACTGCCGGTTCCAACATCTGTTTGGTCCGACATCGGGCTCGACTTCATCGAGGCGCTTCCTCGAGTGGGAGGCAAATCGGTCCTTCTCACGGTGGTGGACCGTTTCAGTAAGTACTGCCATTTTATTTCGCTCGCTCACCCGTACTCGGCTGAATCGGTGGCGCAGGCATTCTTTGCTGAGATTGTTCGGCTCCATGGGATACTGGAATCAATTGTCTCAGACAGGGATCTGGTGTTCACTTCATTGTTCTGGCGCGAACTTATGAAGCTCACCGGCGCAAAACTTCACATGACATCGGCCTTTCACCCCCAGTCCGATGGACAGTCCGAGTCGGCCAACCGGATCATCGTGATGTATCTTCGCTGTTTCACCGGTGACCGCCCCCGCCAGTGGTTACGTTGGCTGCCATGGGCCGAGTACATCTACAACACTGCTTACCAGTCGGCTCTCAAGGATACTCCGTTTCGGGTGGTCTACGGCCGTGACCCACCCTGCATCCGCTCCTACGAGCCCGGGGAGACTCGTGTGGTAGCAGTGGCGAAGGGCATGGCAGACAGAGACGAGTTCATCGCCAACGTCTGTTATCGGCTCGAGCAGGCCCAAGCGGTCTACAAGTCCCACTACGACAAGGCGCATCAGGACGCCAGTTACTCCGTCGGTGACTGGGTTTGGCTTCGTCTCCAACTGCACACACCGGCATCTCTCAATGTGCCGACCAAAGGGAAGCTCTCTCCTCGCTTTTATGGGCTGTGCCGCATCAGCGAGATCATCAACAACGTCGCCTATCGCCTTAGAGCTTCCTCCACGTGCCCGCCTCCATGACATGTTCCATGTCGGCCTCCTCAAGAAGTTCGTCGGGACACCGCCAACCGCACCGCCGCCCCTGCCCCATAGGCACAATGGCGCCGCTATTCTCGAGCCGAAACAGGCAGTGCGGTCTCGTCTTGCCAGAGGAGTCCGCCAGCTGCTCATCTAGTGGAAAGGCGAACCAGAAGACTCAGCGACTTGGAAGGACGTCGACAGCTTCATCAGCCGCTATCCCTCATTTCAGCTCGAGGACAGCTGCTCGTCAAGGGGGGAGAGATGTCATATGGGGCTGGCACTATCAGCGCCAGACCCGAGCCCAGGATGCGGCCGGATCCGGCGCAGCAGGCCAGGCCGCCCCCTAGTCAGGGGGATTTGCTTCCCAGATTAGTTATCTAAATTAGTTAAGATATATTCAGGATATTTCCCTTTAGTATTTCCTTCTATATGTCCTTAGGCCCTATATAATAAGATGTAAGCCCCTTGGGCAGATTCAAGCAATAAGAGATCAATCTACAATCCCTACCTCAATTCTCTAAATCTTCCCCGTTCTTCAACATAACTCGGCAAGAGGATCAACTCCGCGCCGGCCTACCCCGCGACTATGACCTACGCAGTCGAGGGCCTCCAACCCTAGGGGTGGACGCCCTTGACATACACATGATATGATGTCTTCCTTTCTCTGGTAAGAGGATCATAGCAAGATAGAAAATAGCTTTTTTTCCAGCAAGTAACTCTGGTTGCAAATTTAGTATATTACAATTTAATTTACATGAAAGAATAGATGTTTTTTAGTGATCATCAGCTGTGTTTCTTCTACGGATACCAGATTAAAATTACTTGATGAACTAAGCATCCATTCAGAAGTGTATTCATAATTTGATTTTGATCACTAAAGCATAACTTAAAAGTATCTACTATATACATGGTTCTCAGCATTCTTACAATAGGTGATATGAAAGGAAATTAGACAGAAAAGCATCCAAAAACAATATGCAGCTGTACCACATTATATAGTGAACTATATTGCAGCATTAACTTTCTAATTTCTACAGTCAGCAGAGGTGATGGTGGACAGAACATACATCTTTTGGGAGAGAGAAACAGGAACATACCAGGCGAAGAAACTCTTCAGTATCAACATCATGGGCTGTTGGAGTGCTTTCTGAAGTTCTCTTAACCAGAATGTATGATTGCACCTCATCCAAGTTCTGAGAAAGAAAACATATATAAATGAAATGCGGCAGCACAGTGAATGTGTGCAACTATTTTGTTGAACAAAAACAAGCAGGCCAAAGAAAAAGAATATCTTCAGAATTGAAGAAGTTGGATGGGCAGGATAGGCCTGCTCATCCTATGATAATGTTACAGACACAGAAACATCATTGAGCACTAAACATATAGTATGTTCTTTATGATATTATTTGCATTATTGTACGTAACTCAGGAAATGCTACGGCACAGGTACATTTGTATGAGTATGATTACGATGGTGTTTGAAGTATATGCAGAACATTCTTCTACACTAGAATTTATTTGATAAACATTTAAGCAAAGAATAAAGACTCCCAAGTAATTAAAATGTTCATGGATAACTCACAACTCCCACTGGAGACTACCACCGGCAATAATAATAATAATAATCAGCATTCCAGCAATGGTTGAGTTACTGAATAAGTGAATAGGCCCTAGTGCTAATAATTCTCACGGTTACAAGAAACATTGTCTCAATCTACTTAGACATCCAAAAGGTTTCACTGCTTGAATACAATTTTGAGTTAGGCGACCCATGTTTTTCAAATTTGAGCTCTCCTGATTGTGTCTCGACCACTCAGAGGCACGAAATGGTGGTCGTTTTGGTGGTGTGGAGAAGTGCGGGGAAGCAAAGTACCATGCACTTGCTCAGGCGAAGCGCAGCCTCCTTGAGCTCGGACCTGATGGCGAGGCAGCGCTTCCCAACGGCAACCTCAGAGGCACCCAACGCACTCCTCGACTCGTCATTCGGCTTCCCGAACATGGACACCGACCCGCGGAGCCACGCGTGGTGAGCCTTGATCCGCTCCGCCTGCAGCAGGGAACTCATCAGACGCAGGGTTAGTCTTAGTCGCCGCCGCTAGGGACCCCGGAAGTCCGGAAGCGAGAACGGAGCTCACAAGGTTGCCCGGGACGGAGGCGGAAGAAGGGGAGGCGGCGGCGCGGTCGAGGTCATCGGAGAGGTCGACGAACGGGTCCCACCACAGAGAGGCGGGCGCGGTCTTGCTGGCTGCGGTGGAGGCGGACGGGGCGCCGCCGCTCGCCATCGGCGGCGACAGGGTGGTGGCACGGAAACCCTAGGTTAGTAGAGATCCCGCGCAGAAATTTTTGGCCGATGCTTTGGGAGTGGGGAAGGGGAGCGAAGAAGAAGAGAGTAGCAGCGGAAGGCGAGGAGTGGGGGTTTTGTTTTGCGTCTAGGGGTTTTAGTTTTAGGCGTTGTTGGACATGGGCTGCCAAATTGTTGGCTTTGTGGGCCTCTCGGTTTCAATCTTTTCTCTTTTTTATATGAATATTTCTCTTCTTTTCCAGAATACGTTGTGGAGTCTATATATTTTTTTTAAGTAGATCCAGCTATCATGCTCAAACTCTTTTAGAGGCTGTTTGGTTCCAGCATGAAGTCATACTCACATCCCACGTGTAATGGTCTGTTTACATCCCACGTGTAATGGTTTGTTTGATTGCATGCACTAGTCTGTGAACCAGGATGAGGGGATGCAAAGTTGTTCACTAGACTTAGTAGATACGCAGGACATGAGCTTCATTACGTATGCAGGCTAGCTTGATGCAACGAGGCTGCACCAGCGCATGCAAAGGCCCAGCGCACTACACCCCGAAACCCCATCCTCATTTCACTCCCGTCCTCATTTCACTTCCGTCCTCATTTCTCCTCCATCCTCCCTCAGCCTACGCCACTGCCTCTCGCACGGGGCTGGCTCGCATGCCACATCCCACAACACCCCACACCAGCGAGCACCTTCAGTCGTCTCCTCCTGCGCTGATAGCACCGTCGGCCGCTTCCTCCCGTGATGGCTGCACCTCGAGACTCCTCCTCCCCATCCTACATCTCCGACAGCAGCTCCGCACCTTGCGCGTCCTATCCTACACCCCACACCGCCCCTCCCACACGGGCGTCGGTAGCACCTTCTAGCCGCTCCTCCTGCACCTTTGGTCGCCCCTCCCATACCCCGCCGCCATCAGATCCCGCACTCGGTGAGATTTTCTTGTCAGTCTGTAAGTTTTTTGTCATGTGATTAGATTATTTGTCTAGATCTGGTTATTTTCACTGTTATTGATATGCATTTGTTTAGATCTACGTGTTTCTGTGCTGATGTATTTATACAAACCTAGGGACACAGTGCTTAGGCACTTCTCCATAACTTTGTTCTCAGGCAATGGATCACCAAGGGTTGTAACTTGTTCTCCTGCTTTTCTTAAAAAAAATACATCTCTAATGTTAGCTAGAGTATTTGAAATATTGCAACTAAAGTAGCAGGTTTAATTTTCCTTGTAGATTGTCATTTGATTTGTTAGTACTGCTGATGTTTACAACATGAGTGCAAAGCCCAATTAAGCAGAGCAATTTACAATGTGAAAATGTTTCAGATTTAATTATAGTTTATTCAGACCTTACTAATTGACATTAACAATTGTCTTTTGTTCATCCTGTCCAATACTTTGAGTTCAGTGATTTTATATGCAAAAGACTTGTTCCTAGCAGAGTTATCCCATAATATTTCACCTTTGTTCATCAACCATGTTTCCCTTTTCTCTAAAAAGGTGGTTCGCTGAGTTCTCTGAAGAATATACTTGGTTTCTGGCAACCAGCCAAAGAGCAGGGTGCATCATCTTCGGGTGCAACGGGGAATTGATTAAGTTGGAGGAAGATCATCAGGGAAATGTTACAACCTTTTCCCTCTCACGTGATTAATGAAATACTGGTCTAGATTGACAACTACTAACACATAGGAGTTGGGTATGCTAAGAATAGATAGAACTACTTGTGTTGTTGCAAATGTCATTGCCTCTACCCTCATCTTCAGATTTCTTTGGCATTGAAAAGACTTCACCTGTTGTTCATGTCAGTGAATCACCGAGCGATCCACCCAAGGGGTACCCGAGGTGGTAATTAGATATGTAAGGGAAGCACAATGCCTTTGAACCCGATGGTCGACTCTAGTAAATAAGAGCCAAGGTTTATACTGGTTCGGACCTCCTAGAGGATAATAACCATATGTCTAGTGTTTTGATATATAATATAGTGTGTAAGCTTAAAATGTGACGCAATTAAACTATAAAAGCTTAAGGCATCGAAAGCAAAAAGAGTAAGACGTGATTCGATGCTTTTGAGGATGCCTCGTCCCATTTATATACTCAAGGGGCAAGCCTAACAATCCCAGAACTCTATCCCGAGTCGGCCTCTTGGATATCTATGATTGTCTACCGAACTCAGATGATAATCTCCTATTTACAAGGATTCTGGTATAAATATATCTCTCCATACTATATCTAGGGTTCGACTCCTCAATAAGGACATATCCTTCCTTATCAAAACCAAACCCCCCCTCCATGAGCCATACTAGATGACAATGCTAGGCTTGGTCTGCTCTAGGTCTAGACTGATAAGCCTAACGTGGGGTACCTAGGGGTCACATCCCCGACAGCAGCTCCCAAGCTCTTCTTAGCTTGGTTAAAAAAAATCTTCAACTGAACAAGCTGGGAGGAGTTCTTCTTTTAATCTGAGTCTTTGTACTTCTGCTTGAAGTCTGATAGTCCTAAAAAAAGCTTTAATTTTCTTCTTCACGTAAGGTGCACTGCATAGGTGCACCCATATGGTGTAGCCCCAAGCCTCGAGTTAAATGGAACATTTGGCTTGAGGGTAAAAAACAATCTATAATGAAGACCTTCTAGAATTTCGGTCCTTAATAACCCTTCTTTAGCGATCTTTTCCTCTGGAGTTCTTCACGATGAAGCCTGGTTAGAAAAAGACTGTCATCGAGGCCTCGAGGCCATTGAGGTCCCGAGTGTGGTTAATCTCGAGTCCTCGGGGCTCGATTCCCTGAGCACTCAAGTCCTTGGGCACCTAAGCCCCTGAGCACGTGAGGTCTTGTATGCGCGGGCCCCCGGGTGTGCGAGCCCTCGAGCACATAAGTCCTCGGGTGCATAAGCCTCCGAACACGCAATCTCTCGGGCGTGTGATCCCCTGAGCATGCGAGGTCTCGGGCACGTGAGCCCTCGGGCGTGCAAGCCCTTGAGCACGTGAGGGACCCAAGTGTCGTGGGCTCCGCCAGTGCGCGTGAAAAGAGTTGCCTTTTGGCCTTGTCTGCCCGCAATTAATGTGTTATAGTTGAGGGGATAGAGGGGACGCCTTTGCTCTGACTAGGCCACATGCGGGCGCAGGTGGCGGGTGCGGATAAGAAGGCGGAATCATTAGATCATCTCGGCTACAGTAGACATGATGACCGAGGAGGTGCTTGGCCACGGTGATCGCGTCTTATGTTGAGGGGATGGTTCTAGGGCTATTTAAGCCGCTCTCTGATGGAAATATGCCCAAGAGAATTCTAGGGGAACCGAAAGTTCTGGCTTGAGGCTGAAAGTTCCGGATTCTGGAATATCCGAAAGTTCTGGTAGGACCGGAAGTTCTGGGCCAGCCCTAGTTTCTGTTTCTGGAGGAACCGAAAGTTCTGGTTGGACCGGAAGTTCTAGGCCTACCTGAAAGGTGAATTCTGGACGAACTGGAAGTTCCGGGTGAGACCCGAAAGTTTTGGGTCAAAATAAATTCAATACAGAATGTTATTTTCGGAAGTTCCAGTTAGACCGAAAATTCCGGGTCTGGAAGTTCTGGTTGGACCGAAAGTTTCGGACTGAAATAAATTCGTACAGAAGGTTGTTTTCGAAAGTTCCGGGCCTGGACCAGAACTTTCAGGTTAGGCTAACAGATTAAATCTCTTGGGCTTTAATATTGATTAAAGGCCCATGAGAGGGCACTATATAAAGAGAGGAGGGGCTAGGACGAAAAGCTGTTGGATGTTCGCGTGGTTGGGGGCTGCTGTTGCTTATTGCTTCGACCTAACTCTAGCCGCCACCTCTTCTGGCTACACCGGTTGTGGCTATCTCTTCCCTAATCTCTCATGCGGTACTAGCATACTGGCTTGAGGTGATCCCGTCCCTATACGTGTGGATAACATAGAGGCACCGCTGCTACTGCGGTGCTGATCTTCTCCCATGGAGATCGTCAGACTATATCGTCTTCATCGTCGACGAACGGATAGAGCTGAGCGGAGCTGATCGAGGACACGCTTCATCAACTCTACTTCTGCCGCCTTAGCGCATCTCGTGGCTAGAGGTAATGACCTATGATCTCATTACACGCATGATTCCTAGGCGAACGGGGTAAATTTTTTGAAATTAACGCTAGCATCGCCTCCCCATAACCCAACACTCTCTCCACCACTTAACCATGTGCTGTCGTTTTGAATACCCACCCTTTTTGCGCAACCGCTCGCCATCTTCGTCTTCTTCCTCCAATCTACTGGTTCCCCGACGCCTAGGCCACCACTACGGGTGCGTCGTTTGCTACCGCAAAGCTCACCGTCTCTTTCAGTTAAAGCTTATGGCCTCTGATAGCTTGTCGCCGCTGGTGGAGTAGGAGAAGTCTGTGATGTCAAAGGGCAAATTGTAGAGGCTAGAGCAGGCAGGATTTCTACCGAAGTGGGTGGTTTCGGGTTGGTGTCCGGCAAAAGGCGAAGGGTTCCCAACGCCGAACCTGAACGAGATCATTCCCTTCCTCTGAGGCCTCCTCCACCACTACGAGATTGCCCTCGGTCACCTTGCCCCCAACTCCATCCTCCAGATCATGGTCTTCATGCACCTGTGTGAGGCGTACCTAGGGGTGGATCCCCACCGGAATCTCTTCCGGCATTACTTCATTCTCCGCCAGGTGTCAGGGACCAAGGCGACCGAAAGCATTATGCTCTAGTTCTGCAGCAATAGGTCGAGTTTATATCCGGAGATGCCATTGATCACCTCAAACAAGGGGTGGCGATCAGAGTGGTTCTATGGGACGAATCACCCCCTGGCCATTCAGATAGAGGTCGGACAGAGGCTGGAGCCCACTGATGCGTGGACCGACTAGGGTCCCCTGTCCGAGGTGGACTAGGTCCGAGAGCTGGCGGGACTAGTGAAGGACCTTCAGCGCTGAAGGTTGAACGGCATCGGCATCGCCGCATGCCGCATGCTTCCTACTACGGCGTGTGCGCCCTTTGCAAGAGCGGGCGACGTCGACCTATGACATATTTGGACCCTTTGACCTGAACGACCCCTCAGTGGAATGGATGCCTCGGGCTGAGGTCACTAAGTACCTCAGCTCATTCTTTAGCGGGAAGCCCTGCTTCCCTGTAGAACGTGGGTTAACATCGTACTAGGTTTTGAACCCTCGACAGCCGGTAAGTTTAGTCTTTAGCTTCCTATTGTTTTGTCCTTCGGTTCTTGTGAATTTTGTGCTGATGCTCGACCACCCACATGGTGTGGCGTGGCCTAGCCGTAGGGTCACGCCGTGCATTTTTTACAGGCGCTGCTCTCTGAGCACCCAGCGGGGGTCGATCCATGCCGCCGCGCGCCTCCTCGGAGCGTCTCCGAGTCACCTCCTCCTCCGCCAAAGCGGAAGGGGGAGGAGTTAGGTGGGACAAGTAAACGCTTGAAGCCTACCGAGGTCAGGAAGGGTGGCATCCTCACGCTTGGGAGGCGATGCCTGATCCTCGACACGGAGGAGTCTGAGGGGGAGGGGGACGCTGAGATTTCTGCTGCTATGCTGTCCTCTCCTTATCCCTCTCCAGTGAAGGCAACGAAGTGCCAGATCAACAGCATCTTCTGTCTGGCGTCGAGGTGAGTTTCACGACATGCTCGTGTTGTTGCTTCTGGGCCTCTGTTGGTTCCTAATATTGTGATTTTTAGGGTGGCTGGGGTCGCGCTTCCGTTGGGGTCGACAGTAGAGCTGCCTCCATCGGTCGTGGTCACAGTGGTCGAGACGTCGAGTCCTGCGATGACCAAGGGAGGTGGCTCTATCCTCTCCACCGAGGACGCCATGAACTTGGATGTGGCGCCAGCTTCACGCGCGATGGACGGGGATGCCCATGTAGCATTGGAGGGGGTGACCGCCAATCCTTTGGCTGAAGGGTTGATGGCCATGGACGCCATTGATCCCTTGATTGTGAGGATGACGACCAGTGGTGGTGCTGCACAAATCACGGTGCTCAAGGTGGAGGTTGCTGACCCCCTAGAGGCGATCGATGTAGTTGTCCTACCATACCCCTCGATGGCGGTGGGTGATCTCGAGCCTATGGTAGGCCCGGGCACCCTCCATGTGGCGGTGGGAGCCTCCGGGCCAGCTCTTGGCCTATCGACAGATGAGGCCTCCACCCTGCTGTCCAGGCTTGGCAAGGTAAGCCTCCTTGTCTTGTGATGATCTTTCTTTTTCCTGCATCATTATTTATCGGCTTTTGTGTCCTTAGGTGAAGTTGCTCCACGAGCGAAGGGCGCCAGACGTGGACCAGGTGGCGGCCCTCAAAGCCGAGGTTGAATTGCTCAAGCGTGAGCGTGCTAACCTCTTGGCACGGAACAAGGAGCTGACGTGGAGGGCTACCGAGGCAGAGACCGCAACAAACTCCTCGACGGTGGTGGCCGATGACACCACTAGGATGGCCAAGGAGGCCGATCGTCAAGAGGTCACCACCAAAGCCACTACAGATGCGGCTAAGGCCACTGCTGAAGCAGTGAGGGAGGCAGAGAGGGTCCTCCGAGCCATGTACGAGAGGGTGAAGGCGTCGTCAGAGGAGATGATCACCGAATATCAGAGTAAGTGTGCTTGATTTCTCTCTTGGCCGCTCGCTTTCTCTCTCTTATTTTGACTCTTGTTATTCCTCTTTGGCAGGGAGGGGTGACTAGGACCGCACCCGGTTTACCTAGCTCGAGGAGGAAGTGGGTCTGCTCCGTTCAGTGATCGAGTGCCAGCATTCCCTACTGGTCAAGACTCCTTTGCACGACGAGGCGTTCTAGTAGAAGCTTGACAGCCTCGAGGTCTAGCTCCACGCCTTCGTCGAGGTGGTGGCGAGGAGTGGGACCGAGCAAGCCTTGGCTTTTGTTTAGGCCCACTTCCCTGATGATGATCTTCGATGACTGGAGCGTGGGCTCCCCGCCGGGGTGACTAGCGACCAGGCTGTGGTTTATCGATGGGAGGTGGAAGACATCATTGCTGCCATCGTCGGGGATCTTCAGGTCTTGGCTCCACTTGAAGACCCAGAGTCTGCAGTGGTGCCTCTCGAAGCATAGCCTTGTTTATTGCCTGCAAGGATTAGCGGTAGTTATTGTAAAACTTGTTATGATAAAAGACTCTGTCTTTCTTCTGTTAATGAAAATCCTTTGCAACTTATAAATTTTGTGTTTCAGAGCCGTTATCATCCCGAAGAACTTGGGCTAGACCGTATAGTACTCGGCGCAGGGCCCTCACACCATGTACATGCGTACCGACATCAGGCAGCGCAAGCCCCCGAGGGTTTTTTAGGCTCTGGATTTTATTAAGTCCTTCGCGCGTCCGAGGTCGGGCCTCGAGCCCCTAGTATAGCCATATAGTCTTAGGCGCGGAGAATTGATGTCACTTACGCACCAACCCGATGTCCGGCATCATGGGTTCTCGAGACCCCCAAGGCCCTAGCAAGGTTAAGGCTAAGGACTCAAGCCCCTAAGGATCTTAGCAAGCTGTCAGGCACCGAAAGAGGCGCTAACGCTGGCTCTTTTTCACTCGCGTGGCTGCTAGCGCCAAACCTAGAGCTGCTTCATAGGGGCACAACCGCTTGAGCTAGATGTGCTATGTTTCGCATCGACTTGAGAGGGCTCGAGCCTAGCGATTTGGTGATGAAAACGCACGATGCAATTTTACTCGAAGTAAAATTTCGATTTTATTTCATATAGGGCGAAGGGTACATAACTGGACAAAGGGAAGAACTTGAGTGGGACGACGTTCGGCGTTCTTGGCAAAATTTGGAGTGGCATTGGATTGTGCCCCCTAGGCTAGTTTAGCCTGACGTCGATCCTCGCTGGTCCACCATTTTTGTGATACCGGTCCACTACTCCTCCTGCATCAGGACGTCCTTGCTGGCCTTCTTGCGTCACGTCCTCCTGTGGTTCTGTCATCGTCAAGACTTTCCTAGGGCGCCTTCCTGTCCTTTCTTTTCCCGTGCGCTTGAATCGTCGAACGTCTCGGCGTGGGCCTCGGCCATCCCTTATGGAATTCCTGTGTCGAAGCCTCGTTGAATCGGTGCGCTGAGAGGAGCTGGTCTTGGGGGTCAAGGTACCACCGTCGTCGGTCTTGTAGTGTGTCCGAGCGAGTCGCCCGACGAGTCACCTGGCATGCTCGGGAAAGTCTTCCTGGGGTCGAGGGGAGGAGCCTCGTGGGAGCAGGTCCTCAAGATGCCTTGAGGAGTGTTGAAAGAGTCAATCCACGACTTGCCCGGCGAGTTGATCCGTCGCCAACTCTCAGATGGTGTCGACCAGATGTTCTGTGATCCGGTCTGCTTTTTGAGCGATGAAAGGGTTGAGGACCCGGCGTGGTGACTGATCCGATGCTGGCGTTGAGTCGAAAGGGACCAATCTTTCGATCGAATCGGCAATAAATGTGGTGTCACCAAGGACAAAAGTTGTTCCTGGCTTGGTGGAGAGCTGATGAGGTGATGCCATCGGATCCTAGTGAAAACAACGTGACCTCCTACCTAGTGCGCCAACTGTTAGTGAATCATCGAGCAGTCTATCCAAGGGGTACCCAAGGTGGTGATTAGATGTGTAAGAGAAACACAACGCCTTTCAACCCGATGATCAACTCTAGTAAACAAGAGCCAATGTTTATACTAGTTCGAGCCTCCTGAAGGATAATAACCCTACGTCTAGTATTTTGATGTATAATATGGTGTCTAAGCTTACAATGCGACGTAATTAAGCTATGAAGGCTTAAGACATCGAAAGCAAGAAGAATAAGATGTGATTCGATGTTTCTAGGGGTGTCTCGTCCCCTTTATATACTCAAGAGGTGAGCCCAACAATCCCAGGACTCTATCTCGAGTCGGCCTCTTGGATATTTATGATTGCCTACCGAACTCGGGTGCTAATCTCTTATTTACAAGGATTCTGGTACAAACATATATCTTCATACCATATCTAGAGTTGATTTCTTGATAAGGACATATCCTTCCTTATCGGAACCAAACCCCCTCAATGGGCAATACCAGATGACAATGCTGAGCTTAACCTGCTCTCGGTCCAGACTGATAAGCCCAACGCAGGGTACCCGGGGATCACATCTCCGACAGTTC
This sequence comes from Zizania latifolia, assembly GCA_000418225.1. Classification (NCBI taxonomy): domain Eukaryota; kingdom Viridiplantae; phylum Streptophyta; class Magnoliopsida; order Poales; family Poaceae; genus Zizania; species Zizania latifolia. The sequence continues at coordinate 54,456 of KE372067.1, read as the reverse complement.
CTAAATATGTTGCAGCAATTTAGTGGTTCTGTGTTTTCAGTGGCATACATTATATTCACTGCACTCCAAAGGAAACAAGCAAATTTTTCATAAGCTCATATGCTAACGATGAAGAGGAAATGTTGCACAGCTTGTGCATCCTGATGGTCTTTTTTGGGATTCTTGTGGTCATGTTGAAACTCATGCTCGTCGTTAGACCATATGTATCCTGGTGCTTGATGTTTATATTGAATTGTGCAATGATGATGCTTGATAGCTACTGTGGTAGTGAAATTATTGTGTGGATCATCCTGGTGCTTGTGCTTATGTTTTGACTTGTGAGGATATATTATGTTATGTGTCTTGTATTTTTTCCTATTATACATCTATATGGATATATGGATATGACTCGGACTTTTTTTATTGGAATGGTTCATGTGTATACAATCAAACACCATCTCAAGATACAATATCTAGAGATTCAACCAATCAAACAACATCTTAGTTCATCCAGATCCACCTATATATACAACCTAACAGAATTAATTGCATCACCCTATCTAGGCTGAGGACAGCCAAGATGAAAGATACGAGCCAGGTCGAGGACGTGGGAGCAACCAAATAGACCCTTATTGATTGCTACAAATTTATCTGAACATGAATAAGATTATATAAATATATGCATGCTTATAATGAATAAACTTAATTTCATGTTATTGATGTTAGTTTTGGCTCTAAAAAGATATATATATATATAGCTACGGGGTATAATTAAAAGAATAAAAAATCTTATAACAAATATGAATCAAATATGTGCGACTGTTTCTAGGCATGAAAGATACCAGCAGGTATCAGAAATATATATATAATAACAATGTCCTTCGAATGACATGAAATATTGTAATTATAGAGTCAGCTACAATACACATCTCTAAAATAAAGTTACAACACACATCTATAAAATAAAAAGAGAGAAATATATATCTATATGTTGATAAATAATTTGCACAACTCACAAATCAGATTGATCACATATTTTTACGGACCCATATGCCAACCATATATTTATACAATAAATACAATTAAACAATAATAAATTAATAGAGATAACTAGGTCCTATGACCAAGTCATAAAAGGGACTATATATGTTTTGCATACACAAAAATAATGGCAGCTAGCACCTTTTGCATACAGTGGCAACCTTTTCCCTTCACAATACGCACAGGAAGTGGAACTTGCATGCAATTTTGCTAATAAAAAAAGGAAAAAAGAAATGGAGGAATGCAAGTCCAGGAAACCATGTACTCCATAAAGTAGCTTTTGCATGCACAAGTAGTGGGTTGCTTGCATTTTTTTCTCTCTCAAGGCAGCACACGCATATCCAGCAGTCAAACTCACGTCCAGAACCCATATTCTTTCTCCTGTGCATGTTCAGTAGCCCACGTCCAGTAATCCCACGGCCGCACGCACAGGAGGTTCTAGCACTGCAGTTAACACCATATTTGCAGCCGGTGGTAGAGTCACACATAAAACTTAGGAGTCTGAGTTTAAATAATTCAAAACACTTTGTAATAGAAATACATGACAATCAAGAAAAAAAACCGTACCAAATAAATCAAGACAATGAGTCAACGATATTCAATTACACTTCATAATAATTGTAGAGTAATCTACACAACAATATGTCGTTTTTTCATGCCTTCAAACCGTCTTATAATTTATTTATTTTCAACATTTTGAAACTAGTAGTGAACTTATGCTAACGCTACGGTAAAAATTAAAAAACAACAAATGTATTGAACTTGAAGCAAAATTTTTAATTAGTCAAATTAACTTAAAAATTCTTCAATTCGGAGTCATGTGTGAATTAAATGTGCTTCCTGATTTTTTTTATCCGAACCAGTTTTACATGGAACAAAAATTGAACACAACGATTATGAATGAATAAGAATGATGTTGTTTGATCTTACCACTAACCAATAAAATATACTTACTACAAATTATTTAAAGTCAAGCTTACCTTATAACCCATCTTATCAATCATCTCCTTCACAACTTGATATAAGGTTGGTCTCACCTATAATGGAGAAGAGTTATTAATCGGATCAAACAAAAATAAATAGGAGCAGATTGTAGTAATAAAATAAGATATTACAATGTGAACATTACAAATAGTAGCCACCAAAAGTACGCTTGGTATCTCCACTAAAACAAAGTACATAGTAATAAAATAAATCAATGAGAACTCGTGAATCGAAACATCTAGATTGAATTAAGAGTTATACATACAAACAATGATTGGAAGTAAAGTTTCACTTCCATCTTCAATCCTCAAAACGATAGCAGTTTGTGGTGCGCTTTCCGGAATATTTCTCCCTCGAGAATTATTGTGCACACATCTCAAGTTTTCCCCATCTCGTATCTTAATTGCATATCCTTCAGATCCACTTGTGACCTCAACTAGGAGAGTAAAAACAAATGTTACTGTCAAAATAACTATCGAGAGAGGCAAATAAAAAGTACTGCCGTTAACATATTAGTTGATGGACACTGCCGTTAACATATTAGTTGATGGACAATCGCATATATTCATTTTATAAGTGAACAAAATTTGAGGTGTGATTTTGAAAATTATTTATTTCAAAGGTACTTAATCAAGAAACACATGTTCTATCCACACTACTACATGTCAACAGCGAGATATGATATGACATGACAATTCAATAGTAAAACATATACTGGAGTTAAACAAGAGTGATAAGTAAAATAGTAGCCAAAAAATAAGATGGAAACTATCCTATCGCTCTCAGGTTGATTGTGTATACTGTTGGGGTATGGGGAGGCTACGCTAGCGCTTAATTTCTAAAATTTACCCCATTAGCCCAGGAATCATGCGTGTAATGGGATCATGGATCGTTACCTTAAGCCTCGAGACGGGCTCGGGCAGCGGAAGTAGAGTCGATGAAGCGCGTCCTCGAGCTACTCCTCCCGGCTCCGTTCGTTCGTCGGCGATCCGACGATGAAGACGACACAATCCTGTGATCCGGCGAACTCCACGGAAGAAGATGGGCACCACTATTAGAGTAGTGCCTCCACGATATCCACACGTCCGGGGACAGGATCACCTCGTGCCAGCGTGCTAGCACCACTCACGAGATCCGGGGAGAGATCGCTACAACCATTGTAGCTAGGAGAGAGGTGGCGGCTAGGGTTTGGTCAAACCAACATCAATCAGCAGCCTTTTCGTGCTAGCCCCTCCTCTCTTTATATAGTGCCCTGTCACGGGCCTTTAATCTGTGTTAAAGCCTAATAGATCTAATCTGTTCGCCTAGACCGGAACTTCTGGTTCTAACCGGAACTTCCGAAAATAACCTTCTGTATCGAATTTATTTCGACCCGAAACTTCTGGTCTAACCGGAACTTCCGGTTCGTCTAGGTAGACTCGAAACTTTCGGTCCAACCGGAACTTTCGGCTCCTCCAGAAACCAAAACTAGGGCTGGCCCGAAACTTCTGGCCCTCAGCCAGAACTTCCGGTTCCCCCAGAATTCTCTTGGGCATAATTCCATCATATACCTCTACAATTGTACTAAATTATCACGGGAAAAGGCAAAAAGCTAGCAACTGGTATTATAGAGAATGAGAGAAGAGTTACTTAGATGAAAAATGGTAAGAGACTATCCTAATGTGCCAGGCATAATGTTTACAACACAGTGGAATTAAGACGTATCCCAGATGGTCGGACCAACACATTTTTATTTATAAGGTAGTCGTAAACTTTACTGGCCTATAAGGTCGCCGATGGAGGGATGAGGCTAATGTATAGTCATTTACTTTACATTATTACTGATAAACCGCTCCCTGAATCCAACCTATCACCCAGTTCAGGTAGAGAACCCCTCGATCTATGTCCTCTTATTTTTTGAAAGAATGCATGTCATGTTCAGTCCCAAGTTCTAGCTTAACTAAAATAAAGCCAGTAAAACAAAAAAAAGATTGTAATGGGCGCATGGCAAAGCACATCAATAACAGGAAACAGTCATGCAGAAACTACAAGTTGAAGAAATGTGTTGCATTGCAACCTCAGGTGATATGTATCGATGTGCAAGATGGGCATTGTTATTAAGAAAGTCTAGTGTCTCTGAAACTTGTAGCAAACCATGCTTAATCTCTAGTAGCCCCATTTCCTGAAACATAACAAAAAACAAGCAAACTTCAGTACATGTGTAGAACTGAAACACACTGTCATGATCTAGAGAACCCACTGCATTTTTCTTCTAAATGACTGTACTCTCCACTACATTTTTCTTCTAAATGAGTGTATTCTCCACTGCATTTTTCTTCTAAATGAGTGTATTCTAAGTATCAAGTAACATAACATATATGACTGCCATAAAAACTTGAAAATTTTCAACAGATTGATTGCATAAAAGAAAGAACTGTAAAGAAGGCTTGCTGCAAATGCTTAAAAGTATAAATGACCATATTTGATGTTTTTCTGGACATGACACTGCAAAATTCTGAAAATGCAAGCCTTATCTTCTTGAGCCAGCTCAAAGTATGTCATAACGCACAAATCTAGAAAATGTTAATAAATGTCCCAAATGATACAGTTGCTTTCCACTCTTAGCAATCATTAAAATGGAACCCTAACACTAATCATCTCAACTTGGTAATCAGAAGTGTAGTAACCATCCCATGCCCAAAATGAATCAAATGACCGATCTTGTGAGCTCTAGGCTTCGTAGAAGCTAATTATTAATTACCAGTGTACAACTCGAGGCATCTAGTTACATGGGAAATCTAACCAAAGAATGAGACCTCGCTCGTACCATGCCCTTGAGCTCCTTGGGCACCTTGCCGACATTGTCGACGCAACCGAGCGTGTTGGCGACGGATGCAAACACTGGCTCAGTGGCCATGGCCATGGCAGCCTTGGTCTCATCCAGTGCCTGCATGAGGTGGAGCACGCCCAGGTGGTGCAGGCTCACGAGACGCGTGGCATCCGCGTGGACGAGGTCGAGGAAAGCATCCTTAGCCGCCTTGGAGAGCCTCGCCTGGTTCCGGGCCTCGGAGAGAGCGCGCTTGTCGAGCACCCAGATGGAGACGATAGGGTAGGGCGTGGACGGTGCCCCCTCCCGCGGGCGCACCGTGTAGATCCGCCACGCGAGGCTTGGCCCCCCCTAGCTAGCCTGGTCTAGCAGCTCGTAGTCCTATGGCAGCCGCGGGCCGGTGACCTCCTGCATCATGGTCGTCACCGTCTTCTCAATCATCGCTGACGCCTTCGACAGCGCCTACGTCATCGTCTTCATGTTCAACGCCATCGGTGCCTGCGCCGATGAGATCTAGGAACCCCCGCTGCTACCGTCACCATATTTTTTTATGGGTGGATTTCCTCGCGGACGAGGTCATCCGATCGATCGGTCGGTTAGTCGGTGGCTGCGCGTAGTTGGTACTCCTCAATTTCTCCCCTGTTTTTTTCTGGGCTCATCATGACGCGACTCACGTGTGACCCCACGGCGGCCTGGTCAAGGCGGCGATGGTGGTGGAGCACGAGCGCGATCTTGACGCGCTTCACGAGGGCGTCCCCGCGCTCCTGCGGCTCGAGCGAGCGGGCAAGCGGTGGCGCAAGGGTGGCATCGAGGGCGCGCGGCAAGGGGAGGCGATGGCCCTAGAGGTCGAGCGCGAGGGCCTTGAGGATTAGTGGCGTGGCGTCACGATGGTGAGGTCATCCTTGGCGATGGCCGTGTGGGCGAGCGGACCAGAGGAGGAACCTGGCCAGCGAGAGTAGCACCAGCAAGGCGAGAAGCGGGCCGAGGCAGCAGTAGCGGCACCCACGGTGGAGTCGAAAGAGCCTCACGCCAAGGACGAGGAGGACGTAGGCGTCGGGGAGATTTCAAACGCGCGATTGATCTCCCTGTTTGTTGGGATAATGATCAATTAGCTGCGGCATAATCTCGGATGAAACAGATCATTATGCGTGAAGAGGTGAGATTTAACACGGACGAACGAAGGGCTAGGATTTACCAGATGAGTGAGCATGGCAAATGAAAGGTTAGGATTTACCTGATGAGTGATGTGTCCACTCTTTCAACTCATCAATTATATAGTAGGGTAGATATATGTTTCTCATTGTAGCAAATAAACTAATAAACAACTCATAGTATACCAATACAACATTACAATGATACTTATAAAGTTGCAGCACTATATCAAATTATTAAATAAGCAATAATCCATTAATAAGCAGAGGGTGAGAGAGGCGATATACTGAGGTTCGACCGTTCAGAGCTCCTGTTCGCCAGATCGAGGCATGGGCAACGCCTGGTCCTGCTGGGGTTGGCCGTAGAGTGTAGCAGGGGGGTGCCGGCACGACGTGGAGCCTGGCCACAGCGGGCACGGGGGCCGGGGCACTGCCTGGGCGCCTAGCCACAGGGGGGCATGCCGGCGTGGGGTGAGTGTAGGCGGGGGTAGGGATGCACGGCACAGGGTAGGCGAGGGTAGGGATGTGCGGTGCGGAGTGGG
>KE372067.1:24647-39895 GCA_000418225.1 Zizania latifolia | reverse complement strand
AGATGGGATAAGTGGCTAAATCATGGCAACTGTATTCCGGCATTAGTCGTGGTTTTATCTGTATAGTTCCCTTGTCATGGAAGGATTTGGAGAGAGAAGAATGAAAGAAACTTAAACCTCAAAAAGCAGCAAATTTGATTCATGGTGATCTTTAAAACATGGTTGCAACATGGTGCGTTTTCAAATTCTTTGAAAAGCTGGGCTTTGGTTCCTCTCGATTATTCATATGATGGTGCATGGGAAAATAATACAACCTTATTTCATACAAGAAAGGAATCCAGCTGCAGGGAAAATTGCTTTGAGGTCTCTCCAAACGCAGAGTGTCTCACTCTCCTCCCTTGGGTTTTGTCTAATCTAGTCTGCTTTCACGTTCCGATTGCCCCCATCCGGGCTTTGGGTTTCTTTAGGGCCCGCTGTCGGTGTGCCACCCACACCTTGGGCCTTGTTCAGGCCCGTTGTCGGTGTGGCACCAACACCTTGGGTCTGGTTTGGGCTCGCACTATCTGCTGTATCACCTTGGGTTTGGTTCAGGCCCCCCTTAGGCCCAGGGCCAATTGGGCCTTTGTTTGGTGGGATCGGGAGTTTTGGTGCATCTTTATTACCACCGCGGTCTTTGCTAGGTTCCGGGCTGCTCGGAGTTTGGGCCGGGCCTTGTGGCCCTAAGATGATTTTGGTTGGTTCGCGACGGGTGGACTTGCCAACAGTCACCTCCAGCATCCCGGCCTTGAGCTCAGCCCTCACATTGTTGCTGTCGTACTCCTTGGTTATGAGCAGCCGGACATGGAAGGAGCCCACCCCATGGACGTCCTCGGGCGGCGTGTCGTCGCCGTCGGCGGCACCGGGGACCTTTCGCTTGATCGCTAGCACGTCCTCGCCTACGGTGATCTCAAGGTCCTCCTCGGAGAGCCCTGGCACCTGGAACCACAGCCTCACGCAGTTCTCCTCCTCCTTGATGTCCCATCTCTCCTTGCTGTCCGGCAGCGGTACAGGGTACAGTAAAGCTGCATATTAATATTGCACACGAACCGGAGAATTGTCACTGGTAAAAATTTATGCAAATCAGAGTAATTGTACTGATAAAATATTAGGATGCGACGAGTTTATTAATTTATAGTTAGGTACGGAGCAAGATAAGAAATCAAAGTGAAGGAGTCACCAGTGGGAGGAATGCTGAATGCAGGTCGGTGTTTCTCCGGAAGAGCATGTGTCATGGGAAGAGGCCGCCGGCACTTGACGGCGGCGGAAGCAGGGAACGGCGCCGACGCCGGCGGTTTCCAAGAATGGCTAACCCGTGTGCCGGACGACGCCTGCACCGCCGGCAACCTGCTCACCGGAGCAAACGAGGCCACAACCGTCGACATTACAACACTAGTAGAAACAGCAGCAACTGAAATTTGAGAAGAAAGAATTGATTAACGCAGGTTCATTGTGTTCTAGTCTGAAGCCATTCTGCTGATTTATACTTGAGCATGGAGTCTAGCGTTTATATGTTGTGAGAGATCGAGGACCGATGAATCTGTTGTTGTTAGGTCACCTTTGCTTGGTCGGGTTAGCAGGGAATAAAGAGAGAAAAATCAAGCTAGCCCGGAAGCTGGTATGGTAAGTAAAGTGAGGATTCTGCAGCTGGATGGATGCCAATCTTGCTGCTCTTTGTACGAGGGTCAGTGGATCGATGTGTTCATTTTATTGGGCATGTTTCTTTTCTCTTTTCCTTTTTCTTTTCTTCAGAAGGAGGACATGCATGCTACTGATAGCTGATCAATTTGTGTTTGTCTTGAAATTGCATTTCTCAATGTGTTCCCCAATATTTGTGGTCTAAACTCACTTCAGTTTCAACCTAGCACTGTACTCAATTAGTCAATCAAGTAATTCTATTATGCATGTCTTAAAGACAATGTATATTGTTACTCGAAAAAAAAGGAAACACTAGTTGCCATAAACAGGCCGAAGATAGGGTAGGGTGGCTGGGAATTAGCCTCACCCCTACCAACTCAATACTATAAAATTGTACAAAAATCTTTAATTTTTTTGAACGATTAGTTAAGAATAATTATATTAGTTTTAGGTGTAATTTATTTTTGACGCTGCTACTAGTCATAAAGGTCATATATGCAGTGTTCAATTTGTCAGCTACAAGAAGTTGATAACATAATTGGTACATGAACTTGTTATGTGCACAGCTGGTCGAGGATACACTAAATCAGAGAAAACAACAATGCTGGATAACCATATATTAGTCGATAATATAATGTACAACCACACAACAAGTCTCACTTCATTCAATTAATGCAGACGGGGAGCAATACAATAAGTCGTGCTCCTGATTTTGACATTGGATAAAAACTGTTAAAGCGAGACACCCTTGTAAATGAATAACATATATAATCTATTTGGTGTGCACGCACTATTTGGTCTTGTTGAGCGACGTTTTGTGAGCCGTGCGATCGAAGAAATGTGATGCCAAGAAGCGCTGACGCCTACCCAGAAATGTTCCACACCGGTATTTTCGTAGCATGCAGATGCCCCATCTGTTAGCATATACTTAACCTACTATCCCACAAATTTTTTTGGAATTTAAAATTCGTGGCACAAAAACTTTATTTTTAACTTATTTTTAATTAATGTGTGCACAATTAATAAGCTCTAGTTGACCAAGTTACACTACCCAATTAATTTACCTAGAAATTAAAGCTACCACGATTAATGATGACCAACCATGTTATTTTTCTATAATACTCATATATTAGAATTGCTAAAAACAAAATCTCTACAGGATGAAGTTAGTAATTGGTATTTTTTTGTCAACCATCCACCGATTTGTATCTGCTCAAAATCTGGAGCAACACGTAGTATTTTTTTAAGTAATTATACATCGTAGATCTACGTAGTACGAGAAAATTAAACCTAAACCACGGGAATTCAATATAATGATGTAATACTTAATTTGAATAAACTTCAAAAGTAACTACATAGTGTGTTCTTGCAGTCTTGCAGATAGTTACACAAGAAGTTATTACAGAGCACTGAGCAGCTTCACCAGTAATTTCATGGAATTTTTAATTTGTTTGAAGCAATCACCAAGAAATATATATAGGCACTCCATTGTAGAACTAAAGTAATTATGTATCATCTAGGAATCATTTTCAAAAATGTTTAGAGAGAGTTCCATAGTATTTTCACGAGTATTTTTATCTACCTTTGTAATAAAACTAACTATAGTAGACAATGCGGGTGTTAAACAGTTTTATGTCATCTAGGAATCACTAGATGAATAAGTAACTAATAAACATGACAACAAAAGTAACTTTTTAAGCATTAAAAAGAAGTATAAGTGAAGTTAGAATACGAAGCTCTAGGAAGTAAATTCAATAAAGTCTAAACATAATTATTTGCACAAACTGTTGATCTGTAGGATGGAACTAAACCCACTGTTATTTTTTAGTGGGAGTGAAGGAAAAACCACGTTGCATGTCAAGGGGGGAGTGAGGGTGTGTAAATCGAGGAGAAACATATATAGCACGGAACTGTTTCTTGGTAAAGTGGATGCTGCTTGTTTAGCCTATGCGTAATGGGGGCCACCGCGTTCTGTGTAGTCGCTTTTTATGAATAAATCAATGATTTAAACCTTTTTCTCAACACGATGACTTGGTCCGGCCGTTGGGCCGAGGGTGGCAACCGTTTTCGTTCCCTTGGTTTTTCTGAACGTTACCGCATAATAGTTTTTAGAGATTGTTAGAGCATCTATTTCTTAAATTTTATATAGAAATCTTCCTAAACTCTCTATCTCCATAAAAATTAATCAATCTACGTAGTTTTTCTATAATTCCGATACTTATTTTTAAATCTTGCAAATACAGTTTATAGTCTGTAATAATTTTATGTGAAGCTGTGCTACTTTCAAATATATGTAACGTACAGCCTATAACAATATGTGGGGAAGAAAACAATGCGCATACAAGGGAAAGAAATAGGCACGAACAGAAATAGGGATCGATCAAGCTAATCCTATATTTGAGAGAGATGAGAGTTGATTTAGGGAATGAATTAGAAAAGGGACTCATTGAGAATTACTGTTAGAGCTTTATTTTTTTTATCAAAATATTTAAATTCAAATTAGGTAGCCATATGGTAATCTCTTGGAGGTGCTCTTATGTAGCAGTTTAAATGTTAAATGAGTTTATTGATTTCTTCGTATGTTTGCTTCTTCGTACTTGACTAATAAACAACAATCGATACTTTTGATTGTGTCTTAATGTATTTTTATTTTTAGTCCCGCTTCGGGTCACCGAAATAAAATTGTTGGCATAATATCTCTGTACATATGGCCTATACTTTATGTCGAGGAGGAGCCTCCTTCTTTTTCTTCTTCAAGACATGCATATAGATCATCCGTCGCATAATAAGGAAGCAACGTGACACATCACACATTAGTCACATGTGGAGAGCACTGAAACGCTCATTTTATTTATTTTTGATGCAGGCAAAAAGCTTGCATACACAAAACGCTCATTTTATTCAGGTGAGCATCTTAGGCAAGCTAGATAAATTACTTCTGTTGCTCGCATCTTCAGATCATTGTCATGGCATAGAGGCAGATCCACTTGCATGCATACATACTCCGTGATATGATGCTACTTGACGGTGATCTCCACATTGATCCTCCTGCGCGCGTGCTCCTTGACCTTGGCAATGGTGACCCTGAGCACACCGGAGTCGAGCTCGGCCTCGATTCCCTCCCTGCTGTACCCTCCCGGGAGGAGTAGCCGCGCAAAGACGCCGCCGCTACCGTCATGTGCCATCTCAGCCTTGGCCTGCTTGTTGCCGTCAACATGGGCACCGCCCTTGCTGGCAGGAGTACCGTCCCTAGTCGGCTTGTATGCACCGGCGGCGCCACCACTCGCAGCAGCATTCGCCGCCTGCTGCTTGGCCTTCTTCTTGACGATGAGCACGTCTTCGTCAATCTCGACGGCGAGGTCCTCCTTGGACAGCCCCGGCACCTCGAACCACAGGCTCACGGCCTCAGCTTCCTCCTTCACCTGCCACCGCTCCTCGGGTGGTGACACCAGATTCACCAGGACTTCAGTTTGGACATGAAACCACATAGACCATAGACTCATTAGAGCTGGTATTCCATTTAATTTATTTCCCCTTTTTATTCCTTTTTTCAGGTGATATATATATGCACTATATATATTGATTCGCTATTTATTAGTAAATTATTTAGCAAAACTTAAAACATAACTAACTTCTTTAATTATAGCAAGCCTAGCTATCTTGTTAATTGAAAGAGGATAGTCATCTAACACAAAAATTAACTACATTTCCACATCAACTAAGTTCTCTAATATTTGCATCGATCAAGAAAAGATATCATTCGATCGACAACTTTGTAAACCAGAAAACATAAAAAACACCACATGGTATCTATTACATATATAAAGGAGGTAACGGAAGAGTACAGTGTATACATACTTTCATAAAAGAGTACAAGCTAATTAAAAGTTGGTCATGGTGTGATGACATGCATGAGCAACTTACCAACGGGTGAGATGTTGAACGCTGGCAAATCTATTTTTGGGCTGTGCTCCCCCTTCATGCCTGTGGCGAAGCACACAGAAAGAGGCCTGTACTTCCTCTCCAACGGCAGCGAAACAACCGCAGCCAGTTTCTTGGATTCCATGCGACCGCCGGAGGAACTCACCGGCATCGCCGCTGGGCGGCCGCTGAGGAAGGCGCACGAGGTGACCATCGACATGCCTGGTTTCACTTGCGCAGCTCAAGATTATTGCAAGATCAGTAAAGGATAAATGCAAGAGAGGACCAGCTCTTTGATCTTTTGTGCTAGCTGAGATGGAATGGGCCGGGCTTGGCTGTGATGAAGGGACCTTTTATAGGTCTTGCAGACTGTACAATGTAAACTGTTAAGTGGTCACCTTTGCTTGGGCCACGCGGCATGCATCATACCGGGAATAAAGAGCTAGGTTTGTGAGTTGCTTTAATTTTGTAAAGGAATTTGCAACTGATGAAGATCATGATTCCAATCTGCTTCTTGCTGCAAGGAAGAGAAAGGAATAAGACCGGCGATGTATTTGTATTGCTCCATTTTGCCAGTCTAGACTCTAGGGTGCAATATGCAGAAAACAAGTTTGGTCACGCAGTGCAGAAGGCGGCAGGACCTCGGTCCAACATGCAACTAGACTCTTGACGGGTTTAAAATCACGGATGGTTCAAAATCGTCATGTTTTAAGCCATTACTGATTAGTCGAAACAAATTGTTCATGACTATCAGTCAAGCATATATGTTCTATGAGCCTTCCGGCTTGTGTGTCATAAACAGAGCACATAGTATTACATTGTATATACAAATACATGAATAAGTTAAATTCATATGTATATGTTACATCGATGTTTATGTACACAAAATCTAAAACTAAATTAATAAAGAATATAGTAAGTTAAATCAGAGCATATTTACACAATTGTAACCACAACATATTTACATGAGCACGCACATATGTTTCCATAAGTTTCAAATTTGAAAAATTTTCATTACAAGATAAACAATTTATGGTTTCTTGCTATATCAAGGCTCTGATATCTGCACGTCCTTACTACTCGAGGGTATTAATGATTTAGATTCTTGATTATTGTACTTGTCTGTTGGATGAATGACTTGTCATTGATGAATCCGATAAGTTTTTCTTGAAGTGTGTTGATTTCAATAGGCAATATTAGATCCATGGATAGTTTTAAAAGTTGTAGCATGAAAATAGAAGAAATTAATTGTTATAACTCCATCTCGGATATAAAAATCAGCTATCAATGTGATTAGTTTGCCTACCTTAGCATCTTTCACCTGAGCGCTGTGTCTCCGGTGAATCCGAGCATAAATTCCATTACATCAAATCCACATAAATTATTGTCAGGTCCTCACTTCCTACAAGTTATGTTGACTATCCATTGTTTCATGTATGAGCGGAATATAGTACTCTTCTTGATATATTTTTTGTATACTCTGTGTGTCTGATCTAATGTTAGATTTAATTGGATGGAAATAGGGATGAAAATAGATTGGTTACGTACAAATATTAGTGATATCATATTCACTTTAATATATTTTGATTCGGATTCAGATTTAGAATGGATACCCCGGACACGGATATAAAAACGGATACTATCAGATACAGATACAGATCGAATACAAATCAAAACAAATATGGTTATGGATATTTATCGAAACAAGAAAACCATCTCTGTAGGCAGCAAATGTGTCAAATTCTTTTTCTATACTTTACAAGTACAACATGCAAGTTAAGAATTTAAATATTGGTTTATTACTTACAGTCTCATAGAGATATATAAAGTAAGGTGTCTTTTAACTAGAATATTCTCCAAATTAAGAATTTTCTTGAATTCCAAAATCTTTCGAAAGATCCGCTTCCTTTTTGAAATCCTAGAGGAAATGTTTGATTTTCAACCTTAGAAATTTCCAATTTCTAAAGTTTTCAAATTTTAGAAATTTTGCAGAAAACCTTTTTTCCGTTCTATTTTCATTCTTTTCTCCTTTCTCTTTCTTCCTTTTCACTTTCTCCCTTTCCCATTCTTCCTTTCCCTTTCCTTCTTCGTGATTCCACTTCTATGCATGGGGTTGCGTGGGAGTTGCACGGCGCGGGTGTGGCAGCACAACGTGGTGACAGTGGGGTAGGGCAGCATGGCACAACGGTGTTGGACATGGTGGCAAGAGAGGCGATAGGGTGGCGAGAGAGGCAGCGGGGTGGCGAGAGAGGCAATAGTGTGTGGGAGTGTGATAGTGGTAGAGCTATCCAGACAATTCAAATAAGAGTTATCTGAATTATCTAAATCCAAATCTGTATCCAACTGATACTAGTGATATGACATCCATATCTGTATTTGAAAGAAATTTGTATCCGTATCCGTATCTAAAATTATCTAATCCAAAAACATCCATATCTATTTTAAAGTGTTTCGGGCGGAAACTATTCGATTTGTTATCACCCCTAGTTGGGAAGAAAGATTAAAGATTACTAAGGTACATAGAAAAATGATGGAGTTTTCTTTCAATATTTTCTCCTTTAGGTATTTCTTGCTGCTGATACATTCATATTTGATTTACATTTACACTTATTTGGTTTGGACATCTTCACAATTTTTTTGTTTCTGCATGGATTGACATTGTTTAAAGCTGATTTTTGAAAGAATTTCTTTACACTAGGATCCACTATTGCATTAGTCTCCTCCTCGATTAGATCGTTAGGTAACTTTTGAGTTGTCCCTGCCTTCTTCGGTGCTCTCTATTGCTGGGAGGAGGTCAAATATCGAAATAAACTTATAAACTTTGTTTTGCCTTGTGCCTTAGATTGCGGTGTGGAGGAGTTGGCTCTTTTTGTTGTGATGGGGGAGGAGTTGGTGCTCTTTGTTGTTGTGGGAGAGTTAGATCTTTTGATGGCGGTGATGGTGACTTCGGAGGAGTTGGCTCTCTTGCCTATGGTGGGGGAGGAGTAGGATATCTTTAGGATAATGTCCGGGATAGATAATTATGAGGAGGTGACTAGTTCCATGTGCATTTGAGTCTCCATCATACGATTCATCTATCTCCTTTTAAAAAAGTATGAAGTGTTTTTTATAGAATAAATCCTCCAACATTGTTTTTGAGCCTCATGGAACCCGTCTCACTGAGGGTATTCAATGTATAATTCTTACAATATGCCTTTCTTACCAAGTCAGGATTGATCTTTGTGTATCCATATGGTATTGGTGTATCATTGAAGAGAGCCCCTCGCATGCAACATGGTCACTCAGGAGATACCTATAGCTCTCTAACAGAATTAACCTCTGTTATTACATAATGTCCACTAGGCATCTTACTAAGACCACATCCATCCCTCTCTTCGTGTAATAGCTCCCTCTCTGTAACATCGGCATCACGTTCTGGCTCATCGATAGGAGCATCATAAACAGTTTTGTAGTAGGTACCATCAAATGTTACAAGCTCAAAATCAAGTTTCCAAGTTGAGGTAAGCACTCATATTACTCTTTCCTATCTAATTAGTTCTATGTTTATATGCTCTATGTTGCTAATTTTCTACTATTTTTTAGGGCCAGGCCTAAAGTGATAAGTGCAATTTATTTTGCTTACTCACTCAACTTCCTTGATTCTTAATGTTTTGGACATATTCTTATATACCAAGAAGCGATTAATTAATATTTTTTATTTTATTCATATTAAATATAGTTATACTGTATTTGTAGTTAATTAGTTTGCATGTATACATGGGTATACAAGTCTACAATACCTATTAATCACCAAAATAGAAACAATTAGCTTCCAAAAGCTCTATGTCTAGAAAAGGAAATGGAACTAGACGGAGTAATTGTTAATACAATCCAAGATATATGCATGTGGATAAACTAGCTATCTGTGGGTGGCCTTGGAATTAATGCAACCTTCACATGTTGATAGAACTAGACAGAGCTGGCACCATATTTACACCTGCGTGTATGCAAAGCAAGTGTGGGAGATGTTGCAAGTTGGATTGGTTGTCATCATCTCAAAATTGGCTTACTGGTAATTATTAGCATCGCTGAGCGGTGGCCAATAAAATCAGAAAAAATCACGACAAATCTTACCCCGCTAAATGGTCTACAGCTACACTTGTTGGAACATTGAGGAGCGTGATAGAAGAACTTTTTAAAAACGAGGACATTGGGAGTGCAGGCGTGCAGCAAATGTTTCTTTGCATACAGGAGGATATCTACCAGTGGAATCTAGAGCTTGTCTGAATTCTAAGAAGCCTGCAGCTGGTGAGTATGATTAGTACGAATTTAGATAAGTTAGTGTTTTTTATCTCTGTACTCTAGTTCATCTATAGATTCTGTACCTATTAAATTTCATAGTCAATGTCTAGAATTTAAACTATTTTGATTTAGGAGTAACTGAGAAACTCCTTGAAAAAGACCCTTACCCTCTCAAAACATTGTTTAGCTACCAATTGTTTTCCATTGGCTTTTGGTGTTTCTTGTTGATCTTTCAGTTTTACCTTACCTTCCTGAGCTGCTTATCTCGTACCTCAATCTTTAATGCAGAGCATCGCAACATCCTTTCTTTAAAAAGAAATCAGCAAGAATACGGTTCCATCTGGAATTTGATACTTGCTTTTATTTTTAATTCCTTATCCTGGTCCCCTGGAAGATTTAAACCTATTTTCTGATTAACTTGCACTATCAGATGCACAATTATATGGTCACGCTTTAATCTGCCCAACGCTATCATCGAACTTAACCCCTCATATATTCTAAATAAATGCTGTCAGTCCAAAATATCATGCTGTAATTTGTCATCACAATGCAAGTTAGGGGCGCCCTTGATAAAATAGGTGAAATTATTTGACGCTAAAATCCTTTTCCTATTTCAGTTCATCGTGAATGGCAGCGATGTGCGAACATTTGTCCCTTTTCCTCGAGCGCATCGCGTATTCAAAATGTCTGTTAAACATGAGTCATCTGCGTGTTTCATTGTTCATAATTGTTGTGTACGATTCCTGCCGGGATGTACAGCGGGGCTAATTAAGCCAACGTTGCGAGTTCGATTCACAGATCATTGTTTGATTTTTTTACCATGTCGTCTTCCTCCTGCCCCCCCAATGGCGACACTATCGCCTCCCCTGTCGCCACCCCCCAAACACCTGTCGCCACCCCCCAAACACCGACATCCTCTCCCCCACCCCTCCTGGAACCACCAGTAGTCCCCTCCCCGCAAGCTGCTAGTCAACTCCCCTCCATTCTTGAGCTTCTCGGCATTGCAGACCTCTCCAACCTCTCGGATTCGGAGAGCCCTCCGCCAGCTCCGCAGAGTTCTCTGGATCTGCTCCCCCAGGAACAGAATCCCTCTGTTCTGTAGACAACGAAGCCCCCCAACCCCTCTCTGGTAAGATTTACTCTCCCCCTGCTCCCCCTTGCTGCTCGGGCCAGTCAAACCTGCTTCGTCGTCCCCCCTCGTCTGGACCTCAGCAGCTGTCGAAGAATGGAGCTACCTCCCTCATCTCCAATTCCCGCCAGCCAGTGGCTAAAGGTCAATCTCAATCTCTGCTGCCCACTCCGGTCCACAACCCAAGAGCAGTGGAAAGTTTATTTTCTTGGAACCAATCAAACAACCAGGCGCACATTCAAGATCAGTATTTTCGCCCAACGCCTCACTTCAACTCGGTGGGAAACTGTCTTTACGCAGCCTCTGACTCAGCCTGTGGACGAGATGTCAATCCGCCCCCAGTAGCTCAGCAGGGCGACGGCCAGGGATCCTCCCAATGGACTGCAGTGCGAAGCCGGTACTGGTGGAGAAAAGAGCATCAACCCACAAATCAGAAGCTCAATGCTTCGGAAATTCAATCCCCCCGGTACAAAAGGTTTCTCCAAGCCATGGTAGGCAAGTGTTTTAATTGCCTTTCTACCCACCACAAGGTTGCACTCTGCAAAGAACAAACAAGATGTTGGAAATGTAATGGCTTGGGTCACATCTCCACCAGCTGTACCATTAAGAAACCAGCTACTTCCAGTCGCCTCACCTCCAGACGCTCAGTTCACTCGCCCACCTCCCCAGCTTCCGCACCGATCTCCCCAACAAACACCATGGAGACCCTGCGCCCCGGGACCGCTCGGCCAAAGATCTCTGGTGACCGCCCAAAGGAAGATTTCGTCTTCATCACTGCCACGGGAGAGATTGTTACAAAGGTGGCCCGCCTCACAAACCACTCTCTAGTGGCCTGGGAGACAGACCTGAAGACTGGTCACGAAAAGGCTGACAGCGCTCGCTTTGCCGAAGATTTCAAGAGGTTCTTCAATGTCCATTTAATGGACATCTAGGTGACGAAATTTCACCCTAAAGATTTTCTAGTCACACTTGCAAATCCTGCCATTCGAGATGCCGCTGTCGATGCTGGTCATATTGCTGTCAACGGTAGAGTTTATGCTTTTCGCCCTTGGGATGTGAAACTACATGCAAACTCAGCTGCCCTACCATATCATGTTCGCCTTTGCCTTGAAGGGCTTCCTATGCACGCATGGGATGATCACACAGTTGCTCAAGTCATAGGCCATAGCTGTTCAGTGCATTTTCTTGAGGAATATTCAAGAAGAACAAACTATACACGCTCTTTTGATCTTTGGGTTTGGTGCCAACACCTGGATGCCATCCCAAAGACCGTCTGGCTCACCATTTCAAACCTAGATACACCACAAGCCCCCACAGATGTTCCCCTTTCAGCTGCTGCCCCTTATGATGGTGTTGTTTCTAATTTGAAATTAGGGCACTCTTATAAAGTTCTGGTGCATGTAGACAAAATTGAGGACTTTTCTTTTGGAGCAAGAACCGGAAGACCCCCCACCCAGTCCTTCAACTGGCGCTTTGGGGTGCCTGATGGAGAGGAGGGCAGATCTCCTCGCCACCTACCCCCAGATTGTCACCTCAAGGACCTCCACCGCCGCCGTGACTACGACGATGATAATGAAGACAGAGATCCTCCAAGACGGTTCCGAGCAAAATCCATCTGGGCTCGGATTGGTTGCAGGGATGAAATTGCCACCACCCAGACTGCACACAAAGACAGAAGCAGCTCAAAAGATTCAGATGGGTACAGGCACCGCAACAATGCCATCAATCCAATGCAGCCCCATCAGGGTAGCTAGTCCTCCGCTACCAAAAAGGCCAACTCCACCCCTCTCCAGATGATTGCAGATGTTCCGGCAGACAACTTGGATAATCAGGCAGACTCCTTCCATGCTGAAATGGATGATTTCATCAAATTGGTCGCCCAGGCGCTGCCACAGCCAGTGCTAAGCACTCCACCACAGCAACTGACCACGTTTTTCAAGCAGCCTCTCAGCGCAAGTGACATCAAGGCCATCAAAGAGCTGGTGATGCTAGGTGGCGGTAGCCCGGTCATCAAGCAGAGGAAGAAGGATGTTGCTTCTTCTTCCTCTCAGCCGGTGACCGCGAATTGACCCATGACGTGGACAAGAAGTCCCTTCCAGTTGTTCCTTTTTGGCTTCAGAAATGTGCTTTTGGGAAGGGAGTAATAGAAGACCAAGTTTAGATGCCTCTTTTGTTTTGATGTGCATGTGTTCTGCTGGTATTATCTTCGTTTGTCAACCTTACCAACAGACATACGTGCAAAGTATCAGACTGTGGTCCCTAATTTTATCTTATGTCCGAAAACCCCCTTAAACTTTTGTGCTGGAATGTGCGAGGGCTCAATGCCCAAGCAAAACAATGGGCAATCAACTTTATGATCAAGACTTCAAACCCCGTTGTAGTCTGTCTTCAAGAGACAAAAGTTGCCCAAGTGAACAATGCTCTGGTTCTTGACACGCTGGGACCCTGTTTTACAAATTCATTCTTCTTTCTTCTAGCAACCAATACCAGGGGGCATCCTCATCGCAGTTGATAGAGATATGGTTGAAATTTCCTTCATTCACCAAGGAAACCACTCTCTAACTGTAAATCTAAAAAACAAATGGAATAACCTCGGTTGGTCCTTAACTTTTGTTTATAGACCTCAATCTCACCAAGATAAACTAAGCTTCCTAGACGAGATAAAGAATCTGTCCCAACTCAACTTGCAAAATTGGTTGCTCGCAGGGGATTTTAATCTCTTCTTCAAAGCTGAAGACAAAAACAACCCCAACATCGACCGAAGACTAATCCGCCTCTTCAGAGATACAATCAATTTTTTGCATTTGAAACAGATTAATCTCCACGGTCGAAATTACACTTGGAGCAGCAATACCACCAACCTGACCTTATCAAGAATAGACCATTGTTTTGCCTCGGTTGACTGGTTCCTGGCTTTCCCCGGAGCCCTCCTCTCTGCTGGCTCTTCAGCGATTTCAGATCATGCCCCCTTCTACTCAACCAGCTGCCTAAACCAAAACCTTTCTTGCTCTTCCGTTTTGAGAGTTTCTGGTTTAACGTTGCAGTTTTAAAAAACGTTGTCTTGGCCTCTTGGTGCCAAGCAGTTCCACCGGCAGATCCTGTGCTCACCTTCCATCGCAAACTCTGTCGTCTTGCGTGAGACCTTAAACGTTGGAATTCCAAATTTGTGGGAGACATAAACCTGCGGATGGATATTGCTTCTTCTGTCATTCTCCTTCTGGATCGTGCTCAAGAAGAAAGGAACCTTTCCCCTGAAGAACTTGAACTTCACTGCAGCCTTCACAAAAACCTGCTTGGCCTCTCGGCCATCCTCAAAACCAAGCTTCGGCAAAGGGCCTGGCTCACTTGGCTGCGCAAGGGCGACGTCAACAGCTCCTTCTTTCAGTTGAAAATGAATGGCCGTGGAGCAAAAAATTTCATCCCAACCCTGAGCCTCAATGGTGCCCTTCATTCTGACCATACAACAAAAGTTCAGATCATTAATGATTTTTTCACTTCCTCTCTGGGAAACCCTTTGCCTAGATCCTGCAGTCTTGCCTGGGATCTTTTATACGACAACATGACTGATTTACAAGACCTTGAACAAGATTTCACGGTAGATGAAATCCTCTCTGTAATCCGGCAAATGCCCTCTGAAAAAGCTCCAGGCCCTGATGGTTTCATCGGTGGTTTCTATAGGAACTGCTGGAATATCATCAAAGTTGACCTCTGCTCAGCAATTCAGCATTTCTTCTCAGCAGGCTCTAATCATTTCCAGCTTCTTAACTCAGCGCATATTGTCCTCATTCCGAAAAAAGGTGACCTCACTCTACCTCAAAATTTCAGACCCATAAGCTTGATGCACAGCTTTGCAAAGATAATAACCAAGCTGCTAGCCAATCATTTGGTCCCCAAGCTGCTAGTCCTAATAGATCAAAATCAAAGTGCTTTCATCAAAAAAAGGGCACTGCAGGACAACTTTCTGTTTGTTCAAGGGACCCTCAAATCTCTGAACATGAAAAAAATCCCAGCTTGGTTCGTGAAATTAGATATCTCCAAGGCTTTTGACTCGGTAAATTGGCCTTTTCTCATTGATCTGCTTCAAAACTGTGGCTTTGGCGCCAAATGGATCACTTGGATATCTCAAATCCTTTGCCTCTTCTACCTCTGCGGTCATCCTAAATGGGATTTCGGGCACCCCTTTCCATCACGGCAGAGGTGTTCGCCAAGGGGACCCTTTATCTCCGATGCTCTTCCTTCTTGCCATCGATTCTCTACAGCAGCTGATCGCCCTTGCAGAATCACACAACCTTCTCAGCCCGCT
>KE372067.1:0-11627 GCA_000418225.1 Zizania latifolia | reverse complement strand
ACCTACAACTTTTATTTAGACCTTAAGATCCGATTCCCAACAGATTAATACCAGTTTTAAAAATACGGTTTTAGCCTACCCGGAGAATCAAATTTATAAAATATTCGACGATCAATTCCAAATTCATTTAAAATCTATACATCTAGGGACTACAAAGAGATTACCTATACAGTGAGAGTCATCAATTTGAGAAGAATCAATGGTTTCCCTCAAAACCCCTAATTTTCCCTTTTTTTTTTCTTCTTCTTCCTTTCTCCCCTTCTCCCTTTCTTCTATCCTCTGATTTGAATGCAGCAGTGGAGCAGCGGTGGCAGCAACCGGGCTAGGTGCTAGGGGCAGTGGCGGAGAGGAAGGAGGAGAGGGGCGGCGTTGGGTGGGGAGGAAGGAGGCGGCGACGCTGGGTGGAACAGAAAGGAGCGGCTGCACACCACGCTGGGTGGAGGAAAGAAAATAACAGATGGATCTATTTGGTGCTTTATATATATAAGCCTTCCCTAATCTAACGCCCCAATTAAATTACCTGCTATGACTTCATACGAAACCTGATTTCGACAAATAAATATAAAAATGGAACCTACTCGACGAGCACTACGTAACTACGAAACCCGATTGTCCATCAAAGCAATGGTTAAAAAGTTATATTATATATATTTTTTATTAAATCCTGGGTATTATACTCACCCCCTTCAATCGAATTCGCCCTCGAATTCGTCCTATTGTCAGTGAAATAACCAAAATCATAAATTTTTATATAAGGATCTATCATGAGCTCGACCAGCTACTTGAGCGCTCGCTCTAAGCATGTTTCTATCAAACATGAATGACAGTTGATATGATATTAATAACTTTTGATAACATTAGGGAAAAACAGTATAATCGAAAAAAAAATTCATAAATACAATGCATGATCCAAGATACCCATTCTACTGTGCACCAGTGTGTCTAGTTTTATTTGGTTACTAAACTTATTATATTAAGTTGAGTACTCCCTACGGCACAACTGCATCTCAACACTTTGCTTAGTCAGCTCAATCAGACTTAAGTCAACAACTCAACTAGGTAAACGACATAAACACAAACTTCTCAGGTTAACCCCTTTTTTCCTTGCAAACCACGAATAACAAAGCCTCTAGCTACTATACTAGAATAATCTAGAACTAATTCCATCTTAAGGTGCACTTGAAGTAACAAACACATTGGGTCCATAGCAAACCAACAATCATTAACACGCAAACAAGCATCTCAACCCGATGCAATAAACCACAACATTGAGGTACATTTGTTTAACAAACAATATCAAGGACTAGGTTAGTCATTAACACCATTAAAAATAAGATAACATGGCCAAACCAATAGCATCTGATAAAGCCAAAATGTAAATTATAGAAGATGCTACCCAAGAAACAAACAGCACCACCAAATCAGAAAGAAGAAATAGTGCTACTGAGAACTCCTCCACAGTTCATAAAGCAATGATCTGTACTCAGAACCTTCAAAAAACGGCTTCATGGCACACTTCACACTCGAGCAGCAAATTTACTATAGGGCACGAAAGCAAATTCAGCTCCAAAAATTTTCTTGAAACAAAGCTTCAGATTAATTTGGCCAACAATAGTCAAAGACTCCATAATAACCTTCACGACCTTATGTACAGTACTATTGTTCAAAGGAAGACCTGTTCTAAGTGCCAGTGAAAGCATCTAGTGCAGAAACCTTAGGATGAGACTTTAGCTTCGACATAACCACCTTCATAATAATTGACTAATATAGCTTCCCCCAAAGAAACAATTTAACAAAAATTCTCAGAGAATTCTGTCCATATCTAATGTTCAGGCATGACTGACTTAACTATAAAAGTGAAAAATATCAGAGTTCCATGTGACAAATTGCCTCCAAATAGCATCACGATCATTAGCAAGTTTTGATCAGAAAAAGGTAGCACCAACCTTGTATGAAATTGATAAACCATCTTTATAATTCACTTACTAATCCTAACCATGACCAACTCATATCACTTGCTTCAATTTCTCCTGTTTCAAATATGCCAAAAAATTTCATAGTACAGCTTAAGTGGTCGGACACTCGCTTGTAATGGAAGCAAACCAACTACACAGTTAGTCTCCACTCTAAACCAATTGCAATGTAAAAGGAAAGCAAGCAAGATGTGAATAAATGATTAGCAAGAAGAAATAAATGCAGGATGGCACTTTCTAGATGGAGGCAGGTTGTACTTAGCACGCAGAGAGATTCAAAATTTAGACCAGAACATAAATTATCTAAACTAATTAAAAGCTCAGCAATCATATGAAGCAACTAACACATTTAAACAAAATCAGATAATTAAAATCAACTGAGAATGTATGGAGATTACCGATGATTCCAAATAAAATAATTTCAAACAATGCAAGCAGATTTTGTTGCACAAAAAGTCATATTCCTGTTTAGTTGAACTAACGGCTAGTATTCTTAAGCGAATTTTGAAAGGTCTACTTAAATAACAGAATAAGCTGATAACGTCCTTTTACAAAAGCATTCTAGTAAACAAAATCAATACTTTTATAAAGTGCAAATGCAAATGGTAGATAACAGTACAACAAAGCACACTATATTTTAGAACAACCAATGATAAACAATGTCGACAACTAGACATATACAGCTAGGAATTATGATAACTACAACACAATGTTTCACAACAAGGAAGAAAAGTTGTATTTGGAAAGCAATTAAAGATAAGCACACTATTCTACACAGTACACACTTAGAAACACCACCAGTTAGGAATCAAGTGATAATCAACAGGACATCGATATATTTTCAACAAACATTTAGAGTAGTCTGATTAAGATGTCTTTATATGTCTACTTTCAAAATTTTGTAAAATAAAAAATTCAATGTTCAGAATGCAAAGCCCCACACTCCAATAGAAGTATAAATCACTTGCATGTGTAATCAAGAAGAATGTCATATATGACCTGTAATTATTGATTAAAACAGATTTCTAATATGATTTAAAGAAAAATACTAAGAACTTCCAGGGAAAGTCACTAGCTCAGAAATACAATAGAAAAAGCAGATGCACACCCAGCTTGTATCTCAAGAATAACTAATCATAGAACCACCATTAATTGAGAACTAAACACTGTATGTATTGTGAGATCAAAAGAAAAAACATCAGAAAAAATAACTATATAATATGGATATGAAATTTCTAACCCACAGAACAATCACATAAATAAGCTAATAGATATATGAAGCTCCTTCTAACATGATGGCGTGTAATTATCCACAATATAAAATAGAACAATAAATACTGAAGGAAGTATACGATATAATGACAACATATTGTAAGGATAAAGAGAAATCACTAATCAGAAAATACAATACAGAAAGATATAGGATGGGGTGAGTTCTACTAACTTATGAGATGCAGGGAATTAAGTGAATCACTTTCTACTAAAAGTTACTTTCTAATGCAGGAAATCATCGAACTGAATCAACTTCAAAAGAGAACTGGCAAAAGCATACTCTGTTCAACAATGGACTAATAATTTGTTCACTAAACAATGGGTCAAAATCTACTTTAGTGAAAGAAACACGCTTTTAGGAAAGATTATTTTCTTTTTCTTAAAATGTAATAATAAATATATGTGAATTAATCATAACATGGTCTGATCAATGACACACTCTACATACAATTTCAATGTAGATGGAAAACAAGCGAGACATGAATAAATAATTAGCAAGAAGAAATAAATGTTATGGCAGTACGTATACTATAGATGGATACAATAAATCACCAAACTACATTTTATTAAAAAGAAAATCAACAAAAGCATAGTGTTCAACAATGGAAGACTAACAAAGTAAACAATGGTACACTTACATACTAAACTGTTGAGAAACTGCTCTGCTACCTGCGTAGTTCAGAGCTATACGACAACGGGCAAGACACAGTGTGTAGGGGAAAAGTGGCTTTCTTTATTGTTCTGATTTCTAAGTGAATACAATGAGAGAGGGCCTCTCTATTTATAGCTAAAAACCCCTAAGAGATAGACGTGCCCAACAACCGATGCTTATCTCCTAGATATTTGGTTTCCTAACACTCCCCCTTGGGCACTCTACGCAACATGTATATGTCTCATTAAAACTCCCCAAAAATCCAGTGGAAAAAATTAGGAGAAATAGTACATAGCGTGCGTCTTGGTTGCACGAATTGTCTCATTAAAAACCTTGATATGAGAAATTTCAGGAAAACTCATTCAAGGGAAAAAGAGTATAATTCACCCAAATATTTCATAAGATCTTTAAGATCAATTCAGATACTTATCTGTTTGACTAAGATTCAATTCTTCTTGTCAGTGTTATGTGAAGTTTCTCTCCCCTGAAATGCACAAGTCTTTAAGTCTAACGAACACATCTTTCAAAGCTAGATATTCTAGGAGAGACTTAGTGAATAATCTGCAAGATTTTCACATGACTTGGTGTGCATCATCTTCATTGCTTTCTTCTTATACAATTCATGAGTATAGAAGAACTTGGGATTTATGAGCTTCATCAAATTGCTTTTCACATATCCTGACTGCATTTGTGCATCTCAAGTTACATTATCTTCATGGATAATAGTGGTGGTGTTAACATGATTCAAGCCACATGACTACTGGATGTGATGAACCTTTCTTCTAAACCATGCATATTTTGGTGAGGCTTCATACAAAAACTATTATTTCCGAGTGATTCGTCGAAGTCGATGCAGGGCATTTTATGACGATTTCTAGGATACTGCAGTTCCACCACTTAGAAAAATATAGCCAGATCATGCTAGTAGGTTTATAGTAAGCATAATGTGCAGCATAATGCAGTAGGCCAGGTACATTAGCGTACCTACAGCACTCAAGTATAGCACTCAAGTATGGGAATTCTGGTCTCAAGATTTCTCCTCCTCTTCTCTAGATCTTCATGGATTTATAGTCTGCTTGCAGTGACCTTCTATCCATGGGGGTTTGGAAGGAAATGACTTTTCAAAGCCAAATCTCTACAACATTTCCTGAGTGTAAGTGGACTGATGTGCTAGAATTCACCAGTCACATGCTCTAGCTGCAAGCTTAAGCAATCTTGGTTCTATCAAAGTGTTTCGTTTGAAACTGAAATTCAAAGAACGAGTTTGATTCCTTAATTTCATTATGGTATTCGGACCACATTCATAATCCATTAAGGGATCTTCATTATTCATGTAGCATTTCTTTCAGAGAAAATATACTAATACTACTAAGACTATTTCTATTCTTTCTATCTTGGCTCAAGACATGGTACTTCATGTACCTTCATACAATTATCCGATTCAAGCTCCCATGCAAATAACAACATCAATCAATTCATTACTCAACATAATATAACTTTAAGTCAATTTTTAACTTCATGTTGATTCTTTTAACTCCTGGTTGATTTCAATATTCAACTGCTAGTTGACTGCCATTGAGATTATATTTCTAAAAGTAATTTAGCCCATGTTCGGGGAATAGATTTCACAATCAACTCCTGTTAATTGAGTGAAAACTTTATATAACAAGCCATCCTTTTTTTCTTACTATTTTTTTTAGTTTGTTCAGACAATTCAGTTGTCATTGCCTTCTTACAATCTTCTCAATCTGACCTTTTCATATATTCAACGAGTGATACAGGCTCAAGGTTGAGATTTATGATCATGGCAATAATGAATAGTAAGTATAAATATTTGGCTATTGCTATATCACAGGATTCATCCAAACTTCTATAACTTCTATTTATTTCATCATGGGTTGCACATTCTGGTGCTTCATCATATTGCTCACCACCATTTCTCGTCATGGAGCAAGGTCCTTTAGTGTACCAGCAGCTATTTTGGTGTGCACCTTATCGCTGGTTTTTTTCCTTCATGGGAGGATTTGTATTGGTATGCCTATTTCTGAGGTTCCATACCATCGCTAGGTCTCAACTGGCTCCTCTTCTTTTTGTGGGGCAGTTTTCGTGATTAAGTATGATAAGTTCTCATGTCCTGTTTTCACCAGACGTCTCTGGTTACTTAGGGACATGAAGAATCAGAGTGAGGTAATGCGTATGGTCTCTTCCATTTCTACCATAATTTACCGACATTTTTCATCAAGGGCTCATTCTCTTCCCTTAAATGACGAAAAATTATAAAAGTAGAAGGCTACATGCAAATCTCCATTCATAAGTTTTACGGATTTTTTTTGGAGAGAGCCTTTTTAATCTACCATGGTAGTGGGATATGTACATACTTCAGGTAGAAAATTCAACACTAGTAGCACCGTTGTTGAGTAGATGTTGTATGCCAATGGTTTGAATTATGTTTGAGATCTGCTGTATTTAGAACTGCATGTCCTATTCATGACGGTTAAATTACAACTCTACAATAATGGTATAGCAATTCTTCTCATTCTTCATTGCTTATGCTTGGTCTATTCAGGTGGACAAATGATACTTAGTGCCCTACTTTACCACTTATGTCAGTGCATTAATCATCAAGCGCTATTATTTAGCGTTGTCCTTTTAGATGGACTATTTATGATGATCAAGACATAAGGGTCAAATAGATAATAGACCTGCATGTGTCTATTACAAAGATTTATGAGCTTCAAGCAGTATCATAATAGCCCATACAGAGGTTCAATAAGACTAAAACATCATCTAGATACAGTCTAAGAATAATTTCACATTGGTCTAGTGATTAATTTCCTAGTGGTGCATGCGGGCACGCTAATCTTCATGATTTAAAAAATTATTTTACTTTTAAGCTATAACTATATGAGTTATCAATTTATTTTTCTTATAATTCAAAAACCAAAATTGACATAATGCATAATTCTAAACAGGAGAAATAAAGTCTTAAAGTAGTATACACTTCAAGTGCATTTATAGTATAGCACAAATATTAAAGGATGTATACTTCTAGTATAATTTCTTCAATTTCTATAAACCTTAAGAAATTTTAAGTGGGTTCTATATACAACAATGCTTCATTACTATGCAAAGTTATCCTACAAATAATATGACCATGGCTCTTCTAGGGCCTACAAAATGCATTTGTTGCTTTTAGCAATGGTCATAATATTTTTAGTTCTCGTTCATCTAGAAACATTTTTTTTCAAAGTTATATTTATGGATCTACAAGCCATAATTGATTCATTCTTTTTTATTTGGGCGCTACACAAGATTCTAGTATAAGACAATTTATTCATGCATGAGGAAGTAGCAACAGAATAATAAATGCCTTAAACATGCTATGACATACTTGCTCTTCAAGAACTTCTAATCTTTCATTTAATTTGCTCTTCTAGAGTTATAATTATTCAATCCTCTAATATTTAGCTACATTCAGATGACATAAGGACTCTAATTCTAGATGGAGTCTGCATATAGGCTAGCTACTTCTTTATTGGTAGCTGCTTTTCACTTGTGATGGTATTGGTAGGCTTCTATTGATATCATGAGAAAATCAACCGAGATTTTATTGATACTATCACCTATCATGGGAGATGTGCATTCTCAACCATGAGGGTGTTCTTACTCACTACGATGGTGAGGTATATCTCAAGTTGTTACTTCTAGTATATTTTTTCATGATATACTTTGGTGCCTTGCAAATTCTAGAACCATATGGCTTGACATTCATCTTGGTCGTCTCACCATTCTCATCACCAGGCTTCACTTTATATACCACCACTTTTCTTTCATCCCTATCCCATTTCTTATGACGGCTTTTGCGTAACTTTTAAAGAAATAGCATTAGCTTCAAGTCTATTGCACTTTCATTGTGGCTACGAAACGAAGTTCTTCTTTAGGATTTTATCCTAAACCTCGTTGAGCTACAACATGTCAATCAATTCAAAATACTTCGTGTATTTTGATTGACGATGGTTGCGCGCGGATTCTGTCACGTTTGAGTAGAAAGTGAAGAGAGTCTTTCCAATTTCTCCTTAATCTGAGATCTTTTTCAAGCGGAGATTCAAAAATGTACAGGTTCGGTGCAACGTGGAGTTAAACTCTCAGGCATACTCAAAAGGTCGGAGTCGGATCCAGTCTTGCTCTACTAGAGGCTTCATGGTGTACTTGAGACGCTCGAAATGCTCCTTCAGGGCATCTCATTGCATTCTCTCATTCGCCGTGACCGTATACTCATCCTTCAGATTATGGAGAGATATGCTGGAGATGATGAAATGCTTGATCATTTTCATCCAGTATGGGACAAGTGCATTATTGCCCTGTGGTCTACGGTGATGCGGAGCTTCTAGCTCAAAGTACGATCCAGACATCCGATGCCTAGGTGAGACGGTTGCGGCCATCTGCACTTTGCTCAGCGAACTGCTTGGTCGCGATGCAAGTCATCTATGATACGCATGTTACTTCTAGTAAAATTGCATCACATTGCTAAATAGAGATATGAATAAATTACTCTAATTTTCCAGTATTTTTCTATGCAATTCTATATTTACTGATAAAAGGTACTGATAATTAAATGCATACAGGCAATTAATGATCCCATGATTACTAACAAGGAATCTCCCATGATCTCGATAACATCGACTTCTATTTCTGATAATAGTTTCAACCCTTTGAGAACCGCCTCATACTCTGCTTGATTATTGGTGCAATATGGCTTAATTATATAGGCGAATTCAAAACTTGCTCCTCGAGGCAATATAATTACCAGTCCAATGCCGCATTCATGCCTACACACTAACCCATCAAAGAAAAGTGTCCATGGTATCAGCTCCACATAGTTTGCTGCTCTATCTCTGTGCTGCACAATAAAATCAGTGATGGCCTGGCCTTTAATTGCTTTAGCCGATTCCTACTGTAAATCAAATTCTATCAATGCAAATACCCATTTGCTAATCATTTCCTTTAAAATTGGAGCTGATAGCACGTACTTGATGACATTGGCTTGACACACGACCGTGCATTGCACCGATAGAATATAGTGCCTCAACTTAGTGCAAGAGAAATAAAGGCATAGGCACAACTTTTTAACTGCGGAGTACCTTGTTTCAGTGTCTAAT
The DNA here is from genome assembly GCA_000418225.1 of Zizania latifolia. Classification (NCBI taxonomy): domain Eukaryota; kingdom Viridiplantae; phylum Streptophyta; class Magnoliopsida; order Poales; family Poaceae; genus Zizania; species Zizania latifolia. The sequence goes on along the minus strand of KE372067.1, from coordinate 2,571 downwards.
AATCATCGGCTTAGATAGAACATGATGCATTCTTTTCTCTCTAATTCTTGAATCAATACCGACCCGATGCTCACGTCATTGGTGGATAAATATAACTTGTATGTCTTACCAGGCCATGGTGGGATCAGCACCGAAGGAGAGCTTAAGTAGTTCTTGATTTCATCAAATGCCTTTTGATTTGCTAGTCTAAACAAATTCCTCACCTTCTTTAATCATTAGCAAAGGCATGAATGGTTCCAATCGGCCTGACATATTCGATATAAACCGACGAACGAAATTAATCTTGCCGATTAATGATTGCAGCTTGGTCTTATTTTCTGGCGGTACCGTCGTCTTGATGGCCTGAATAATGTTCAGCATCGGGTACTCGTCCTTTGGTGTGGCCTTATTTAGATCCCTGAAATCTACACATACCCTTAGCTAGCCATTTTTCTTCCATACGGGGACTATATTTGACACCCATTCCGCGTATCGGCATGGTCTTATGAAATTTGCCTCGTATAGTCTCGTGATTTCGGCCTTTATATGAGGATATATTTATGGTTTGAACCTTCTCTGACTTTGCTTTACTGGCCAAAATCCTGTTTTTATAGGGAGCAGATGTTCTACGATCGATCAGCTAAGTCCGGGCATCTCGTGATATTCCCATGCAAAACAATCCCAATATTCCTTTAATAAAGCAGTCAATTTTTCTTTTATAGGAGGTAAGTTAGCACTAATATACGTCGGCCTCGTCCTATCTCCTGGTCCGATGTTCACTTCTTCTAGTTTATCAGCCGACGTAAACCCTTTTCCGAGCTTTCCTTCTTTGTCGTCTATCTCTCAAGACACGGATCCTGGCCTAGAATCATCTCGTTTATTGGCTGAAGGCCAAGATCTGATCTATCTTCTTGAATAATTTCGACCTAATCACTTTGCCATTACATTAAGCTTTGATGTATTGTAGAAGGGACGCAGCAATTGGCGTTGATCCAATCCCTTACAAGTAAGAGGCTATACGATCCTTTTCCATCGATTACAAAAAACATGGTCGACAGTGTTTTACTTCCGATCATGAGCTCGACATTTAAGGCGTCTTTGGCATCTGATAAGTTGCCGTCAAAGTCTTTTAACACCACGTTGGTCTTCACCGGATCTCCATTTACCTTACTGAGCTTGCGGAAGGTGGAGTAGGGCATTATGTTAATGATGGCTCCTCCATTGATAAACGTCTTTGACATCGGCTTACCATTAACATGTCTCTTGATGTATAATGGCCTCAAATGCCGATGCTCATCCTCCTCAGGCTTCTCTAAGGTCGCCGATTGTGGCTGCAACAGTAATAGTGTGATCGATTCCTCTTTGTCCTCACTATCCGATGGGGTGTCCTATATTCTGCTGGCAAGACGAAAACCATATTTACCGCCATCGGCTTTTCTTCTGCATCAGTCTTCTTCTTTGGGCGCCATACCCAGCGCTTCCTTTGCCGATACTCTTCGTATTCCCCCACAAGATGGTCTCGATGCCTCTAGCGCTGAAGCCTTCTTTTCTAACTCCGTGTTAGTCCTTCTAGGCACCATCGGGTCTTCTATACGGGGTTCCAATCTCCTTGCCATCCGTCTTCATTTCGAACGCATTTATCAACTGTCTCTGGCTCTTGCTCGGGCGACCCCAGTCAATCTCTTACAGGAATTCGCTTCCTTGTGCGCTGATTGTTGGAACTAATATCATCTTGGCCACCCCTTTCAGTGCACTCTGGGCAATTTTTGATAGACATGAGCCTCATATTATTTTTCTAACAGAAATAAAAAAAAGTGTACTCCCAATGTGGATCAACTTTTTCACTGTGCCTATATGGTGTGGCACGTTGTTCCCTTTCTTGATGCCGATGAGCTTTGATATGGTGCCTTAGAGTTCGGTTTTCTTAACATGAAAGCTCGACGAGCCGACCTGCACCATGTTCACCAGGAAAGGATTGCCATCTATCTTCATCGGCATTACTGTCTCATCAAATTTTATTCTTCCCTGTTCAACAGTGGATTAGATCTGCTGACAGAAGACTTTGCACTTATTTGTGTTATGGGAACCCGTATAGTGCTAGTTACAATACTTTCTTTTCTTCAATTATTCCACCGATGGAATCACATGATTCGATGGTTGTTGGATTTGCTTTTCCTTCAATAACAAATTGAAAATCTTGTCCAACTTGTTGATGTCAAAGTCATACTTTTGTTCATTCTCGGCAGCTTTTACCCACGGACAAGTTACCGTCTTCTTCAATCTGGCCTATTCGGCCAAAGTGATGTCACCATCAGAGTCCTCATGTTTTGAATCCAATGAGTAAAATTGCACCTGTGCTACACGCTTTTGCGTCTTCTCTTTACACATCTCTTGAAATCGGCTTTCATGTGCCGATACCCTTTGTGTCAAGTGTGATAGGATATCAAACCGTTGGGAAGAAAACCTCTCCCTAATCAGCGGCAGAAGGTCTTGTGAGGAGCCATGGTGTATACCATGGGGATGATGAGTGATTGTCAACGGGGAAAGAAGAGAGATGAGAAGAAGAGACGAATTGAGGAGACTTGACCGTGA
>KE372066.1:1489422-1500347 GCA_000418225.1 Zizania latifolia | reverse complement strand
GGTTAAAACGACTTACATTTGGAACTGGAGGGAATAAATATTAAATAATAGGCAATCAGTGCACCATAGCTATTGACACAACCCAAAAGGCCAAAACAAAATAAGAAATGACTATCCAGACTTACCATGTATTTCTCATATGCTATCAGCACAAGCCTGTCCATGGCACGCCGTGAAAATTCCCTGGTTATAGTGTGAACCACATATATAAGAGCTTGAACAGTTGAACCACAAGACATAGTTTTCCAACAAAAAAATGATGTACAATACCTCTGTTGAGACTCTTTTTTAGTTCTAACAATGCCATCCAGCTTCCGTAGCAAGCCTTTCTTATCTACAACCTTTCACATCATAAAAGTACAACAATTAATTTTCACATATTACTCCCTTCAGTTATCACAAATGAATGATGTTTTCAACTTTCCAAAGTAAAAAAGATGCACGTGTACCACTAAATTTTATCATGTGTAATACTATGGGAGTATTCTTTTTTTGAAAAAAAATTATTCATGACATTTCATCTATCTAAATAGACCAAACACACATGATATACAACACTCTGAATCAAGATTACAAGATTTTTTCACCCTTATGTGATAGGAGTATGCCACAGGCATTAATCAGATATTCAGAATAGTGAAATAGATCAAGTACTGTGCTCATGCGTACAGATATTCAAAATAGTGAAATAGATCACAGAGTGCGCACACTGCACATGCATAAACAGCCACGTAGAGTGAACTGTTAGTACCTCTTTATGAAGTTGGCCTTCTAGTCTGCAGATTTCAGAGTTGATATCTTCATCCTCACTCTGGGCAAGATCAGGCTAGGACAGTAACACAATCAGTCAAAACATAACAAAAACTTTGCTCAGCAGAACTACTCTTCTCATCAATATCATGTGTCGTAATCAATGTTCTTTAGTTGTTTTAATGAACATTAACAGGTGTTTAGGACAAGATGCAGTGCACTATATATGGTCCATTTCAGTGTTCAAACCCATTAGAAATTACTCGCATCTAAAGACAACATAGACGAACAAGGAATTCAGATTGTAATCATGTGTTATATGCAAATAGTTTGACATCTAGACAAATTGAACTAACTTCAAATGGCTAATACCCATATTTAAAGTTTTAAACACTGATACCAGTCTACCGCATTTTTCTGTTGTCCACTATTCATATTCTTATTCAGAACAAGCAGTCATATAAGGAACCATTAATGCACCGTCTTTAACTGAGATGCTAGTATCCAATTTCTCCAAACATTATAACAACCACATGAAATGCAGAGCCCAAAAAAGTAAGCTACCTATAAATACCAAAGTGACAAATAGTCAAATATAAGGAACCATTAATGCACCGTATTTAACTGAGATGCTAGTATGCTACTATATAATCCTACATAGTAATAAATACTAACAAGAAACACTTGAATTAAATCTTATGAACTATTTCAAAATTCCATAATAAAACAATTGGTAGCAATAATCTCCCAAAGGCCAAATCACTATCTGATTGGTGAATGTCCAAAAGCAACAGATAAAATTTAAGCTATTGAATAAGCCATGCATAGATATGTACAAAAGAAAATTTGAAGGATGATTCAAGCAACGCAAAATTCTAGACCAGCTTCACAAAATGATACTGTGCAAAATGCTACAGTGAACAGTCAAAAAAATGCATACCACAGGTTCAATAGATACACCAACTTCGCTCAGCTCAATGATAATCCTATCACTGAAGCACATCTCACTGTACTGAAACTCAGGCCACACCTTGGCCTTCTCCATGACATTATTGCTTTTATGTGACAGTTCGCCATGATATTTCCAATCAGAATCTAATATCAAACCATTAAAACCCTTCCCTGCGGCTTCAAAATTCATTAAAGACTCCAACTTATAACTTTGTGAATGAGATTCCCATCCTCCATCAAAATGAATTTCCTGTGTATCAAATGGATATACTTCACTTCTGTAAATGTTGTTGGTAATATTATCAACCTTATCTTCATCAATCAGAGCTTGCATAAGTCTTTGGCCAACTGAAGCACCTCCTCGCACCCCAATTCCTTGGACAAGTTGATTCAGGATTGGTTCAATGCAGCTTGTCTCCCATGCAATCCCTACATTATTCTCTATCTCATTCAGGGTATACCCATTTGGAACAGCTCCATGGTCATCTTTGTTGCTGGCAGACGGAGTTGATGGTTGTGAAATGTATTCAAGGCTACCCTGCAAAAACCAAAAATATCAGCATAATAAATTGAACCTAAAGGAAAAAGTTAGAGCATCAACAATCCATGCATTGTACCACTTATATATAGTTTAACTATTCACAAATGTACATCTAACCAGACAAACTATTGCTAGGGCTGCAGTAAAAGGCATTCAAGAGAAATATACAGCACCTTGTACTTCCGACTTTCATCTCCTTCAACTGACCTGCTCATGGTGGAGTCATCCGGCAAGTGTATCTAAGAAAATCAAGTATTGATAAAAAAACAATCAATTGATCTACTGCAGATCGAATAACATACATCTTTTGATACAAAATTAGATGAAAAATGCACTACCTGTTGACTTAGGTATGCTATGTCTTCTATTGTCAGAAAACCAAAGAATGGTTCAACTTGATGCCAGAATGGACCTGGATTGGCTGATCCTACAACAAATCAATCATTATTCACATGCTTCCAAAAATAAATCGACATAAATAAAAGGATTTGATAAGTGAAATACTTAGAGCAAAATTTGCTGCTGCAAGAAGCTCCTCATTATCATCTTCTGATTGCACTGAAGTGATTAGAACAAGTTTAATAGTATGAAAATGTCATCATCACAACAAATGAAACCCATATACCACACTGGTATGATGAGCACTTACCAGGAGAGTCTGACTGCACACTACTTATATGTCTAGGGCGTGCATTGCCTTTGCGCTCTGACATCTTTTTCATCAGTGGTCTTCCAGATTTACTAAACAAAAAATCACGGTAAGAATTTCGGTATTTGAGAAGAGTGCTGGTTAATGAAGGTAGAAATCACCTTTCGTTTCTATCAGAGACTGTCCTAACACTTCTTTGTTTTGTAGTTGGAGCATTTTCAAGCTTATCAATTGATGCAGGGGTACTGGGCCTGGATGGAGTAAAACCCCGTCCAATCCTTCCTTGTCTTCGTGCAGCATCTCCAACATCCTCATCAGCAGATAACTTATTCCTTTTGGAAGGATGGCCAGGCATTGCGATCTTTTGAAAACCAGTGTGTCCATCATCCATTTCTCCAGTCCTTTTGCTTTTGTCCCTTAACTTTTTCGCAGCAACACCAGACTCATCACCCTCATATCCATTCAAAAGACCATGATCTCCACGTTTAGTTTGTTGCGAACAATTTATAGAAGCGCGCCTAGGTAATCCCACAGACTCTTCGTTCATAGAGGGACTTTCAAGAGAACCTGACACTGATTGGCCATCGGTGTTTGTGATAATAGGGACTAAATTTGACTTCCTTGCTGAACGTGATATCTTTTGAGGCCTCTGCCCACCCCACTGGGTGGGAGGGGATAATGAGTGTGTAGACTTCGTACGTTTGGGATTGCCAGATCCACTAGTAGAATTCAACTTATTTGTACCAGAAGAATGTTCCCAAACATCAGAATTAGCTTGCAATCTATGAATGTTTGGAGATGACTTCAGTAATGAACCAGAATTCGATCGGGGTCCCCTAGTAGACCCATTTGCCTTTGGTATTGAAGTGATATTGGCACCACCGTCATCTTCATTGGGCCTGAAAAACAATACATTTGATACCATGTTTTTTTACTTGGCTTAGAGCACATATTGTACAAACATTAAATCTTACTATGCAGCACCGACATAAGTACCTAAGTTTAATGTGGTAAGCAATGAAATGAGATAAGAAAGTCGCATAGTGAAAGAGGTAGAGGAATACATCTTACCTGTTATTAGCTTTTGGAGCTGACATCTCCTTATCTGAAACAGCTTGACGATCCCTTTTGTTAGTAGGATGGAATCCACTGTCTTGGTCATTCCTACTTAAGGATCGTCCAACTCCATTTTGCCCAGAAAGTAAGTCTGCTTTTCCAGTGCCTGAGACAGATGCAACAGTTCCAGACCTGCCAATATAAACAATATCCAGAAAGAGCCTGGTTAGGTTGTAAAACTTTATATACAAACTTTTTTTATTCGTTGAATTACTTAGCTTGAAGAATGTTTGGAAACAAACTTGTTAACATGTTTCACAATTATCATGTCAAAGCCAAAAAGAGAGGTCAAATTGCCCATAGTGTAAGCTCAAGGAGAATAAAGTTCTGCATCAGAGAATCAACACAATATAACATGGAGAAAAGGATGACCGAACCTCTGGCTAAAACTAGGGGAGTTTGACATTCTTGCCCTAGCATCATTATTAAATTTGTGTTGCATGCCTTGTTTCTGCTCTCGGTCTACTTCAACAGTTCTTGAAGGACCAGTCAATGAAATGTCTGCCTTAATAGCAGAACGTTTCTTCTTCATCTTTGGTTTCTCCCAGCCATCAATACTAGTTGCCAGACCTCTATTTTTTTCTTCTGGAACTGCTGGACCACCACCAGTGACTTTGCCAGGATCTGAGCTTCTATCAATAGACCCCAATCCCCTTGACAGACCTGTGGTCCTTACATCCATCTATAAAACCAGTAGTTTTGATAATCAGTTTTAAGAACAATCCAAAAGAGTAAATTTTAATAATTGAGCCATAGGAAATGGCAAATCATCGTAATTATATACAAGTAAAGAATAACAATGAAAATGATCACATCAAACGTACTGAAGCTAATAGCCAGGCTGCATGACAAACGAGAAAAACACAGACAAATAAAGCAAAGTTTGCTCTGATATAAAGTAAGCCCAAAACAGACCTATGATTTAGCTGCAAGGAAAGCATATACTATGTAATCTCCAACAATATTATTTTTACCCAACAAGTGTTACAACTAGCTTATTCAGAAACATTACAGAACAATAATGGTAAACTATGATGATAAATAAAGATGTAAGCCATAACCTCCGCAATAGATGTACGTAATCTCCTGTTTTGTCCTGCATTCTTTAACCTCTCTTCTCCTCTCGGAGATCCAAGTTCTGTATCATCTTCATTTAGATGACCTTGGGAGCCAATCTTGGATATCAGTCCTCCAGACAACGATGCAGTAGATCGTTCATTTGACAAACCATCTCCTCGCAAACGTTTTCGTAAAATATTAGGAAAACATCTGTCAATCTTCATTACAGCAGCACCATAAGCTCTAGATCTTTCCCTGCAAAAATACTCATAGTTGAATAAATGTTCCCATAATTTCAAGCAAACATAATCCACATAGCAATCCATATGTACTGAGATTTTTTCCCATAAATCTTCCAATAGAAGGGTAAAATAAGCATTATCAAATAAGGGTCCATCACCAATAAAAGATGCTTATGTACATATAACTGCTCAATCAACTAAATAGTGATCCAGTACTTGCTACCCCATCTCACAGATTAAGTTAATATCACAAGACAATGTAGACAGTAGTAAAATAATACCTAGCTTTGTTTGAGATATCACAGAGATTATTCTTCATGCGTCTAATATCTTCAAGGGGATGAGATAAGTTTCTTCCTACACATGGAGTTGATGTTGACTCTTCAAGGGAGGTTCCAAGAATGGAACTTATTGATTTTTTTACATCCAACCGAGATGTCCTTTGCTCCAAAGTTGTTGTTCGCAAGTCCATGGCAAGTGATTGAAGCAGAGTAGCAGAGTCAACTGCTGGTGACCTTGATGAAACCGATGCTGTGAATGTTGCATAACTATCACCACCCTCACGGAAACTTCCTGACCTTTCCAATGAGGCGGCTGAATATGGTCCACGTTGCCCATTGAAGTATACATGTCCATCAGGACTACCAGACATCAAGTCAGACTTTGTACCAGATGCCATCACCCTGCTTCTGGCAAACTTTTAGATTGCTAGCATGTTCAACATGTGTACAAAGGGTGAAAACAACCTATCTTGCAACCATAGAGCTCACATGTCCAAGGAGCAGTGGAAATCTCAAATCAAACAAATACCTGTCATTATAGAAGGCAGTAAGTAGAAAATCGAACCTGAAATCAATTTTTCACAACAATTCACACGGCACTCTGCATGGCCAAAGTACATTGCAAAATGATAGTTTGGACCAAACAAAATATTTAGCCTTTTATTGAATTGAACCACCACTTTAACTTCAATGTGAATGTCTAAGTATGTGATAGCTTCCTATATTCCTGTTGTCCTACTAATGAACAAAAAAGTAATTTTTAAATATAGTGGCTTTTCTGCTTATTAACCATTGATCAATATACAGTCAGACAGTCTGCAAAAACATCAAATGCATAGTGACATGTGTCAGCGCTCTCACCTCTCTCGAACTCTCTCACGTGCACTGTTCACTCGCACTGTTCACTGTTCACAGAAAGAACAGCCAGAACACAGTGAACACTCAGCACTTCCTCACAGCCTAGCCAACCTGGTCACTCCCCTTCTCAGCTAGCTACTTGCGCACACAGTGAAGAGAGGAGACAGAATTTTGGTGCCGTGTACTGCAATGAGCAGCAGGCTGTTTTCTATATTCAAAACACCAATTCAAAGCACTGCAATTACATAGTTAAGATGCTAATAAAACACTGCTAACAGCCATATTCTAATGCTCATAACCAGCACTAAACTCCTGCAGTTTCTGCTAAAAACCAGCACTAAACTCCTGCAGTTTCTGCTAATAACCAGCACTAAAACTCCTGCTGTTTCTGCATGGCCAGATGCTAATGCTTGACCTGAAGCTAACAGCCCATGGCTTATTCAAACAGCAAAGTAAATACTGCAACGTGGGGGAAGAAAAGCTAACGGTCAGAATGGCTGGCAAGATTTATTCATGACAACATGAAAAACCTATATAAATCAGGAAATAATTAAAGTTGTCAGATTGTACAGTGACCCATTACACTAATGCAATAACATAGTATCAATAAATGTAATCAGCTATAAAGTAACAGTAGCAACAACATTTTTGTTTCATGCAGGTTGCGGAAGGATATGGATGAAATGTGGCAAACTCTATTCTTCAAAAATCCAACAATCTCTGAATGTATACCAGAGCAAAAAAAAATTGGCAAACATCTCAGTGAGATATCAACTTCGCTGTCACCAAATATGATTAATCATGCCACAGACGACATCTCAGTGAGATATCTACTTCACTGTATCCTTCAGACGTGCCAACCAAAGATCATCTGACCACCAGCATCACCAACTGAAATGCACCTCAAATGACACGCTAGCATGCTACAACAGAAAAAGGGACAGCAGTCCGAATTGATCCAAAGTTCTGGGAGCAACAAATTCAAAGCCATGATCCATGCAAATACCATCAATAACCTAAATGTTCAAGCTACAAAAGCTCGAAATGAAGCAGTGAGAAGTGAGAACTGCTCTCCGCTCATCAAAGGTGTATCAAACATTCAAACTCCACCGAGAACTAACCAAGCTCTGCCGCCAACTGTTACATCGCCACACTACGATCACGAATTACCTAGATTCGAAACAAACCAAGGTTCCACGCTGCCACTACTTGACCCTCCGGATCTCACCAGAGATCCAACCTGACCAACCAATTCCAGCGCAACGCAGCACGCTGCACGACCTCGCGCACAGACCTTCCCGAAGCCCCCCACAAGCCCCTCGGCCGGACCCCGCGCCAAAACTCCGGACGCGGATCAGCGGCCCCCTCGGAGCGGGTGGACCCCACACGTCGTGCCACGCGGGCCGCAAATGAAACATCTCTCTCCTCCCCGCCCGAAAAAGCTCGAGCAGCAGCCGCCCCCAAGAAGCACAAGCGCTCCCCGCCGGGATCGGTCTCGCCAACGCGGGGCCGCTCCGCCGAATCGGATTGGGGACGAAAGGGGGAAGAAGGGCTAGGGCTTACCGAGCTTGGCGGGCATCCGGATCTCCAATCCGGTGGAGGAGGAGGGGTCGATCGGAGGAGGACAAGAGGGTGCCGGATTCCGAGCAGCAACGGAGGCGTCGATGAGCCGGAGGGAGCTTCGTCGAGCGCGGGCAGCTTCGGAGCAGGCGGAGGAGGGAAGGGGAAGGAAGGAGGAGGTGGGGTCGCCGTCGCCCGTCGGTCTGAAACTCTGAACAGGTGCAAGGGGGACAAGCCAGTTAAGGGCGGTGGGGCCGTGCGGATGACAGATGGGACCGGGCCCGCGTGGCAGTGAGAGATGGGAGGTGTATGTATCTGTGTAAGTTACGGATTTACGGTCAGGATTAGGTAGGTATTCTTTTTGCTCCCATGGTTACGGATTTAAGCATGGAAATAAAAGACGATTAATTCTGCTTTGAAGCTTAAAACATGAATTACATGCAACTCAATCACCTATGTTATGTTATTATTATTGCTTCATGATGAGGTTATGCCTCGTGACGCCACATGTCCTAGCCTCTCCTTCCCCAGATGAGGAGTTGCTTCTTTACATCGCAGCGGGAAGACACAAGTAGTCTCAATAGTAAAGACTAAACATTGCATCATGTTCTTTAACGACTCCCTTCCGCAGTTCCGCTCTCCGGTGCAGAGGCTGGCATAATCCTTGTCACACCAACGGACAAATGAGTCAAGTATGTCTTGTAGTTTCACTTCTGCGCCTGACGACAACAAGGATTACTCATGCTCTGACGACAACATAGCTGCATATTACAAAGAAGTCCACACACTAGAGAAATGTTTTGCGGCCTAAAAATCACACATATACTCCACAAAGACAACTATGACACTGACAAATTTGCCCGACTGTAGTCAGCAGGGATTACTGTAAAAGATTACCCCAAGGCGGCTCCTAAAAGATTACCCGTTAAACCTACGAATTCCATGCTCAATTTTGGAAACTAATAAACGTAATGGGCGAGATTAGATTCGGTTGTTATGGAGGATTTATGGGAAGAGAAGATAAAAAGATGACAAATTGGACATATAGTTAATAAAATAATTACCCATAGCAACTGGGCAGAAATCAACATTAAGTACGTAATGTATATGAATAGCACGCAAACCACAACGACCCCAAAATGTTCCAACTCGTGCTCATGGACAACATTTCGAGTTCCAAATGCGAGCCACGACTCTAAGGTAGCAGAAACCTTTGATAAACAAATGAATAATAACACATGAACGCCCAACCGGTAAAGATACGACTCTGCTCAAGACATCTCCCAACTGGCCCCAAATGTTCTCAGCATATTTCATGGCTAACGACATCCAACTTCCATAGACGGGAAGCGTCGACAAACTGACTCTTCCTACCGAGCAGTGCTCAGCAGTAATGTTATGGAGGTAACACTCTGTGGACTACTCCGAGGAGGTGGCAGCCGATTTGGTATCTGTCTCCTTGCCGGCATCGGTTGATTCCTCCTTTGTCGTGGCTTCCTCAGATTTGCTTTCGCTTACACTGAGTTTCTCTAGCAGTCCAGCAGCAGATGAACCTTCTTCGCTTTCTTTGCCTTCCGTCTTCAAAAGAGATTCTGCAATCTCTTCAACCAAATCCTTGAACTTCTTGCAGTCTAGGAAATAGATGAAAAAAATAAGAACCTTAGTCAGTTAAATTCAGCTAGTTTTCAGAAAAATCAGCTGACAAAAAAAATGTGCCGCAGATGGAACAAGGTAGAGGAAGAGGATGCCGCTACTAAGGCAACATTTTACCAAAGCATGAGCAGGCTGATAGTGAGGATACTTGACAGAAATTATAGCTACAGATTTTTAACAACCACCATAAACTGAATTAACAAGACAACAACTTCACACAAAGGGAAAACACAAAACACAAACCATAATAATTAATAAACCAAGACAGAAAACGAGGTTATTTATTAGACTTTCCTGTTGTAATAAGCCAATAGCATGACATCAAGTCAGATTTTCCAATAAGCAGCTTCTAGATTTCTATGAATTATGAAGTTCGGTGTTGTAGAATAATCACCAAGCAAGGAAGTAAAAAAGACAAATATTTCGCTAATTTGTGCATTTTCGTCCACAGCTTTAGTGTGGTCAACATAACACATATAATAACAACCATGTTCATTTCTAAGGGGTGGGATGTGGAGGAAGTGGTGGGGGAATCAAAATTCAGAAGTACTGCACCCATTAAAGAAAAAATACACCACAAGCACAAGAAAGTTTATCACAGCCATCACTTCAAATCTACAGACATAATGGACAAAAGAATGAATATATAATGACTGCTAGACATGTGTAACAACACAGATAAAACCTGATCGCCTACAGTTTAAGAATCACCAGCAATGAACAACCTCTGTTCTATCACAGCAAACAGGATGTATGTTGATCGATAGCTACACAAAACTATATACAGCACAAATCAAGTCTACATGAACACATAAGAAATGGATATAAAATTGAAAATATAGTTAGCAAAATGTTAAATGTCAGTTATGAAAGTCTGGCTAATTTTTATTCTGTAGATGTTTGTTTTGTCCCAGGATTATGCGATGCGCAAGTCGACGAAAATTGTACGAGTGCGCAGCGGGAGGACGAACAGCGAGCCGACGAACTCGTCGGGGCACCAGGGGTGAGATCCAAAGAACAGTACATGTGTATTCAGGTGAGAAGGAAGTAACCTTGGTAGTTTATTCCTTGATCTTTCATCAATCCAGTTCCCTCTTTTTATAAGAGGCTTTATTACAAAAAGAATAGGAAACTGAATCTAATCTTTCCAAACTAATCTTCACCTATACTTAGGAACTAGGATAACAAGCTCCCTATATTTAGGAACTAAGATAATAAGCTAATAGATATGCTTAATTAGGAACCAATCCTGATATGGATGGTTC
>KE372066.1:1460856-1478683 GCA_000418225.1 Zizania latifolia | reverse complement strand
TGCTGTGCTGTGCCGTGCCGCTGAGGTCGGACAAGGCTTTACACGTGGGCCACTCGAGAGAGCAGACCACGTGTTGGGACGCTCGGATGGCGCCGCGTCACGAGGCGGACGGCGATCGCGGAAGCGCCGGGTGTTCGATGTCAACCGTCCGATGAACATCCAATGGCGGTCACTTATGTTGCCTCCGTGTAAGATTTGGTTTATGTCATGTTGATTTCAGCAGTAGATTTTAAAAAACTGTTGTAAGCTGTGAGCTGTAAAAAAACTGCTATAACCTATAAAAAAGTTTAGAAGTTATTTGGTTGGAGGAGCTGTAAATTTCTGTTTCGACGGTAATTGTCTGTAATACTAATACCCATGATGTTTAGGAGTAATTCAGAACAACACTAGTGCCTTTTCATCCCCAGCTTTACTTGTCAAGAAGAAGGATGGGTACTTGTCAAGAAGAAGGATGGGTCTTGGAGATTGGTTATTGATTATCGACGGCTGAATGCAATCACTATCAAAAGCAAATACTCGTTACCTGTAATAGATGAGCTGTTGGATGAATTGCAAGGGGCTAAAAAATTTTCTAAGTTGGATCTGAGATCCGGCTACCATCAGATTAGGATGGTGGAGGATGAGGAATACAAGACAGCTTTTCAAACGCATACGGCCCATTACGAATACAAGGTGATGTCATTTGGTTTAACTGGTGCACCAGGAACATTTCAAGGAGCGATGAATGATATCCTAGCACCGGTACTCAGGAAATATGCATTGGTATTTTTCGATGACATATTGATATATAGCCTAGACATGCCATCACATCTGCAGCATCTCAGAAGAGTGCTAGAACTCTTGCAACAGCATGACTGGAAGGTTAAACTTAGCAAGTGTTCATTCAGGTAACCAAGCTTGTCTTATTTGGGCTATATCATTAGTGCAGATGTTGTGTCTACCGACCCTTCAAAGGTTCAAGCCATTGTGAATTGGCCACAGCCTACTACATTAAAGCAATTGAGAGGGTTCTTGGGACTAGCTGGGTATTATAGAAAGTTCGTGAAAGGTTTTGGATCATTGAGTAAACCCCTCACCAATTTGCTTAAGAAAGAATCAACACTTGTTTGGTCTCTAGAAGCTGAATCAGCATTTTATGCACTTAAGCAAGCTTTAGCTACTGCACCAGTTTTGAGCCTGCTAGATTTCTCAAGGAGTTTCGTTGTAGAAACAGATGCCAGCGACAATGGAATAGGAGCAGTGTTGTCGCAGGATGGACATCCAATTGCCTATGTTAGCAAGGCACTCGGTCCAAGGACACGGGGATTATCTACCTATGAGAAGGAGTGTTTGGCAATTTTAATAGCTATTGATTATTGGAGATCATACTTGTAACATGGGGAATTTTTGATTTTTTACTGATCACAAGAGTTTGATTCACTTGTCTGATCAGCGTTTGACCACTCCACTACAACAAAAAGCATTCGCTAAACTGCTGGGCCTTCAATATAAAATGTATTATAAAAGGGGTAATACCGATGCTGCTGCAGATGCTCTGTCTAGAGTGGAGTATGATCACCGAGATGAACTAAGTGCAATTACTCAATGTCAGCCACAGTGGTTGGAACAAGTGATTTTGGGTTATCAGCAAGATAAGCACACATTATAAATTATGGCTGAGTTATCTATTGACCCGCATGCCAGACCATCATTTTGTTTGAAGGATGGAATTCTCAAGTTCAAAAACAGGATCTGGATAGGCAACAATCTAGAACTACAAAACAAGTTGATTGATGTGCTGCATGCTAGCCCAGTTGGTGGACATTTTGGTTTCCCCGTCACTTATCAAAGGCTAAAAAGGTTATTTGCTTGAAAGGGGATGAAAGGAATGATTCAGCTCAGGCTTAAGGAATGTGCCATCTGTTAGCAGGCTAAGCCAGACAGATCCAAGTATCCAGGCTTGTTACAACCTTTACCCATACCGGATGGAGCCTGGCAAATGATCACCATGGATTTCATTGAAGGATTGCCGATTTCTGAAGGGTTCAATTGCATTTTGGTTATGGTTGATAAGTTTTTCAAATACGCCCACTTTGTACCCCTGCGTCATCCCTTCACAGTAAAAGATGTAGTCAAGGTTTACATGAGAAACATTTATAAGTTGCACGGTTTACCAATGGTGATCATTTCGGACAGGGATAAAATCTTTACTAGCCAATTTTGGCAACAACTCTTTGAGAGCTCAGGCACAAAGTTACATCTCAGTTCATCATACCATCCACAATCTGATGGTTAGACAGAACACGTCAATCAATGTCTCGAGATCTACCTCAGATGTTTCACTCATGCCTGCCCAAAGAAATGGCTGAACTGGCTTTTCCTAGCCGAATACTGGTACAACACTAGTCCCCATTCTACCTTAAACAGAACCCCTTTCGAAGTGCTATATGGTTATCCTCCCAGACAGTTTGGCATTACTAGTGAATCGTGTACAGTTCCAGACCTGGTGAATTGGTTGGATAACCGTAATCTCATGAATCAACTTCTCAATCAACATCTTCATCGAGCTTAGCAACAAATGAAGGAGCAGGCTGACAGGAAGAGAAGTTTCAGAGATTTCAGTCCTGGTGATTGGGTCTTTGTCAAACTACAACCCTATGTTCAGTCCTCTGTCTTTAGGAGAGCAAATCATAAATTATCGTTCAAGTACTTTGGTCCCTTCTAGATTGAAGCTAAATATGGAACTGTGGCTTATAAGCTGTTCTTGCTGGCTAATAGTGCTATCCACCCCGTTTTCCATGTTTCACAACTTAAGGTTGCTTATGGCATCCAGCACCATCCTGAGCTAAAATCTACACTCCAGAAAGTTGCAGTAGAGCCAAGGCGTTTAATGGATTCTCGTTCAGTTCAAGATGGAACTTCTAACCGTATGCAGGTCCTTGTCCAGTGGGTCGATGGCACAGCGGAGGACGCTACATGGGAAGATTTGGAGGGATTGCAAGCCAAATTTCCTCAAGTCCTGGCTTGGGGACAAGCCAGAATTCAAGGGGGGAGCGATTGTCAAGCACCAAGATGTATGGCCGGAAACACTACAGGCTGCTGATGAGTTGCCGCGCGCGCGAGAGCTTCGGAGCAGAAGGGCTAACGTGCGTCTGTGTGGGCCTGAATGGGCTGCTTGATGTAAGCTGAGTTGGGCCAGTGTGTGTGGCGTATAAAAATATGTAACAAACTTTGTTTGACGGTGGTTTTGATGAATGAACCTGGTGACGGCTCTGCTAGGTTGAAAAACCTTGCGAGAGATTTCTAGTGAGTGTAGGCAATCGCTGACACAGGAGAACCTCGCCGAAGGTTAATTATTACTTTGATATTACCCAGCAATGTAACACAAGCCTTGATGCTTAATTTGGTAAACTAATTTAACTAACTCTCACTCGGGCTGCACAATGGCTGCATATATATATTCAGGGCGCAGCCGCGGCGGGCAGACGAGGAAGGAGCAGGTGGGGGAGGAGGGGTACCGCGAGATGGGGTGCAAGGGCGGCCTCAGCACCACCGACGAGACCGGCGGCCGGCGAGCGCGCCGCCCGCGAGGGCATCGACATCGACGAGTCCAAGTACAAGACCAAGTCCTAGACGCTTGGAATTAAACAGCTAGACTAGCTAGTGTGCTTGCATGCTAGCTAGCTAATCCCAACTGTCAAGTACTGCTACCATAGTTAACTAGGGTTCCACGTCGTCGTCGACGTTAGTGTGTACTAGGCGAGCTCATCGTTGGTGTAATAATGTAGGTCTTGACGTACTCATGCATGCATGCATGTTGCTGACCATACATATGTTTGTGTAATTGTGTATGGTCATGCATGCATGTGTGCTTAACTAGCTGGCTTTGTGTTAGGTTGTATCAGATGCAGGATCGATCGAGGCAGAGGCTGAATGCTAGTTGCATGCTGTTTTTGGCTTCCCGGCCAGGGTGTGTAGCAGTGTAGGCTAGCTTGTTTCCATGCACGCGAGTGCGTGGTTTGATCAGTACGTAGCCGACTTCTGCCTCTGGGTGTGTTATTGTGTAACCCTGTATCCTCTGTTTGATCGGTTAATCGGTTAATTGTTGCTTTGGTTGTTCGTTGATCTGGATCTTTACTACTCTATCGTTAACTAGGGTTTCTTGGGATAACAATGACATGTTCCAGGGCTGAAAGTTCATGGCAATGAGTGAATGAAAAAACTGCACCGCAAACAGATCCATCGACTGGCCAGGTTAATCAGTTCGCAGATTCATGCATTTTCAAGGAAATAGTATCTCCCGGATTGTAATAGAAAAGCAAAGTTGAGATGACATGACGCTTTCTACTTTTGAAAGCAAAATGAGAAACAGACCCCTTTCTGAGATTACGATTAAATCAGTTAAGAACTTAATTGGCAAATTATGTGTAGACGGAAAAATTATGAATTTTCCAGCTTGATTTGGAACAATTTTCAAGCTTAATTCGGAACCCGATTATCAGAAGCCAGAAGGTTAACGGGAAGGGATTGGATTGTCTGGAAACCGATTATCTGGAAGCGAGCGAGATTTTAAATCTGATTCCAAAACTAAACCAGGTCGTTTGAATAAGATTTTTCAGCGTAACAGAGGATTAGTTTAAGCTGTCA
The DNA here is from genome assembly GCA_000418225.1 of Zizania latifolia. Classification (NCBI taxonomy): domain Eukaryota; kingdom Viridiplantae; phylum Streptophyta; class Magnoliopsida; order Poales; family Poaceae; genus Zizania; species Zizania latifolia. The sequence goes on along the minus strand of KE372066.1, from coordinate 1,474,057 downwards.
ATAATTCGAGCTAAAATAATAATCCGAGGTTCACAACGGTGAGCCGAAATAATGTTCGAATATTTTGAGAAATGAGACAATGTCCTAATAATTCAAGAAACGAATGAGTGATAGGTTATCTCGTCTTTCGTTACTCGAGAAATAGTTCGATTTCACAAATAATGTCCGAATTATTCGAGAAACCATGTTTTTAAAACGTGGCACGAAACGAATAATCAACAGGTTATCTCGCATTTGGTTATTGGAGAAATCGTACCTGTGAAATGTCAAATGTGGCACGAAACAGATAAAAACAATCGATGCATTGTCTCGTATTTGGAAGCGTGGCAGATGGGTTATGAGAAATCGTATTTTTTTAAAAAAAATATTGCACGAAACTAACAATCGATCTCGTATTTGGAGACATGACAAACAATCAATACATTATTAAAAACTAAGCTCTTTATAACAGGAGCTAAATGCAAATTTCAAAACAACAAATTTTACAGCCTGCTGAGCCATCACTGGTTTTCTGCCATTATTGTTCATCTACAGCCTACACGCCCTACAGCAGCGACAGCAAACAGCAATGGCCATCCCATAGCATCTCCCATCTGCTGCATTGCAGAACTATTTGGACATTATTTGTGAAACCGAACTGTTTCTCGATAATTTTACCTCGAAGATAATCGATCCGGATTAGTTCATCGAGCCAAGGCGACGATTCTACTACCCAGCTGGCCGCCTGACCGGCAAAAAAGCTCATACACGTGGTGAAGATGCACACAAGCAGCTGACAGCTGCTGAAACCTATAGTTTGCACCAGCAGCTGCACAGAACCGTCTCCCTCTTCCACCGGAACATGGCGGTCACGTTCCAGGATGCTTGTTTTCATCAGTGGCTGGTCGCCAGGGCAGTCACCAGCAGGCCGAAGACAAAGAACGGCTGCGCGCTTGCCTGCGGCGTCGTAAAAAACACGAAAGATGGCACTGATCAGATGTCTGTCTGTATGTTGTTCCCAGTTTCTGCTGCTTGGCAGTTCTGGAAAGGAAGGAAGAAAACGGAGGAACCAAAATGCACCTGATATTTGACGTCATACTTCACAGGATCCTTCAGGAAGTACTGGAACTGCTCCAAGAGAAGTGAGGCGGATTAGAAATTAGAATGCACAGCGAATGTCTTTGTGTTCTCCACAAAATTTAGCACAAGAATGTAGGATAGCGTGTCTGCCAGAATTTCCTGGTCTGCAGCAGTCTTACTGTTAGATAAGCTAGAGAACTTTTTCTCTAGTTTGCACTGCTGTTTGTGTTTTAGTCATGCGCGTTGTATAAACAAATGCTCTTGCCATCAATCGCTTGGTGGCGCTAATTCAATACTACTGTGTTACAGATGGTCAACTTAAAGGTTCAATCGTCTTACAGAAGAAAAGCTGCTACTGAGAGCTATTTGAAATGTATGATAGTGCGTGGGATAAGAGCAAAAGGAAAAAACGGAAACTGAAAGAACCAATTAGAATGGCCAGCTCACCTGAAAGACCACCTGAGGAACTGTCAATCCAAGCAATGCCAGGGCATAATATGTTTTGCCGGTACTAAAAAGGTAGGCTGAAAAATGAAACTTATATGTCAGAATTGTGAGATGTTTTATGTCGCTGAGAGAGTATGGTACCCCCACTCAGGAAAAAGAAGAATCTTCAGAATAATAAACCGGCTACAAAAATTCAGAAAAATGGTATATCAACATATGTCTGATGTGTCTGCTATTTTCTTTTGGTAAAATATTGCAAAACACATAGAGGTACTCCTTCCAATGTGAATTTTCTGAAGCTAACGCTGAAATGCTGAACATTTTGGAATCCATTTTTTTCAGCAACAGCCCTTTTAGAGTTTCTTTAAAGCTTCCATCATTAGACCAGAAATTTAATTTACAATAAATTCACAAAACTATGGTATGCTAAATAGTAGCATGGAACATGGACTAATCACTGGAAAGAGAGATAATATTATGAAACTAAAATACAATGCCTTGCAGGTCATTTTGTTAAACAAAAAGCCAAAAAAATGAAAAATTGTGTCTTACCTGCGACGGATAATTGAGTTATGTCAATCGCTCCAACACATATCCACTTTGCAGTTTCCATACCAAAAGCAACTGGAAGTGACTGAAAAAAGCTCAATTGATTGGATAACTTCTAAAAAATTATACATAAGGGCTTTTGAGCCTCTGACTATATAAATCTAAAATGCAGAAAGATGAAAAAAAAAACCTGAAGCCCCAGAGCTCTGTCGCCTTCAACACTCTTAAAGTCATTTACAATACCAATCCCTAGCTAGAAAATCAAGGAAGACTGTCAATGGTTGAGAAAAGTATAAACAATTACAAGAAAAGTAAACAAGTAATGAAGATATACCCCTGCTATGCTATACAAAGTAGTGAGAACAACAATATCAGGAGTAAGGGTTCCAAATAGTGCTTGTCCAGCCCACCTGTGAAGAAAATATATACATTTAAATTCTTGCGTATAGCATCATTGATATCCAACCAAACATTTTTAATCAATATGAAGAAGATCCAAACTGTAGATTTTACCAGGGCAAGCCAATGTAGCTTGCACCAAGAGCAAAGTTTCCGATCCATCCATTCTGTTTGAGCTGAAAAAGTGCAACGATGTGTTACAAGTATTATCAATCAAAGGTACTGGTCACGAGGTACTATGCTAGAAAACTTGATGGGATTGTGTGAAACAGAGTAGAAGTATCAAATACCTTGAGAGGTGGAGCTGAATATATGTAAGAAAGCAGGGACCCACCAATAGCAAGATAAAAAATAATAGGAAAATCATGCCCTGCCTGCAATAAAGCAAGAACATAAGAAAACGAATGGGAACAATTCTTCAACCTGTAACCTGTTTATGTTCAAGATCAGTTGCCCGGGGACTTACCCATACATCTAATAAGGCACCCAAACCAAGCCCTGCTAACAACAGCACCCAAATTTGAGTAATTACCTGCAAGATACCATCGTCATCAGTAAAGATATGGAATACACTTTGCAACGGCACAATGATTGTTCAGTCAGTTGCACCTGGCAACATCCTTGGGGATAACATCAAAAGCTCATTATTTTCAAGTAAAAAATTGTGTTTAAAACGTATGGCAGCACATACTTTTCTAGATATGAAAAAACAACTTAGAACCTAAATTAACACCATTGCTTAAGTGATGGCACACAGGTCTGCAAAATAGTCATTTGCTGAAGAAACTAGGGGTGTGAGTATATATGGACATAGAAAGAAAGGATAAAGCCCCTGTGGGCATACCTCATTTTCTGATATAGCTCCTGAAGGAATAGGACGGTAAGGCTCATTTATCGCATCAATGTCTCGATCATACCAATCGTTGATTGTCTACAACCAGGAACGTTTGAAGCTGACTTAATTGTTAGAAGCAGCACAAACAGTTTTCCATGCAGTAATATGTGAACATATGAACAAAGACAATTGAACACTAAGTTCTAACAATACCTGTGTGTATCCTGTAAGACATGGACCAGACATTATCATGCATACAATAGATTTTGCAACATCTTCAACTGTCCAGTGGAAATTTCCTGAAATGTGAGAGATTAGACAAAACTTAAGCATGTAACAGATTTATAGTTTGTACACCATGAAGAACAATGTTCATAAGCACAAGTAAGACAGATCAGCAATGGACTTTAGTAGTATGCCATTGCCACCCAAAAATGCTAAAACCTTGTGGTTCCAAAGTGGAGAGATTAAGACTAGCAATCATCTCCAATGTGTTGTGCTTCAGAAAGTGGATGAACTTTTCTTGTGTAGACTCTCTCACTCTAGTCCACAAATATTTATTTGTTTCACCATTTCCACTCTAATGCATGATCAGAGATAATCATGGGGAAAGGTGAACAATTCACTTTATATTCTAACACTTCCCCTCACGCGAGACCCCATCAAGTCTTAAGCATGGAATAGAAGTAGGCCGCAATTTTTATTTAATTGTGTGCCAACCAGGATTCAAACTCGAGACTCTGGCTTTGATACCATATTACGTTGCATGCACCGACAAGTTCAACCCAAAAGCTTAAGCTGATGGAGAAAGGTGAGCAATTTACTTTATATTCTAACAGATGGTACTGTTCTCAATATATTTAACTTAACAAATAAAAAAGAAAGATATAGAACTTATAAATTACATAGCTTGACAGCATAGTAAATTACCAGGAGGTAAGTAAATTCTTCCTTCTAGTTATGAATGCCGGCAATGTAACAATAGCATGGTGCATATGGTTATACAGGAAAATACAGTTCATAAATTCTACACCCGTTCAAATGATTATTATGAAAGTAGAGGCATAAACTACTCTTCAAACAGATAAAAGTCAAGAAAGATACAGTAGCATACCAGAGGCAGCTGCTCCACAAAGCACTCCCCATACAAGCGGAGGCCATGTCACTGGCTTAGTAAGTTGAAGGCGAATCTTCCATATGTCCTACATACACCATGTGAAAGAGGTGATGGATAAATATGCCATTTATTTTCCAGATAGGAACAGCTGGATTGCGAAAAGGTTGCATATGTTTTCAACTTCTAGAAATGTAAAGAGAGTGCTTAAAAACATGTCTTGGATGAAACAAGCTTTGAAAAAAGGAGTGCTTTGGATTAATATTCTTTTTTCTATTTTCGATGATTTTATATAGGCCTTCTACAACAAGAACAATTAGTACTAAACCTTCTCACAACATGGAACATTGTCCTTGTTTGATTATGACTCAAATATATAAAGTCCTAGTCGAATAAGTCTGTTGTAGTCCTACTCCAATATGACGTCTAAAAGTGCCTATAAATATGGGACACCCTTATACATGTACTACAGGACAGTTATTAGAGGAATTTGTCTTTGTGGTTTTTTCCCATAAGAGTTTTCCACATAAATCTGTGTCTCGAGTTGATTTGATCTGAGTGCTCTAATTCCTAACAGTCCCATAATAAAAACTGTGTACAGGTATAAACAAGAAACATGCATAGAGCAAAAGCTATCATTAATTATCATTGTATCCAGCAAACAACTGCATGAATGACCATATCTAGGTCAAGGTATTAGACACACAAGTAAAATGACCAACACAGAAACAATGTAGTAAGGTACTCGTAGCGAATAGACACCAAATGATGGTATGACATCAAAATATGCAGCTGCACAAAACATCTGGAGAAATGCTCCAATGCTCTCCCAAGTCCCAACAGGTAGAAAGAACCATTTGTGGCATCCAATTTCCCACACATATAGCGCTCTGGATGCTGCTAAACCCCCAGTTCACCACACATACTGCGATGAGAAATCTAGCATAGTAGCATAAGGTGACAAGGGAACAGATTAGAGACTCACACTCTCTTGCTTGGCACCCTTGATGCCGAGAAGCTGGTTGAAGCTCGAGCCTGCCGCCGGCGCCTTCTCGGGTGCCTTCGGCTTCGCTGCGCAGCCGACCCAAACAGCAACATTAGGAGCCGGAAAACGCCATAGAATCAATCAAATTAACAGCAAACCAAGCTTCACAGAGGGACTCGCGCACTCTCTTTGGCGTCTGACTCGGCCGCGCGGACCACCGGGAAGGGACGCCTCACTGCGAAAGTTCGAATGGAGCTCAGACGCATCAGTCACACAGAACCCAAGCACAACAGGCTAGTAAGACTGTAAGAGAGTGAGCGGGTCGGAGCAGGGACCGTACGGTTGAGGCGGAGAGAGGAGGGTGGTGGGGAGCGGATGCGGAAAGCGGCGGCGGCGGAGGAGGAGGAGGAGGCGGCGCCGGCGAGGAGGTGGGAAGTGGCCATGGGGAGGAGAGGAGCCAGATGCTAGTAAGCCTAGTATGCTAGCTAGTGCGGACACGGCGAGTGGGAGGGAAGGATAACATGGTGTTTTTACTGTTTTGACCTTCTGTGTGGGCCCGGTTTACAGATGGGAGCCCAAAAAACAGAAAACGTAAAACATGGAGCTCATAAAATAAGGTGGTAACTTGCATAAATGGTTATGCTTTGGTTGGCATGTTAGTGAATAGAGGCAGTAAATGTAAACCCTAAACTCTGTGTTAGGGTAGAGGTGGTGAAAATAAGGAATTTGTGGAGATATTTCAAACAGAGGAATCACACTTTAGTCTTGTATATAACATAAACTAGGTATTTTAAACATATCTGGATTACTGAGTTTTAGTTGTTTATTTTAGAATTTAGATTTTTAGATAAAAATGGTTAAAAAAATCCCATCTAAACGCACTAAAAAGAGGCACACGTGTGAAGAAAGTGGATGCTCAATGCTACCCTATTATAGTATTATTAGTTAGTCGGGTGAGCGGGCTCATCAAATATTCTAAACGTAATTTTAATATACTTGCAGATTCTAGAAATATATCATCATCTAGAATTTGGCCACTTTAGTAGGGACTATAGCTTGTCCAGGTAGAGTAGCTAAAGAGATTAGAAACAAAAAGGGCCTTATACTCAATTTCAAAAAAAGCACAAATTTAATGCAACAAACTCTCTCGTGGATGCATGTTGGCCTTGGGGCTTCCATGTCTCAAGTGAAAACACAACAATTTAAAATTATACACCATTTAACAAGTAAAGGAAGCAACATATTTTTAGAAGAAAAAAAAAAGATCCGCGTGATTGGTGTAAGAGCACTTGTCTCCCACTTTAGTGTTCTTTGATAAGTGAAATCACTGGCCACAAGTGACTGTTTCTACTACTGCTAAAAAGTTATAACAAAATTTAAGTTTAGAACATAATTTTATTTTATTATTTTGTCTGTTTTTTAAAATACCGCTCTTTACATGTACAAGTATAAAATCTTAACCTAAGACTATTTTTATGAAGTTAGACACCTTATTTCGATTTTAAGCGGAAACAAGCATAATCTCCTGTTCTCGCACGGGTCGAGCGAACTAGATCGAGAAAACTTTTGGGATTTGGGAAGACCACCGGTTCAAAATTCTGCAAAATGTTGACACGTCCATCGCATTCATTCTTGGCTTAGATCGATTTGATCAAACTTAGAGCTTTTTTGAAACTCATAAATTTTACAGAATTTTAAAAGAAATACTTCAAAATTCGTTTAAAAACAATCTATTTCAAAAGTGTTAATAATGCTGATATGTGCTAGGGGATAACGACAAGATTTTTTTTATGAAATTGTAAACCCTAGATAGCAGCGCGTGAGCGGCTGGCGGGCGCGACGCACGAGACGGCGGACGAGCGGGCGAGCGGACGGCACACGGCGCGCGGTGCGAGACGTCATGTGGGCGACGAGGCATCTGGTGGGCGAGCGAACGCGTGAGGCGAGGGAGTTCGATAGAGGTTTATTTTTAGGATTTCTACGTGCTCTATCTAAATTTATAATTTCGTAAAAAAAATTTATTTATAAAAAAATTTATAAAGACAACGTGACGATGGGCCTTAATGGAAGGAGAGATAGAGAGATGAGGATGCGGGCCGGCCCAGCCCAAGAGAAAGCCGCAAGCCCAAATCGCACTGCAAAACCCTAGCAAATACCAGCGTGCTCTATCTCCTACTGCCGCATTGCGCCGCCTCCGCCCGACAGCGACGCGGCCACGCCGTCGCCACTCCTCGCCACCTCCTCCTCCTCCGGCGCCGTTGCTACCCCCGCTCTCAGCCCGTGCTGCTGCTCCCCTCGTTCTCTTTTCCCCCCGCCGATAAGGGCCCGCCGCGGCACGCATCGACCCCGGCAGGTAAGCCTCGATTCCATCGCCGCTCTTTTAGGGTTTGGGCTCTCCAGGCAAACGCGTCACGTCTCCCGTGTGCGCGCGCGCGGGACGCGAATTTGTTCTCGCCAGCGTGGTCGCGGCACGCTGGGCGCTGCCGTGATTCCGGTAGCAGAGCTCCGTTTTATGCAAAATGAAGTAATACGTTAGTGCCTACGCAGATCTGGGCCTCGTTTTGTACGCGGGAAGTGTCCATGTGGCTATGCGATTTGAAGTGTGTCCCGTGAATTTCCTGAGAAAGTCCTGTGAAATTTCGCGTTTCCAACGGGTTTCTAATTAAGAAAATGATCTGGAGTGGAGGGAAAAGGGATGCGTACTATGAACGAGCAGAAAGTTTTAGTTTGGTCCTTCCGTTACGGTACAATATTCTGTTATTTGAGAAATGGTACAACATATTCAACATGTTCTGGAAATGAATGTTTTTAGCCAGGTCTCAGTACAGCTCGTACATCGCGTGTCATATTTGTTTAGTGAGCTGGAAACTTTTACCACATGATTATACTTCTATCTATTGACATGTAGAACTTTTCGTTTGCTTTAGCTGCTTGGTAGCAGTAGCACCAACACTTCTGAACAGAATGTTGCGTATATAATTTTGTACTAGAACCTGGTATTTCTGATTTCTCTCACATTTGCATGAGATCTGCAGCTTCCACCTAGTGAATAGCTGAATATCATGCCTATGTTGTTCCATTGTTGTCCGAACTATATATACTATTAGGGCAACCGGTTTTTCAATTTTGAATCTAGTTATAGATGTCAGGTGAATATATAAAAAATGTCTTTATGTTTACTTGATCTAGCCCCAGTTGCAAATACCACCCTGCCCATTACACATTACAGGCCTCAGGTGTTCATCACCAGGCTACCTAGTTTGCTCATATTTTTGTAAGAGAAAGAATGAGTGCTCTTGTTCTGTGGTAGATATTCTTGGTCATTTACAACGTGTGGTTCAAAAGACCATCTGTAGAGTCTTTTGGTAACTCCAACATCAACCTTGATTTCAGTAATAACTATTACGCAGCCTTCTTTGCCACATACCCCTTATCTCAAGTTTTTGATCAAACCAATCCATTGACACAAACTGTTCATGGGCGAAAAGTGAGTTGTTTGGGTCCTGGAGGATTGACACGGAGAACTGCAAGTTTTTGGAGCCTGTAAACTAACACATTATACTTCACAGATATATTGCAGAACAATCATGTAATGTTTGTTCTATTCCAGCCTTCAATTGCTGTGTACATGCACAAAAATAATTGCATTTCAAATTTGTTGGTTTCTTAGAAGTTCTTTTCTGTACATAGCTTGATGGATTATTAAAAGGAATTTGCATAGTTCAAAGCCATTGACCTGTACAGACCTGAAGTTTGTAGTTTTGTGTAATAAGAAAACTCGATCTGCACTTTCTATTAACCCTCTTTTAGATTCATGTTGCATGCATGTTTAGACTAAAGACGTACACATTTAATTTCGAAATACGAAACCTGCTACTATCTGTTTTAATTGTACGATGGCTTGTGCAAGTGTAATGACATCATCATTGCTATCTTAGTATGTTATTTTATTTGGATTTCCAGGTAATTAAAACCTGAAATGGCAGATGAGGAGCATGCTCCAACCTCTAGGAAGAGGGTTGCAGGTACCCAAATCAACAAGGACAATCCTGAGCCTGATGACGACTCACCAGAGCAAGAGGTGGGGACATTTAAGAAAGCTAGTGAGGAAGTGATGGCAACCCGGAGAATCGTAAAAGTTCGTCGCCAGCAGCCCTCGTTGGCTCCTTCTTCTAATCCTTTCTCTGCAATCAGATTTACCCCCAGTGATACCAGTGCCCAAGCAAGTATCCCTGTTTCAGAGCCTCAGCCTTCTGATGTCATGACGGCAAATGTAAAAGATAGTTGCTCTAGTGAGAAAGCTGATGAGGGCAGTAATGGCAGTGGGAAAGATGCTTCATCTGCCAACAAGAGCGCAGTTTCTGGTGAGATAGCTGAGATACAAAAGGATGAATCAGCTCTGAAAGAATCAGATGCAAAAACCAAGTCCAGTGACCCAAGTGAAGCACTGCCTCAACCTGTTGAAGACAAAGTGGTAGTTGTAGAGGCTAAGGAAGATAACGGCAAGACATCTGATGTCGAGGACAAACAAACAGAAGAGGGAGATGCAGAAGAACAGAATGGAGTAAATGAAGCTGGAGGTGAGGATAAAATCAGCAAAGGTGATGCTGATAAGAAAGATGGAGATGAACCAGAGACAAAGGATGGATCATCAGAGGAGAAGAAGGATGCGGATAACAAGGGGCAATCATCATCACCAACACCCCTTTTCTCTTTTAAGAACCTGTCAAGTGGCCAAAATGCTTTCACAGGACTGGCTGGAACTGGATTTTCAGGCTCATCATTTTCATTTGGATCAGCCTCTAAAGAAACCTCAAGTGCACCTCTATTTGTTACCAAGACCGATGGCTCATCCTTCCCATCTTTTAATATTGGTGCTTCGAATAACGGGAGTTCCTCCTCCCCTGCGCTCGCTACTTCAGCAGAAGCTCCCAAGAAATTTGCTATGCCAGAGGGCCCAGTTGAAACTGGTGAAGAGAATGAGAAGGCCGTATTCACTGCTGACTCTGCATTGTATGAATACTTGGACGGGGGTTGGAAGGAAAGAGGAAAGGGGGAACTAAAGTTGAACATCCCAGAATCTGGTGGCGAGAGATCTCGGCTCGTCATGAGAGCCAAGGGAAACTACCGACTGATTCTTAATGCAAGCCTTTACAAGGACATGTCCATGAAGGACATGGACAAGAAGGGCGTGACATTTGCCTGTATGAACAGCATTGGCGACTCGCAGAGCGCGCTTGTTACCTTTGCTCTGAAGTTCAGGGACACTGGCATCAGGGACGAGTTCAAAGCTGCGGTAGAGATGCACAAGGCGAGAAAGGCGTCGGACGCTCTGAAGACGCCTGAGAACTCCCCGGAGGCAGACGATTGAAGCCCCAATCTCGTTACGAAGCACACGGCTCCAGGAGGAAGGGGGAGCTGAGGCGCTTCGTGTTCTTTTCGGGGTTTATTTAAGTAACATATCGTACGTACCATGTCATGATGCTGCCTTAAGACGCGGTTGCATACGGTTTCCCCGTTGCTGTTTGGGAACGGTGGTTTGTTGCCCGATGAACTTTTAATTAAAGTCGTAATCTTAGTAAGTGGAGAGGTGAGACCCTTTTGGCCTATGTAGCTTTTGCACTGCGACCCCAGTGGACACTGACTGAGCTATGCGCTGTGTTGTTCGGTATTTTATACTTGGATGAGAGCTCTATCGATCAGTGTTGTGATGGTGCATCGTGTATCCGTGCTCTGCTGCGTCAGCGCCGCTTCCCTTTGGAAATTACCTCTTCCTGTTAACTGATAATCTCTTTGGAAGACTTGCCGCTGACGATAATAAGGGCTACCACATTTTGTTGCACATGGAATATGCTACCAGCAGTTTTTTTAAACAATTTTTTTTCGGTGAAATTACAATTCTCAACCTCTGTTTTAGAAAATAACAAAATTAAACCCTCGTTGACCCTTTAGTGTCAAAAGGGTTCTGTCGACACTTCAAAAGATTTCTCAGGTTGATATTTACGATTTTTGGAAACGAAGTCTTAGAATTGTAATTTCGTTTAAAAAATATTAATTTAAAAAATTGTGCTATCAGCAGCTTTTGTGGTCAGATGGGCCGGCCGTTCTATTCTACTGTCTAACAACACAAGCACAATCTATGTTTTGTGAGCTGTTTTTTCATTCTAATCTACGTTCTGACAGAAATATATCTTTGAGGCAATAGCAAACAATCTACAACGCTGACCAATTGGCCACGTATGACGTATCGCCTCGCCGTATCGGTTACAAGCGATGGATACGGATGTGAAAATATCCAAATTATTCGTATCCGTATCTGATAAATTATAAATATGGATATCCGTATTCGTATCCGAACTAAACGTGTACGATAAACGGAAACATCCGAATTCGTTTGACAAATATGGATATGGAAACGGATATCCGAATTTCTGCTGAATGTGAATATGAAAATAGATACATCCGTATTCGTTTTAGAATTTTACATATATCAGACTTTTAGAGACTCAGGATGACATGGCATTACTATATTAATATGTATAGTTTATTTATTCTTTATGTAATTATAAAATACTAAAGTTAATGGGGTTTTCTAGCAGTTCAAGGCAATAAGATATTTACAACTTTGTTTAAGATTGAAAATTTTTCTACACTCAATATACAACATAATTTATTCTATGTAAAATTTTTGCATTTTTCTAGATCTATTTGCTATTTTTAATTCATTGATTGTGTTTCTAGGATTTAAATTAAAATAGGTGAAATTTGAATTGCAAGTGTCTGAAATAATGCACCAAAATTTATAGAAAAATCATATTAATGTTTTTAGTCTATTTTTAGTTCTTATCCACTAAATTGAAAGAATTTAAAAAAAATTATATGTTGCAACACTTGATCAGCAATGTGGAGCTTAATGGTTTTTTAATTTAAAAAAACCAAATAAAGTCTAAAAAACATGAGACTTATCATGGTATTATGATATGATATGTAGATGCTGCGATAAAAATTTAAAAATATTTCACGAAAGTTGTCACGTAGGATGTTAAGAAATCAGAAATTCTCCAAGGAGGAATTAAGGTTTAGAAAAGGAATGGATTAGGTTTGAAAGCAAATTGATGGTTAAATCTTTGTTTTAACTTAAAAAAAATTACAATCAAAATACAACATACCTTATTCTATTTTAAAATTTGGTATTTTTCTAGGTCAGTTTACTATTTTTAATTCACTAAGTGTGTTTTTAGGATTTAAATTGAAATAGGTAAAATTTAAACTGCAAGTGTCTGAAATAATAAACCAAAATTTATAGAAAAATCATATTCATATTTTTAGTCCATTTGTAGGCCTTACCCACTAAATCGAAAGAAATTTTGAAAATTCTAGGTTACGATACTCGATCGGCAATGTGAAGTTTAATGGTTTTTTAATTTAAAAAAATCAAATGAAGTCTGAAAAACACGAGACTTGTCATGGAGTTATGATATGATATGTAGATGTTGTGATAAAAATTTAAAAATATTTTAAGAAAGTTGTCACATAGGATGTTAAAAAACTAAAGATTCTCCAAGGAGGAATTAGGATTTAGAGAATGAATGGGCTAGGTTTGAAAATAAATCGATGGTTAAATCTTTGTTTGAATTTAAAAAATTTTTTACTCAAAATACAATATACCTTATTCCATGTAAAAATTTGGTATTTTTTTGGGTCAGTTTACTGTTTTAAATTCATTAAGTGTGTTTTTAGGATTTAAATTGAAATAGGTGAAATTTGAATTGCAAGTGCCTGAAATAATGAACCAAAATTTATAGAAAAATCA
>KE372066.1:1439832-1450670 GCA_000418225.1 Zizania latifolia | reverse complement strand
TACTCAGTCGGCGTCGGCGGCGGGGCCGCCGCCAGGGGGTACGCCGTGGCCGAGGAGGAGGACGACGACGAGGACGAGGTCCTGAAGGAGTTCGCCGATGCCGCCGACGCCTGCTTGCCGATACCGCAGGGCCTGCCCAGGTTGCACGTGGGGTCCGACGGTGAGTTTGTTTGTACTCTGTTACACGTGTGGGGCATGTGTGCGGCTAGCTGGGCGTGGACGTTGGAGTAGATAGCATTAGATTGGGGATGTTGGTTTGGACCTTGGAGCTAGCTATGCTAGGCTAGCTTGCGAAATGGCCTCCGATTGTGTGCAGTGTATGTGGGGTTCCGTACTGGATATGACAGCGAGAGGAAAGCAATATGTTTTTGTGCTTAATCAAGTGCTCCTGTAACTCTTGCGTTGAACATTTAGTCCTGCAAACTAACAAAACAAGCAAAATTAGTACATACGCATAGTATGGAAGGTATTTGTGGTAATTTGGATGATACCTTTATGTGCTAAATACAAAATCTAGGTGTGATGAGGACTACATAACAAGCACTGGGACTACTTCAAAAATAGGAGAAATAAAGACATTATGTATGAGCTGACCTATGTAGCAAGTTTCGACTGATAGATGCATTAAGGTGTTTCCTTTGTGTAGTGGGTTTGAACAGTATTTTTTGAAATGTACATATTGCCCACAGGCTATGAATAAAGAAATGCAAAAATTTTGTTTAAACATTAGTAGAATAATGGTAGGCCTTCGTGGAAAAAGTTTAATAATTACTGTAATATGACCTGTAACTTGCGTAGTTCAATGGCTACGAAAGGTTGAGTAACCTATCGATTCTTAGCTAATGTTCTGACAAATTTGTTAATTAGGTTAGTGGGTTGTGCTGGTTATTAGTTTTGCTATAGAATCTATTATGAGAGTTGAAACAGATGTTTACTGCTTGCAACAAATATTTTAATCAACTTCAAAGTCTAATCTCAATATGTTGATGCAAATGCCTTTTGTGATTAATCAGCAGCAGATATTTTACTCGCCTTCTTTATTTGGTGATTAATATCTTTTGTGATACATTGTGCTTTTTATTTGGCTATTTACATTAGTATGATGAGACATGACCATATTTTTCTTTTTAGAGTAACATTGCATAAATAACAGACAGTTATTGCAGGTAATCAACAACTTGTCCGTTCAGGTTCAAACAGAATGGTTGGAATAATCAAACCAAATTCACCCAAGTCCCCTGTTGCTACTGCAAGTGCATTTGAGAGCGTAGAAGGATCAGATGAGGATGATGCTACAAAACACAGTGGCAAACTTGAGAATGGCTACCTCAATACGAATGGAAATACTGTAAGTTTGAGCCATTCAGTTGTCACTACTGCTGTCTCGTTGTAGTTGTTAATTCCTTATTTCCTTTACTTTATCTTTGACTATTATATATTTGGAATTAAAATAGATTTTGCATATATTTGCATTCCAGAATCAGTAGATCATGCACACAAAATAAGTGAATTTGTTGCTACCTTTTTTCTTTTGATCTATTGAGCATGAAGTTTCTCATTGTTTCATCTGTTGTAGTTTATAATTTTATCTTCTTGTCCTTTAGATTTACTTAAATAAAAGAACTTCTTACTAGCTTAATAGTGGTCACTTAGATTTATCTAATAAACTACTGCTGGGATGCATTATCAAAGTTAGATAAATTGAACACTATCTGTATCTGCTGGCTGCAGATTTTGTTATAATAATGCCTGCATGTTTTATATTACTCAAAGGCAATAGCTAACATGAGATAAATGTGAGTTCTTCTGGCAGTCACTTTACAGTTGGCAACTTGGTACTAGAAATCTTGTGACTAGATATTGCTACCATTAGTATTTAGGAATATAACCAATAACATTTGTTACTGGTATAAGTCAATTCTATTTGAAGAACATGTTGATTTTCATTTAATATGATGACCAGGACTGATTCTGCAAGTCTTTTATTTTTTGTTTATACCTGATCCTATTTTAATCAGGGTGGAGAACACAAAGGAAACAAAATACTGGAAAATGGGGCTGCAGCACCACTAGCAGCAGCAAGCCTGATTCGGTCTCATAGTATATCTAATGATCTTCATGGTGTCCAACCTGATCCAGTTGTTGCTGATATTCTTCGAAAAGAACCTGAGAAAGAATCATTTATCAAGTTGTTAACTGCTCCAAACGGTATGACATTTGATTGAACATACAGAACAGTGCTCAAAATCCAAGGGATGCAACATTCGTGTTTCATACAACAAGAAGCCAACACTAATATTCTCCATTATTTTTGTTTCCTGTACTCCTCATTTTTCCATTCTTGATGAGCATTGTCATTCCTTTTCTTAAGCAAATTCACCTGATAGAATCTTCGCATGATGTACTCCTTTTTGGACTATAGGGGTTCTCCATTTTACCATTTCCTTGAACTTTCAAATTGTTGAAATGCACGCTTGTTAGTAATTCTTTTGTATTTTGTATTGGCACATAATTTTACTCAGATACATTAAAGATTTCATTATTGTAAGAATAAGTATTTTTGAACTAATTGCTTCTAAGATGCCTTTATTCCCAATTAATTTATTTTCATATGTTAATTTCCATTTTGTGCCAGAGATTCCATCTCTTGACGAAATTGAGGTTTACAAGATCCTTCAGAAGTGCCTTGAGTTAAGAGACTGTTATCTTTTTCGAGAAGAGGTTGCTCCTTGGGAGAAGGAGGTCATAAATGATCCCTGTACTCCAAAACCTAATCCCAATCCATTCACCTATGTGCCTGAACCAAAATCAGAGGTAGCATAGTTCGGCTTGTTTCATTGTTTCAACTTTCTGTCTGTTTTTTTCCTTTCGTGATTTCAACTGTTGATTATGATTTCAGCATGTTTTCCAAATGGTCGATGGTGTTGTCCATGTCTATGTGGATAAAGATTGTAAGTAGTCCTGCCTGTCAGCCCATTTACTTCATGTTTTGATGATATGCTTTCTATTTCCTGTGAATCATTTATTTCCCTTTGTTGTGCATCAGATACAGAAAGAGTTTATCCTGTTGCTGATGCAACAACCTTCTTCACTGATTTGCATTATATACTCCGGGTGATTGCTGCTGGAAATACAAGAACAGTGTGCCATAATCGGTTGAATCTTTTAGAGCATGTAATCATATTGGCAAATCATTTACCCCATGCTTAACTTGGTGAAAGCATTTGAGATCTCTCCTAAAATCTTTATGCGTGATATGTTTTTCGTTTCCAGAAATTCAAATTTCATCTGATGTTAAACGCGGATAGGGAGTTTCTTGCCCAGAAGACTGCGCCACATCGTGATTTTTACAATGTCAGAAAGGTCGATACTCATGTTCACCACTCAGCGTGCATGAACCAAAAACACTTGCTGAGATTTATAAAATCCAAACTAAGGAAAGAACCTGATGAGGTATATTCATGAAACAAATTGATGTACTGACTGACATAACACACTTGTCATATTATAACAATAATTATGTATGGTATGCCATACAGGTTGTCATTTTCAGAGATGGTACTTACATGACTTTGAAGGAGGTTTTTGAGAGCTTGGACTTAACTGGGTGCGTTTTGGAATTTATCTTATGTTTATATAATGTGGAGCCACTTTTAGTTGATTATCAATTCTTTTATTCTATAGGTATGACTTGAATGTTGATTTACTGGATGTCCACGCGGACAAAAGTACATTTCATCGTTTTGACAAATTTAACCTTAAATACAATCCGTGTGGCCAAAGTAGGCTGAGAGAGATTTTCCTTAAACAGGACAATCTTATCCAAGGTATTGCTTGTTCTAATTATTTTGTTGACACTCTTGTGTAGCCTACCTTCTTGCTATGTTTGACCCACAGCTCCATATTATTACCGCACTTTCTCCTAAAACTCTTGTCCTTGGGAGTCTTATAGATGTATGTCCATGTAAAAGCAGGGAGTGTTGCCTTGATGTAAACATTATCACATCCAAACTGGTTATATTATACTTGTGTAGCTTCTGCATAACCCTATCCATTTTTTTATTAAATACAGTTACCACTAACCTTTCCATCGGTATATCCTCCAGTGTGATGCTGATGTTTTGATTAATTGGTTTTATAAGCATGTGATTGCTGTCATTCTACAAGGGAGTGCCTATAAGTTAAACTATTGATATTTAAAGCCCATAAACTATAAACTAATGTGTTTCCTAGCCATCTTCATTATCACCAAATGCCAAAAGCAATACCCAAAGTGTTTTACCTGATGCGTTGCATAATGGATAAGTTAATGTGCTGTGCAATATATCTGGTCTGGCTTGATTTTTACTTTGGCTTCAACACTTAAGCACTTCGAAAGGTCCAACAGCTATAGGTAATTATGCATTTAACGAGTAAATGAAGATAGAGGACATAAGGTGTGGCATTTTATGCACTTGAATGACTAATAATAATGCATATATTTTGCTTGAATCCACTTTTGGTATTTATGACTTCCATGAGCATTTTCACATCGTTCAATACCACAATGGTATCCAACAAATGCAATTTAAGGGTTAATTTTTAGTAAATTAACCTTCAACTGACTGTTGCATAAGTGCACTAACAATAATTTGGAAGGAAAGACAATCACTTGAGCTATTTGTATGACATCACATAAATACTTGATTTTTTGTGGGTTGGTGTGTCACATATTAGATCGTGTCTCACATGTTGATCAATGTCCAACATATGCTTGGGCACTGGGCCATGTCTCGCTAATGCTTTTCGTTCTAAAAGTTTTTTTAGAAATAGTATGTTTCGGCATGCCCTGGACATATACGAGACAGCGGCGAAGCTAGAACCAGAACAGTGCTTATTGAATCTGTGAACCCCTCGAAAGTCCTGGAATTTCTATGTGCTACAAATCAAGTATAAAAAAGTAGTACTGAATTCCAAAATCCTTGGGTCAGGTTTTTTGGCCAGGTTGGCCTTAAAGGGAAATCATTGGGTCAGTTGACCTCACTGGTTTGGATGTGGCTCTTCCACTGAGATGAGAGGCATCAAGGACTTAAATATTGTTGACTTATAGATACTTAGGAACTGTGTATTCAATGTTGCTTCTTCACAGGACTACAGGAGTAGGTTGTGGAAAATCAAGATGACCAGATCAGGAAGTCCATGTGTGAATACAGAACTCGGTTACAGATTTAGTATTAAATAAAACTATTGATTGATTGTGAAAAATAGCAAAGATAGCATAGGAAACTTGGAAAACTATATGCACAATGAATAGCCTCCAAAGAATGCTTAAACATTTTTTTCACATAAATGTTTACTGTAATATATCATATGCATTTGTAGCTTCAGACATGGCAGCCGCTTTGGAGTTGCCATAGTACATGCTACTCCATAATAGTGCTATAGTTCATTGGAACTGTAGGAAATCTGTCAAAATTTGTGCATTGCTCTCAAAAATCCTACTCTAGTCATCTTAAACACATGCGTGTAGGCATTTTTATTAGTATGCATTGACAGCATTGTTTTCGAACCACATAATTCACACTTGTCCTGTTCGGCTGTTCCCGGCTTATTTTGAAGATATGCCTATTATGTTTGGTGACAAAGACCTACAGTTTCTCATTTGGAAGGCTTAGATACATACTATATATGATATCTATTTATTCTGTTTTAGGGGGGAATCACCATTATTGATTACTCGATCCAATTGCTTCCAATATTTTATGTTTCGATGAAAGCTGCCTTGGTGCTCTTTTTGAAATTTATCTATTATTTTTTGGTGGTTAAACTAGGTCGTTTTCTTGCTGAGCTGACAAAGCAAGTTTTCTCTGACCTTTCTGCAAGTAAATATCAGGTACACTGCCTACATGATTTTTTTGGTTCTACGCAACTATAATGCTTATTTGAGATATTCATATTTAATCAGCTCCAGTTTTCTTCAACAGATGGCTGAATATAGGATTTCAATTTATGGGAGGAAGCAAAGTGAATGGGACAACCTTGCGAGTTGGATAGTGAACAATGAATTGTACAGTGAAAATGTTGTCTGGTTGGTTCAGGTGAGTTCACTGTTTGTGCTAGTACTTAACATTGTAAACTTCTATAATTGTCTTGCAGTTAGTGAACCCACATACACTGGATAGTTTTTCATCATGCATCACCCACCTTTTCTACATGTATAATGCCACCATTTGGCTGTAAGACCTGAAGAAAATGGGCATAAGTAGGAGTATTTAATGTCCTTTGAATTGAAATTGAAGAAAGAAGAGTGGCTTTATTTTTTGACCTTTTTTTACCAAAGTTTCATCTTGGACCCCTTCAGCCTATATTTCCACTGTGGTGCCCCTTTTCTTACCTTTTGTTTTTTTACTTTGGATTCCATTTTCCTCTTTTCATCAAGTTCAAACTTAGTGTGCCACTGTGATCTCTTCTCTGGTCATGCTACTCATGCCTCCACCATCGTCTTGATGTCCCCCGCTACACATAGATAACAATATTATTAAGGAAAAGGGGTCCAAAGTGAAATATAGGCTAAAAGGGGTCTATGGTGAAACTTTGTTAAAAAAGGGTGTCCAAAGTGAACTAGGTCACACCGCCACACGCATGCTGTGTAGTAAGCCTAAGCTTGTGATTATTTTGCTGTTACTTTCTTAATCTATTTCTGTACAACTGTAGAGTATAGACTTGTTCTTTTAAAAAAATCTTAATTTTGTAAATGTATGCCCCTATTTCTACCTTGCATGTAAAATTGGGACTTAGCATAAGATTCTGTTCTTATCAATGGTTGTTTTCAAATCTATGAGCTAATAACTAATAACTTGCATTAGTTTTTCATTTCATTAGTTCTGTTGGCCATATGCAAATAGTTTGTTACCTTTTGTATACCTCAAAGTAATCAGAAAAATGGAAGCATGCTAAAAGAAGGGATGCTCATATTACTTCAAATTTGTGCGTCTTATTTTCTTGAAAGTTTCATAGTTTTTTCTAAAAGTAAGTTTCATACTATATCGTACCTTCATTTGTTCTTTTGTAAGTCCTATCTGATATTTAAAGGAATAAATGACCTGGATGACTAATTGTGGTGTCAGTTTATGATCTGTGAGCAATCTTAAAAAAACTATTTGATATTTGTGAAGTTAATTATAGAAATGGTTATTTATGCAAAGTTAGTGCATGACACATGTTTTAATATAATTATGGTATTCCTGGTATTCAGCATCCCATGCAGATAATTATTTTGCTACATTCCTTTGCAGATTCCGCGCTTATATAATGTGTACAAGGAAATGGGCATTGTTACATCATTCCAATCTCTTCTGGACAACATTTTCCTTCCTCTGTTTGAGGTCACTATTGATCCAGCTTCACACCCACAGCTCCATGTCGTCCTAAAGCAGGTCCGATAGTTGTGTTCTCAGTATTGCTGATTTGCATAACTGTTGCTTGTATTTCTGACACACGTTTTGTGTCCATGAAATTTCCATTTTCACATATCAAAGATTTTGAAGCTGTTCTTTCATTTTGCATTGTTTTAGGCTTCAAAATGAACATCCTTACACTGTAGAGCAGATAGTCTAGTTTAATATTCATTAGTGAACTCCAAACTGAAAAAAACATTTCCTGGTTAATTTAACAACTGAATGTTATATTTATCTTGGATAGGATTAGGGCCTAGGTAATAATAATAATTTTTTAAACTACACAAATTTGCTAATATGTCACATTTTCAAGAAGGCAACTTGAGGATTAACTTCATTTGGCCTTGCAGGTTGTAGGATTGGATTTAGTTGATGATGAGAGTAAACCTGAAAGGCGTCCAACAAAGCATATGCCAACACCTGAACAATGGACCAATGTTTTCAACCCAGCATTTTCATACTATGCATATTACTGCTATGCCAACTTATATACACTCAATAAGGTAGGAAAATTGTCCTTGTACAGTACTGCAGTTGTACATCTAATTTCCCCATCTTGCTGGAAAAGTAACATTTCTGTCCAATTTTAGCTGCGTGAATCAAAGGGGATGACCACAATCAAATTTCGTCCACATGCTGGCGAGGTAGAATCTCTTCAATGTTCCACTTTGGCTTTCTAGTATTGTGTTTGTCTAAATGGTATGCTTGCACAGGCTGGAGACATCGATCACTTGGCAGCAACATTTCTTCTTTGTCACAATATATCACATGGAATCAACTTAAGGAAGTCTCCTGTGCTTCAGTATCTGTACTATCTTGGTCAGGTAATTATTTTCGTTTTCATAATCCACCATGATTACTAAGAACCTGTATGGTTTTTTTCGCATTTAATTCTGTAGTGTTAATATATGAATATAAAACATGATATATTTGTCTAATATAGCAAAGTTTGTTTGTTTTTAAATAACCTTTTAATTGATTCTATCATTTCTTTAACCTATTGGTTTCAATTTTATCAGATTGGTCTGGCAATGTCCCCATTAAGTAACAACTCCTTATTTCTTGATTACCACCGGAATCCTTTCCCAACGTTTTTCCAACGAGGCCTGAATGTTTCGCTATCAACGGATGATCCATTGCAAATTCACCTGACAAAAGAACCATTGGTGGAAGAATACAGCATTGCTGCTTCAGTACTCCCTCTCCTCTCTCCCTATTAATCTTATGCAGACACTAATGTACATGTGTGTGTATGTGCAAGTGATATAAGAATGCAGTCAGGATGCACCTGTATACTTATTCATGGAACACATAATATGCTATTCTGCACAGAAGTGCAAGGACTGACTGACTGTGGTTTTGTTTCAGCTTTGGAAGCTCAGTTCTTGTGATTTATGTGAAATCGCTAGAAATTCTGTCTATCAATCAGGATTTTCACATGCTATCAAGGCAAGTAAACAACCTTATCTACTACTCTGAAATCTCATTGGTGGTTCTGAGCTTGTTATATTCATTTTAGCCACACACACTATTTTCATAAAATATGTTGAAGGACGTTCTTGCCTATTATGTCCTGTTCGAAGTAATGTTTTTATATGGCACAAAAACACATCATTTGATCCCTTGCAGGCACATTGGATTGGCAAGAACTACTACAAAAGAGGCCATTCAGGGAATGATATTCATAAAACTAATGTGCCTCACATCAGGATTAAATTTAGGGATTTGGTATGAACATATTTCCTTTACCTTTCTTGTATGCATAAATAAAATTTTGATGGTCCTGTACTAGCCTTCCCGTACACATTAACTGAGAAATATGCATGATTTTCAGATATGGAGAGACGAGATGCGCCTAGTATACCTAAACAATGTTATCTTACCTGAAGAGGTGGACCAGTAAGATGTACCCAGTGTATATGGTATAGTTGCCATGGGAGTTACATTTTCATGTTTGGGTACACATTTCTCACCTTTCTCAGTAACTTCATATTTTCATCGGATTTAGTTTCTTCCAACATTAATCTCTGCCCTGCTTTTCTATCTTGTGATGTGCAAAATTACTAATTAAACTGTGATCCCGTAACGTATACTTTCTCTCAACCTTGCAGCTGTCACTGGAAGTCAGCATGCCAAGTGTTGTGTGGTGCACATCGTGTCTGGGTTCCAGCCGACGAGTGAAACTTCAAAACAAATAATGCCCCCAAGCACACCAAAGTAGAAGAAATCATTCATACATAATAAGATCGGAAGGACGACGCGGCTCAGTATTGAGGTTAAGTATACAGATGCTTGGTGCAATCTTGCCCCCCTCATTTGTAAAGGATGTTATCAACAACAACACCACATTTACTCCACCTAGCTAGTCTTACACTCCTGCGAATAAAGTGTTGCCGCTTGTTATGCCGGAATAGTTTTTACCTTTGGAACCTTATGTCGATCATGTAGAAGACATGCCATGGATAAATGCCTTGAATTCTTGGAGTAGCACTCGGAAAACTTCAATTGAGAATGTCGTGGTCTTGTTCGGATCGGGAGAGATGGTAAGCAGTTCTAGTTGGTATTAGGTTAGTGTCGTATTGGTAGGGGACAGGAGTAGGCTATTCTGTACTCTGAAAAAATTACCTTGACAAGCTGCATGGATTCTTTGCATTGCTCCTGTTACATGGAGGAAAATAGATAACGGGGGCCAGGTAACAATTTCATGTTGATCCGAATCAATCTCTAATCTTTAATAGGATTCTCACTAAAAGCATACATGTACCGTAAAGTTGTCCTGTTGTCATTTGGATGATTGCAGGTTTTGATTCAGTTTCGCATATTTTTTTGTAAGGTGCTTGCGAGTTGCCATTGTCTACCTATATATCTTAGCTGCTATCTTACTGTAATCTTAAATGAAATGAGGTGGAACTAAGGAATTTAATGTCTGAAAATACCTCAAAACTTAATATATGCTTTCTCGATGTCTATACTAATATACTCCTTCGTTCACGAATACTTTTCAGTTTTAACAGATATTTAACTAAGATTTAAATAAGAGTAGTTATACTTTGACTATTAATTTTAAAATAAGATTAAAAATCTGAATCATTATAAAATAAGATTTAAAAAACTCTAACGATAGGATTATATGATATTAGTACACGCCTTTTCAATTTGTAACTGAATTGATGGCTAGAAAATCGAAGGTCCATCCGCACTATGAGCTATTCAAACAAGGCTAAGGTTCAAAGCCTACGCTTTTTGGCCCATTCACCAGGAAAGCCCATAATCCTTGGCCCATCCAGGCCTTATTTGAATAGGCCGAAATCTCGGCCCATTCGAACGAGGCAAGGTCGAAAACCGCGATTAGTTGGTTTCGTTAGCACAGTTTTCCAAAACTGCTCGACAATCGCCCCCCAC
>KE372066.1:1405836-1417416 GCA_000418225.1 Zizania latifolia | reverse complement strand
CTTCACTACTCTCTGAGCCCTAGCTCGTGCAATCCGACACTGTAAACTCTATTCCCGATTAGTGAGCACCCCATCAAAACCCAGTGGACGTAGGCCTATTACCCTATCGGGGAGAGCCGAACCACTCTAAACCCTCGAGTCAACTCCGGCCGGTTCTATTCATACGAGCTGTGCAACCATCGGGTCTTGAGTGCAGCGCTTCCCTGCCATCACAAATCAACCCCTCGGACCACCCCCGAGGAGGATTGTCCGACCACCCGTCGACAATTTGAAAATAGTTTTATACGATGTTTACTTTATATTGTTAATAATATAGAGAAACAAAATAATGGTCGGTACTGCCTTGTATTTTGGGATGGAGTAGCACAAGTTAAATAGTCCCTCTAGTTAGTTTCTAGTTTCTTATGTATGCCGTTTTCAATTCTTTTACAATCATTAAGAACTTAAATAAATTTTCTAATTTATTATGCTTTAAAAAACTAAAAACTAAGTTATTTATTTGTAATAGGATAAACATGATAAAAATCAAAATATATATAAAATTTTTAGAACAACTTATATTTGAAGGCTAAAATAAGGTGGGAGTAAGGAGTAGGCGAGTAAAATAAATTCCCAAGATCAATGTGGGTTGATTCCTCCCAGACAGCGGCATGTGGGGTAAAAAGTTTTGACCTATCACTTGCCACCTCCTCATGTGCTTGCACAACACCGTCAGGTCCACAAACTTTTAGGGTTAAGAACCTGTGACCACGTGTTACTGCATACGTAGTGGAAAAAAAACTATCATATGGTACATGACATGTAGCATGTATGATATTCTTCTGAGATTTTGATACCTCATCAATTTCGATAGACAGTTGAGGGTAACATTGACTATTTTAATATAGTATGAAGTATTTCTTTATGTTTTTATGCCACAACAACATATAGTATAAATAAATATTTATAAAAAAGTAACAATCTACAACTAATGGACGAGAGCAAAGGTTATACAAATATTACTTTGGATAGTATGTACATAAGCAGATTATTCATGAAAAATGTGATAACAAAAAAAATATCAAATTAAAAACTTATTAAAGAAATGACCTAAATAAAGTATATGACAACCATCATATCTTACTTTACTTGTTAAATTGACAACAAGAAAGACCATCAAAATCTACTTTTCAAATTGATCAATTCTCGACAAGAAAGAACATCTCAAAGATGAATCTACTGTAGGCCTAATAAAACAAGAAATGAGAAACAACGATACGGAAAGTACGGAAGGTATTGTTATTTCGAGAATCGTGCCTCATGAGGTGTAAGATTCGTGCTTGACGAGGTGTAAAAAAATCAGAGATAAGATAACCATGCACGCATGTTGGTACCGTATAACTTTTTTCCATAGTTCGTAGTCTGAAAATGATACTGCTATGGTAGTACGCTTCATCGTAAGCTAGCTGACAGATGTATGTTTAGGATGCTCCGGCGTTTATCTTCTTGCACGGAACTGGTTAAAAACATTTCTTTTCGGACGCTCTTTCTTCTAATGCAACGCGGTGGAGAAGTAAAACCGTGTACACAGCGACAAGATGCGAACGGGTATGATCTACCTATAAAAACTTAATAATGCTTCATTTACTAAGTACTAAGATTTGTAAAAAAAATATGTTTCAAAATCTAGTAAAAAATATTTTATCATGTTGTCAAAAAATATTTTAAATAGATAAAACATTATATGATGTTATTTATAACATCAAGAAATAACTATACGCAACTTTTTATTATTATATTTTAGTGGTTAAAACTAAATGTTTCGTACACTGAAGTAAAATATTTTAATATATATTTGATGATGTTTCACTTTATTTATTTTACTGAAATAATATTTTTTATCAACTAATAAAATATTCTTCACTTTGTGTTGAAACATCGCTGATTTAAAAAATAGAACGCCCGTACAGTAGTTTCATCATATAAACTATTTTCTGTCGACGGTTATCTCTGCAACTTGTAGGCATTATAAATTTATTCACGGTGCCTGAATTGTGGCTGTAGTCACGTGAAATTATTGCTTTTGGAGGAAGGTTGAACCGACCGAAGAAAGCATTTTGCTGTGCAGTGAGCCTGTTCCTAATGAATGGACCGGTGAAGACTAGTACGGCTGACGCCGATAGTGGGTGGGAAGACAGTAGTGCAGATAATTTTTTTAAACAATATATTTTTTTATTTAAAATTTTAAATCTGATACGCGGATTTTAGAATTTATAAAAATAGCCTTCTGTCGAGCTATGATCTACCAATCTAGGCCGATCAATGGTAGAACATATGAAGTATCTTCTGCCAGCAGCTCGTCTTAACGTTGCGGTTATTACCTGGCAGTAGTCTCTGTATTGACATTTGGGGCGTTGAAGCCACGGCGGCACTCCGATCGGATTGATTCTCCAATCACCTTGCTGGAACTGGGCACGATGCTCGTACTCCTCTTTCCTTACAGCGTATTGTGCGTTTATTTTGCTAGGAGAGAACCAACGTCCATCAAAGACCGGGTTCTCAGTATCCACCCACTCAACGAAGCCACACCTCCTTCTGTCTGATTTCATCTGGACGTTCGGGTACCACAACTCCTCCTCAACGTTAGGGCAAAGAAAATACCTCCTTCCACGAATATCATATCGTTTTGCTGTCTTTAGTTGGTACCGATCTCCGTAATGGCACAAAGGCCGATCGGTTCACGGAGAGATGAGACAAGCAAAAAGATATTTTCTCCAGACCATCTGCCGATCTAGGGCCGATCGGCCTAGATCGGCAGACCATAGCTCGATAGAAGGCTATTTTTGTAAATTCTGAAATCCACATACTAAATTTGAAATTTTGAATAAAAAATGTTTTAAAAAAAACGCCGTAGCGCAGGGGCCATGAGGAGGGATGCATGTGAAGGCTCGTTTAATGGAAGCGGATCTCGCCGGGTGTCGGCTGGGAGAGCGGAGCGAGGGTGTAGCCGATGTAAATGGGAATTGGCCTTGCCAATCTTGTCCACGCATAAATAATTTGTTATATGCGGCCCTTATTATACATTCGGTGAAAAAACGTGTATCTAAGACCCGCCATAAAATACTGAAAAATTTTTAGGTGACTAAATTTGCTCACATAAACCTATAAAAGCCCTCTAATGTTTGGATTTTCAAATGGACCATTTTATACAGAATCTCGTCATGACAGTCTCAACACAAAGTGTCTATGTAGTGTTTTATTTTCTCTTTTTTTTTAGATTTTACTTATAGAAAGTACATTAGTTTCTTCAAAATAAATTTATATCTAATTACCTATCTTTTTTCTTTTTTCTCGTCCAGCTTTTTTATCGGATATCATATAGAGTTGGTTTCTTATATTAGACATCGTTTTCCTAATCATTTAATACATCGGATTTTATCTGAAATGAAAATATAATTAATTCTAAAAAAATCATCCCAATCAAATAGAGTTGGATTGCCTTCAGTGTAATTACTGCGTGTCCAGTCAGTGTCCTAGTGCTCCAACGCGTAAAATTGAAACAAAGGTAGTCGTATCTATGTGTGCTCTGCCTCTCTGCTCTGACCCTTGGGACGATGCATGATTCTGAATTCGGCATTAATTACTACTACCTCAGCCTCTTCGCGTGTGGCATTTGAGTGCAGGCGCGGATGGCACGAGACAAGCGCGACGTACATGTTCTCGTTTGGTCGCCGTCGGCATCACGAGGTCGTTTGCGTGTCGCTAATGGCAATGGTTTGGGACTGAGCTAAGCTAAGCTAACGACATCCAGCTCGCACACGTACGGCTCCAGATGGGGGCGGCCGGTTCACAGAACGGACGAAAACTGTTCGGTTTCAGCGGTTCTCGGTCACTTTGTTCCGCTACGAAATTAGAAAGGATGAAATTATTTTACGGACGTCCTAAATTTTAAAAAAATCAGATAATATTTTAATACCCAGTGAACAATGTTAACTAATTAATAAAAATATTTTGGTAAAATAAATAAAGTGAAACACAGTCAAATCTAAATTCAAATATTTTACTCTAATGTATAGAACATTCAGGTTTAACTATGAAAACATAACAACAAATATGTTATACATAGTTATTTCTTGATGTTGTAAACAACATCACAGAATATTTCATTTATTTAAAATATTTTTTAACAATATAATAAAATATTTTTCATGAGTATTGAAATATCGTCTGATTTTTTTCAAATCTTACGATGCCCTAGACGAAGCATTATTGAATTATAAATTCAAACTGAAATTCAATTTTTTATGAAACTTGTTCGGATTTCATCGATTTTTATCGGTTTTCGTAAAAGCGGAACAAACCGCTCGAGCGATGTTGGGCCGGCGAACAGTTGGTTGAACTCATGACAGCGGCCGAGCGTGCACATCGCTGGACCGTTGTCCAGTCGTCCACCACTAACGGCCGGTTCGATCACTATTTGAGAGTGGCAGGTGGGCCTACCGTAGGGTGGTGGGGCCGGTTGGATTGATTTATATAATGCGGGTTTTTTGGCTTTGCCTTTGAAGACTAGCTTTGTACAGTGGGTAGTATGTGCCCCGGGCAATAATTGAGCACGAGCAAGATGTAAATGGGCTCAGTGCGAATCAGTAACAGCGGGGGTAAAATAGTATAGCCGTGTCCACTGTTAGCGCGTGTACTTTTGAAAATCTATGCAGGGCAAAATTTTGAATTCAAACGGAGGATTTGTTGATTTGAATGTGGCACTCGATCGGCTCTCACACGACAGGCCGCGCAGAAAAAAAACGGGCATGCCGCACCTTAATTTAAGCTTTGTTTCCTCGGTTTCATTATGTACCTTTAAAACGTAAGAATTTTATATGTATTTTTACAGAAATTAAATTGAAGTCTTTAAAATTTATTTGAAAATACTCGGTTCCAAAACGCTGTGAGTTCGCTCGCCGTCTGTCTACGACAGCGCAAGGGCCCACGTACCCGGCCCCACAAACTTAACGGGAGGGGTGGAGCCCACCCAGCCATTTGCTTCGACCGCAGTACCAGTGGTTAGGGATGAATTCGGATCCATTTGCTTCGACCGCAGTACCAGCGGTTAGGGATGAATTCGGATCGGATACGTATGGAAACGAATCTAGATAGCACTATTTATTATATTTTATTTTGAATATATGAATTCGAATATTTTTAGATACGAATACAAAATGTATAATTCGAATACGAATTCGTATTCGGATGTTTACTCAGTTTAACTTGAAATGAATCCGCATTTAGATATTCATCGTTTCGTAAATTTTCTAAAAGTCTAAAGTACCGAGTATACCAAATTAGCAGTTAATAGAAGAATTTTTGACTATAAATTATGGACAACTTTCTCGAAATATTTTTAAATTTTTATCATAGCATCTAGGTATAATCTCGTAACAATATGACAAGGCTTGTGTTTTTCAGACTTTATTTGTTTTTTTATAATTAAAAAATCATTAAGCTTCACATTGTCGATCGAGTGTCACAATCTAGATTTTTCAAAATTTCTTTCGATTTAGTAGGTAAAGCTTACAAATGGACTCAAAATATGAATATGATTTTTCTATAAATTTTGGTTTATTATTTCAGGCACTTGCAGTTCAAATTTCACCCATTTCAATTTAAATCCTAGAAACACCCTTAATGAATTGAAAATAGTAAAGTGACCCAAAAATACCAAATTTTTACATAGAATAAGGTATATTGTATTTTAATTGTAAAAAAAAATTAAACAAAGATTTAACCATCAATTTACTTTCAAACTTAACCGAGTCCTTCTCTAAATCGTAATTCCTTCTTAGAGAAGATCCGGTTTCTTAATATCCTACGTGATAGCTTTCTTGAAATATTTTTTAATTTTTATCACAACATTTATATATCATATCATAATACCATGACAAGTCTCGTGTTTTTCAAACTTCATTTGGTTTTTCTAGAATTAAAAAACCATTAAGCTCCACATTGCTGATCGAGTATCGCAATATAGATTTTTTCAAAATTTATTTTAATTTAGTGGATAAGAACTAAAAATGGACTAAAAACATGGATATAATTTTTCTATAAATTTTGGTGCATTATTTCAGGCACTTGCAGTTCAAATTTCACCAATTTCAATTTAAATCCTAGAAACACAATTAATGAATTAAAAATAGCAAATATACCTAGAAAAATACAATTTTTTACATGGAATAAGTTATACTGTATATTGAGTATAGAAAAATTTTCAAGCTCAAACAAAATTGTAAATATCTTACTGTCTTGAACTGCTAGAAAACACCATTAACTTTAGTATTTCATAATTACATAAAGAATAAATAAACCATACATATTAATATAGTGATGACATGTCATCCTGAGTCTCTAAAATTCTGATCTGTGTGAAATTGTAAAACGGATACGGATGTATCCATTTTCATATCCACGTTCAGCAGAAATTTGGATATCCGTTTCCATATCCATATTTATCAAACGAATTCGGATGTTTCTATTTATTGTCCACATTTAATTCAAATACGAATACAGATATCTATATTTACAATTTATCGAATATGAATTCGGATAATTTGAATATTTTCGCATCCCTGTCCATCCCTACCCGCGGTGCCAGCGAACGATCGTGTCGAGCTTACGTCATCTCCGGTCGGTTCGGTGTAGGTGGCTGCTTTTCTTCTTTTGGAGCGGGACATATGCATACGTTTCCGGAGGATGTTTCGCACACACGTTTCGAAGCATAAATCAAGGCTTTAATTGCTTGGAACAAGTTCACTTCCAACCCATAATATTTATCGTGTTAGGGTCTCTCTATTCATTATTCTAATAGATAATTTATTTAAAATAAATTTATATTCAATTACATATATTCTCTTTTTTCTCAATCTCTTCTTTGGTTTTTTACATATCGAATAGAACTGGTTTCTTACATAAAATAATTTTTCTATTTCACCTCAATAAATCTTTTGTCACATCATATTTTAGCTGACATAATAATATAATTAATACTAAGAAAGCATCTAATGTTGAGATTGCCCTAATGGTTCGGGAGAAATTTCTATATACACTAATATTGGCCAAAGTTATTCCATTGGACCTTAGGCCCTGTTTGGATCCACTTGATAAACAATTAGTTGTTAAAAATTAGTACTAGTTGGTCCAAATAATATAGCTAATATATGAACTAATTGTTAGCTCCTTGGTCGGCTAATTGTTAGCCTATTAGTTCGTAAAACTAGACTAATTTAATCTAATAGAGGCCTTTAGACTCTTTTGTCCTTGCTTCCGCCCCACCGTTATTGGCACGACTACTATAGCAAGGGTAAAATTTAACTTTAGACATCTATTAGCCTAAAGTATTTAAACAGATATAAACTAATTTTTAGCTAGCTAACAATTAGCTCTAACTATTAGCCAACTAACTATTAGTTTCAGCTCGTCCAAAAGGCGTCTTTTGGAATCTGCGACCTCGAGAAAATTAACCGGTGTCCAATACATTCTGACATTCTAATTACTAAGTTTTTTACATTAACATATCCTAAAAATAATTAAGAATGTACATGCTAGTATGCTACCCAGTATCTTGTGCACCGGATAGGTAAGCCTGTTTGGAACTGTCCTGTGTTCCGGGTAGGTCAACCGTAAACTTGGAGGTAGTGGAATAACAATTTGTTTTTGGAAAATATGTTCTAGTAGGATTTATAGGAAAATTTGCTATTATTATTAACTTCTGATACCTGCAAGATGGGAATCACTGCAAAGAAAAATTAAGGCCGAGCAGAAGCTCGGAAGATGCACGCTAGAATTAGCAGCCGTAGCTAGCAGGTGCTGTTGCACTTGACTACCAACCGCACTGCATGTGCATCAAAAATTCAAAGTCCAATTAAGCTCCAGGTCAACAAATTTCGCCCGATAATTAAAATGGCAACAAACTAAAATGAGGGAAAAGGATTAGTGAACTAATTTCGATCCATACTGGTAAATTAATGTTATATGTTTCGAATATTATTTAAGCAGCACATCCATCACATCATCATAATAGAAGAAAATTATTGGTTAGATAGAAATTAGGTTATACTATATAGCTAACATGCTGTTCACCTGCTGCAGCCCAGTGGATGGGGTTCTTATTAAAAAGTAATCGACATGTTGCCAACGTGTAGAAAAAAACACAATTAAGTATGATGAATCTTTGAGAATCTGACAAAGAACAACTGTATCTCCCCCAAATGAAAATTAGTTAATTATTAAGCCCCATCTATGGGCAGAAGAGTATTCTTTTTCCAGTCGGGGAGTTAATATTTCCTCCATTTCAGAATACAAGTTATTCTGGCTTTATCTAAATTTATCTATAGATCAATAAATCTAGACACATAAACAAAACATATATATTAATCTATAGATAAATCTAGACAAAACTAAAATAACTTACATTCTAAAATATTACATTCTAAAATAGAGAAAGCAATAATATAAGTAGAATTGTAAACTAGCCATCCAGGCTTCTACGCTCTGGCTGTCCAATCTTTCCTCAAAGATATCAATCCATATAAATATTTTATTTTTGAGTTAAAATTAATAATTTAGTAATCAGAGTAAAAAATCAAAATATTCTTACTAATAAGAAAATAATATTGTAAATTGATAGATAGGAAATATACAAGAGGTA
Organism: Zizania latifolia; assembly: GCA_000418225.1. Taxonomy (NCBI): domain Eukaryota; kingdom Viridiplantae; phylum Streptophyta; class Magnoliopsida; order Poales; family Poaceae; genus Zizania; species Zizania latifolia. Next base: position 1,408,739 of record KE372066.1, on the reverse strand, counting down.
TTAAAATAATAAATTTCTTGATTTACAAACTGAAAGTAGCTAAGGATGTAGAAATACGGTCTTTTTGAAACAAAATTAAAGATGCAGAAATAAACTATTTTTGGAACTGAGAAAATAATCCCTCCATTAAAACTACAATAAAGAGATACAATTATGAGGAAAAGCTAATCATGTGGCATATTTTTCAGCCAAATAAGTTATGAGGAAAAGCTACTTTTTTGCATGGTGTTTGGACTGTCCTTTTTTCTTAAGCTCTACTTTGACTGACTGAACACCTACTACTAACTAACTTGGTGTCAACGTCGGTCGTTGACTTTTTCTGATGTACTAAAATGCTATATATTGCGTAAATTTAAGAACGACCGACCATGCCTTTCTGAGAACTGCTGGCTTTTTTGTCAAATTTATTTTAATAGTGTACAGAAAAAGACGATGAGATTTTAATTTCATCGGTTAGGCAGAGTGACATTATATTGTCCAATTTACCACAGAAAATTTCACTTATATAATTTTCCTAATGTTTTGGACATCATTTATTTCCGCCAGTTTCGTTTGCTATAAATCATGGTATCATGGTTAGCCACTGCTAAAAATTATTGACCTACATTGTCTGGACACTGTATATCCTTGTATTACCCATCTTATTTTTCTTAAAAAAAAAATAGAGATCGGAGGATTGCCTCATGCCACTCTTCCCACATCACTTTCCCCACACTCACGTAGTATATACTTTCCTTTTTATATTCTATTATGTGTCCCAATATCTTTCTGCAGAAAGTAAAAACTGGGTTTAATAGAAAACATAGTTGTTAACTGATGCCTGAAATCTTTTTTCATATAAAATTAAGATTTTCATTACAATGGACATGCATACTATAGGCCTATTTGGTACAACTCCAACTTTAAGATTCATGCTAGATCTAGGATTTGTATAATTTAATAAAATAATTTAAACTTTTATTTTTAGTCTAAAATAAAAACAGGATTAATCAATTAAATATCCTCAATCTATCCATGGCTCCACAGCTTTAGCTTCAGGATTTGAGCTAGGATAGACCGGTTTTAAAACTTTTTGGATCTAGAGCTGTGCCAAACGAGGCATATATATATGGGAAAATTTTGTTTTTGCCATTACTACAGTCCAGATTTTTCTTTTGCCATTGTCTTATAGAGTGTTTCGGTTTTGCCAAATTATTGTCTAAAAATGCCATCACAGTCATATTCTATCAGTTAAGCCTCCATTAGGGGCATAATTTCCCCTTTTTGCCCTTGTCTAGTTTTCTGGAATATTTTGAATTAGACTGATACTTTGCATTGGACAAGAAATACCACACAACTTCTATCAGATTATTCATTTTATTTTGCCATGTCGATTTTTTTGCCTAGGGAAAGTTTTATTTCAGTAAACTAGACAAGGGCAAAACAGGAAAATTATGCCTCTAACGGAGGCTTAACTAATAGAACTTGGTTGTAATGGTATTTTCGAACAATAATTTTGAAACTCGGTGGCAAAACCAAAACATGCTAAAAGACAACGACAGAAACAAAAATCTGGACTGTGCTAATGACAATAACAAAATTTTTCATATATATATATATATGACTTGTGTTAATAAAGAATGTGATGATATTTTAATTAGCCCGGTACAGCCATTGAGGCTGAAAAAAAAGGAGACTACTCGCTCATTTGTACTTACCAACTTGTCTAGATTTAGCGCCTGATAAATATGGTCCATTTATTCCAGTTTATAGCAGCTCTAGTTACTCTAGAATATAAAATTGAAACAAATGATACTGATTTTAGAGGTAGATTGTGAGAATCAGTAGCTCCAGAATCTAGAAACTAAATAAAATAGAATCTGGATGCGAGGAAATACCATCCTGATTGGTATGCTTTTCAAACTCTTAAATGATGTTGTTTCTTTGTTATATAAAAGTTCCTTAAAAACTAACATAAATATATTTTACAACTTTTTATAGTTAATATCTAATATGTAAAAACATTTTTCTACGGATGGGGCAGATGGTATAAAAATAAAGTTAATTATAGACGGTCATGTCTGCGAAAACGATCCCAAAGTTACGTCGAAATCTCTCTTTTCTTCTTCAGCTGCAGGGGACTGCAACCGCAGTCATATTTGTAGTTAGATATTGCTTTTCTCTCCTCTTTTGGTCAAATCCAACCTTGCATATTTACAGAGCGATCGATTTCGCAGAGATTTTGAAGAGGCAGATAATCAAGACAAGCTCAATTACTTGAAATTGAGGATGGAAGGGGAAGAGGAATACTAAATTTCTTAAGATGGTTTGTAGGTTTCTCGTAGCAAATAGAGATACCGAGGTTATGCTTTCAGGAAAAAAGCTTTTTTTCAGAATTTTTTATAATCTTCCCTCGTGCTGTATTGCACCTAAATAAACTTTTGCTTTTCTATTTTATACTTGAGTAATATTTACTTTTTTTCTTTATCTCACGTATATGATAACTAGAACCACATGCCATATATATAGAGAAAAAAAAGAAAGGATGAAACTAGCGCACAGACATCCTAAGATTTAAAAAAAATCGGACAATATTTCAATACTCAGTGAACAATATTTTATTTATTAATAAAAAATATTTTAGTAAAATAAATAAAGTAAAACACAATCAAATCTAAATTAAAATATTTTACCCTAGCGTACGAAATATTGAATTTTAAGGGCTAAAACATAACAAAAAGGTGCTGTATATGGTTGTTTTTTTTAAACAGTATCGTCGAATGTTGTATATGGTTAAAATATTTTTTGATAACGTGATAAAATATTTTTTACTAGTGTTGAAACACTGTCTGAATTTTTTTTTAAAATCTTAGGACATACTACACGAAGCATTATTGGAAAAACAAAACATTATCAATTTATAT
>KE372066.1:1384594-1405826 GCA_000418225.1 Zizania latifolia | reverse complement strand
TTAATAAAAAATATTTTAGTAAAATAAATAAAGTAAAACACAATCAAACCTAAATTAAAACATTTTACCCAGCGTACGAAATATTGAATTTTAACTACTGAAACATAACAAAAAGGTGTTGTATATGGTTGTTTTTTTGCAAACAGTATCGTCGAATGTTGTATCCGGTTGAAATATTTTTTGATAACGTGATAAAATATTTTTCACTAGTATTAAAACACTGTCTGAATTTTTTTAAAAATCTTAGGACGTACTACACGAAGCATTATTGGAAAAACAAAACATTATCAATTTATATACAATAATATGAGAGTAAATTTTCCCGAAGTAAACGCAGAAGTTTTTTTTAAAACAAAGAAAAATTACCACCGAAAAAACGCCCAGTCGCCCACGATGCGGGAGGCCCTCTTCCTCTCCAAGCGCCTCCCCCTCCTCTCTCTCTGTCTCTCTCTTCTCGCATTGCCCGATCGGTCGGCGCAGGCAGAGGCGGGGAATCATGCAGCAGCAGATGGCGGCGACGGTGGAGGAGCAGATGATGGTGAAGGCGATCAGGGAGGAGCTCCCGTGGGAGAGCCTCCCCAAGCGCATCCAGGCCACCGTCGTCTCCAAGGAGGACTGGCACCGCAGGTATGCGGGTCGAATCGATCTGAACGATAATAGTCCACATTGTTCCTGGATGATCTCATCTCCCAATCCAGGCGAGTTTGTATCAGGCGGAATGCAGGTTTAATTTGTTCGATCAATACATGGTGCCATCTGGTGTTATTTGGAATAGAAATGGCTTAATTAACACATGCATATAGCAATGCCATTTAAATTTAATTCACGCTTGTTCTTGGTTACGGTTGGTTCATGGTCACAGACTTGTGCAGCCCATGTGACCATGTGATATTCTCACTAATTTTGTCTGGGTTCGGCCTGTTAGTATTAGTGGGCTGGTCTATCAATGGTGTTGATGGAAATCACATAGGGCCCAATTGCATCAATTCAACTATTCAAGTAGTAGAATGAACATCTCTTGTTAGTGAGCTCAGGCCAATTATTTTAGGTTGCTGACCTAGCTGCAGAACTCACAAACTATGGGATGTTTATTAAAGATGTTTGCCTGATACCCAGTTTCCTAAATATATTGATGGCAGGATCGTAGATTATTGTGTACGAAAACGATTGCCATGGACCTCCTGTTTTGCGCGCAAAGTGTGCAAAGAAGGAGAATATTACGAGGAATTGATGCGCTATCTCCGCAGAAACCTTGCAGTATGTTGCACTAGTTTCTCTCGTTAATTAATTATGTTTTTGAATAACTATATAGTGGTTTTCTGATAGATTGTTTGGAACCAACTTTCACAAGTAGTTGAGAAACATCTTTTTGCACCTTTGTCTCGTCATGCTCAAATTTGTGAAATGGTATGTTTGACCAATTTCGTATCGAATATACACCCATAATCATTTTTCGTTAATATTTTATTTGGGTTGTATTCATATATATATATATATATATATATACACACACACACACACACACACACATATATATATATATACACACACACACATATATACACACACACACATACACACACACACACAACACACACACACAACACACACACACACACACACACACACACACACATATATACCTCTTGTGACCACATCAACAAAAAAATTTCAACTAACTAAGAAGTAATTGTATTCTGTAGGCTTGACTACATTTTTAGGAAGCTTCCATGACTGCTTCTTTTATTAATTTTTTGTAGTTATACCCGTACCATCTTGCAGACTACATCTGTCGAGTAATGAGGATATCACCCTTCAGATATTACTGTGACGTCCTTTTTGAAGCTATGAAGAATGGTAACCTCTTATCAATACAAAGAAAATCATTTTGTTATCACGTTCCACCTACGTGCTTCACTTGCTGATTGACATGCGTCATGCCATCATGCAGTAGCCACATTGATTCATTTGGATATTCTGCCAGAAACAAAGCTTCATATCTGTGATGGAACATACAATGCTATTTCTCCACCAGTCTCTAAGACTCACACATCCAATTAATACTTTGATTTCTCACTAATAACCTATAATAATAAATTTCTGCTCACCTTGACAACTAGAGAAGCTAGGTTGTATTTTTAGTTTCTACTTGATTGTGAATTGTAATAAGTTTTGTAAAAATATGTACTAAGTTTGTAACAGTGCTACCTCTTGAACCTCTTCTACTGTATTTTCACTTGTTATGTTCATTCAAGTGACTGGAGTTTATATCTTGCCATTTCACTAATTTGTTCAGTTGACTGGGAATTTCCGTTTTGACATTTTTGTCCATTTGACAGAATCAAGAGCATAATAATAGCCCTTCATTTCATACTCTAACTTTTCTATTAATATGTGAAAGATATTTATTGGTTGAAATATGCAATTTTAGTGCCTCCTTTGTCTGTGTGCGTATGGTAAGTGGGAAAATATTGTGACATGTTTGTTTTCTTTCACAATGAGACTGCCTTTCTGATTCTAGCTTGTAATATACTAATATGTGTCACATTTTGAATTTGTATATTACATTCTTTGATATGTGGTTACTGCACAACAATTTTACAATGCTTTGTACCAAGTACTGGCACAGATTACCCTGTAACAACAAATAAATAATGGCATCAAGGAAACTTATGTTTTTTCACAGTAGTTCTCTTTATAATTTTATCTTGTCGATAATACTGGCAGAGCAACCATATGACAGTATTCCAAACTTCAGTGCTGCTGATGCCCTGAGGATCACAGGTGTTGGAAGAAATGAATTTATCGATATTATGAATAAGTGTAGATCAAAGGTATTATTACCTTCCATATGACCTGTCTATGACATTATTGGTTCTTATATTCTTGATAGGATACAAGATTTTAATGAGTCCATGGGAATATTTTAATATTATTACTGTGATGTAGGAAAGGACTGTAATATTTTGAATGGATCACAAGTGAATCCTCATATATTCATAAAAAATACATATACAGTTTTTATATATCCCTTGTTTCACTCTTGTGCATGTCAGAAGATAATGTGGAAGCTCAGCAAATCAATTGCAAAAGAGTTGTTGCCTGGACTCCCCGCGGACCTAGCAATAGAACCATGGTGGGGAGTTCGGTTTGTCAACTTCACATTAGAAGAGTTTAAGGTTAGATTTATCAGTTTGAGATTTCTTTGTGCTAGGACATTGTACTTTTAACAGAACAGTATAATGGATATACTTTTTCTTGTTTTCATTCTTATCATATGAAGTATGCACAAGTCCTAGTTAAACTTGTTTCTCTGTAAGATTCAAGAGTACATTGTATTTATGGGAATTGATGATGTTACTTTACTGTAGAAGCTTTCAGAAGAAGAGACATCCGCAATAGATAAAATAAGCAAGGAGGAAGTTAATTCATACGTTCTATTTGATCCAGAGGTTATAAATGGTCTTTACAAGAGAGGAATGGTATATTTTGATGTGCCTGTTTATCCCGATGACCGTTTCAGAGGTATCATGTCAGAGAAATTTCTTTTATTGGAGTTTAGCATAAAACTGTTGGAGGGTTGGACTGTAATTCAATAGCACACTTGCTTCATATTAGCTTGTCTGTGTTGATGGAGGCAATGTCAGTTAGAAGCCTATAACATTCTTACAAGCACTAAGGGCGTATTTGGTTTGATGCCAAAAACAACCATGTCAAATGTTAGTAATGCCAAAATTTGGTAGGGCTGAAAGCCCGAAATATATGGTGGTTATTTGGTTAGTGCCTTGCCATAACTTTTATGTGGATAAGCTTCTAGAGTTGTCAAATTTTGGCGTGCAAGAATATTCGGGACATATTTCAATTGCTGGTTTGCTAAAATTTGGCAATACCAAAATTTGGTGTGATTAGAATTGGTAGCAAACCAAACATGCACTAACTGCGTGTGTATGTTGAGTGTATTATTTTATAAGCAGGAATTTACATCTCAGATTTTCCAAGATTACAATTTATGCATGTAATTCTTATATGTACTGATGGTTCAGTTCTAAACTTGTCCTGTTGTTTCAGTTTCGAGGCTTGAAGGTTTTGTATCAAATAAGGATCAATCTTACGAAGATCCAATCGAAGAGTTAGGACCTACCTTGAGCAGTCTCTGCACAATGAGCTTAATTTCCTATATATTCAACTGTAGTGCATTGCTATATTTCTCTGTAGCTGTTAATATCATTTTACGATTTTCTGTCTGCAGGTTACTATATGCTGTATTTGTTGTGTCAAGTGAAAATGCCACTGTTGCTGAATTGGCTAAAACTTTACAGGCTGACCTGTATCAGCTTCAGGCAGCTGCATCATTTGCTTGTCGACTGGGTTGGGCTGTAAAGCTTATGGATGCAGATTCCGTTCTTAGAGATTCAAATGCACCTACATTACCTAGTAATATTCTTACTGATGATGAAGGAGGCATGGGTATCAACTCAGAAAAGTCTGGTCATGAATTGCTCAGCAATGATTCTGATGGAACCAGGAGAATATCCGGAGCTTCCTATGTGGGTTTCATCGTGGATGCCAATGTAACTTCCTACTTGATGATGGGTTCACTGTCTCCAGGTTAGATTATATATCTTATTACTTCTTTTATGATGCAAATTCTTTCTTTGGTTTGCTATCCTTGATCGTTGTTGGAACGCGGATTGTTTGGCTCGACGTGGTTTGCCCCATCTGGAGGAGAGCTGTCTCTTTTGGGATCAGGAGGCTGGATGAGTCGGCACAACATATTCTTTGCTCCTGTGTTTTCGCACGGGAGTCGGGAGATGTGTTACTCTTGGGTCGGGTCGGTTTGCAGCAGCTCACCCCTCAGCCATTGTTGCTAATTGGTGGCGACGAGCACTGCGCAGGGCGGGCAAGGACAAGAGAAAAGGGCTCAACACGTGCATTGATCATTCTCGGTGCATGGTGGCTTTGGAAGCATCGCAGTGATTGTGTGTCTAACGGGGCTGCCCCAAGAGTGGATGGAGGTTGTGCTGCAAGAGATCTTGTTGGAAGCGCGGTTGTGGATCATGTTTGGGGCAAAGGGATCGCTGCTGATTACAGAAATGCCCAGCAGATTACAGAAATTACCTGTGATCAACAAGTTTAGGAAGGCCTGGTCTGTTTCTATCTATTCATTGAAATCAATATCTAGTTTCCTATCTATAACCAGACCAACCAACATTTCTCCTAGCCTAATGGAGTTGTTTTTTTTTATCGTTTTCTCTGTTCTTTCTTCTCCCCACTGTCCTTTCCTTTCCTTTTTTGCCTCACTTTGTATGGAGACAGGCCTTTTCTTCTACCTATAATACAAAGAAACGCAGCTCTCTTGCGTTTTCAAGAAAAAAATATAAGTCGAAATATGTTCTAGGTCGTTGATTGCCAATGTGCTATGCTGACAAAATATTCATATGATAGTTGTGCAGTTGGTTCTGATGAGTGATGAAACTTTAGTTTGAATGGGCATAATTGACTGAGTTTTCTCCCTAACATAGTAACATATCATAGGTCTAAAGTCTCATGCTGTGACACTATATGAGGCCGGGAAACTTGGTGACTCTTGCATTGCTGATCTATGCAATGACCTGGCTAGTTTAGAAGGAAAGAAGTTTGAAGGTGTGCTCCAAGAATTCGCAAATCATGCTTTTAGCCTGCGATGCTTCCTTGAGTGTTTGCTGTCTGGAGGCACATCACCAAATGATCAAACTAGTGAAGCAAACAATCAGGACGGCTGCTTGCAGGAGAATTTAGACACACCTTTATCCAAGGAAAGCACTGATGAGGGCATTGGTAATGTTGTTGAGAATAATGGAGGCTCACTTGAAATTGTAGAAACTGCAGGTGCTGATCATCTTGATCCATTGTCAATAGCAGACCACCCAATGATTGATTCATATGTTGCAAATGGGAATACATCACCACCCTCGAGTATTGTATCCGAAAGCAAGGAAAGCACAGACAATAATGATTCTGATATCAGCAAGACCGCTCAACTGGATGGCTCAACTGGCAGTACTCCCTTGTGGAGAACTAAAAGAAATTACCGAGTCAATATTCTTCGCTGTGAGAGCTTAGCTTCACTGTCCTCATCGACACTGGAAAGACTACTTGTCAGGGACTATGACATCGTGGTGTCTATGATTCCTCTTCCATATTCATCGGTTTTACCCAACACTGCCGGCCTAGTACACTTTGGTCCACCTTCTTACTCTTCGATGACACCTTGGATGAAGCTAGCATTGTATACATCTGGGAGTTGTGGCCCAATATCTGCCGTGTTTATGAAAGGACAACGTTTGAGGCTGCTGCCTGAATCATTAGCCAGCTGCGAAAAGGCACTGATATGGTCATGGGATCAATCTGTGGTGGGTGGATTAGGAGGAAATTTTGAAGGGAATTTAGTAAAGGGATGCCTTCTGTTGCATTACCTCAACTCAATGACAAAACACTCTGCTGTTATTGTGCAGCCACTGAGCATAAATGATCTTGATGAAACTGGAAACCTTGTCATCGTGGATGTCCCATTGCCCCTGAAAAATGTCGACGGATCGATTTCATCGACAGTAACTGCCATTGGCTTACCTGAGGAGCAAACCTCAAATTTGTTCTCGTTATTAGATAATCTGTCCTGTAAAGTTGAGTTGAGCACAGTTGGTTACCTTCGTTTAGTCAGGCTTCGGAGGATAAGCAAATCCGGTGAAATTCTCTCAAAGAATGAAAGTTACGAGTGGGTACCTTTGAGTCTGGAATTTGGAATTCCATTGTTCAATCCAAAGTTATGTGAGAAAATATGCGAAAGGGTAGTTGAGTCACACATGCTTCAGAAAAATGACCTCACTGAACATTATGAGGCAATGCAGAATGTAAGAAAGAGGTTAAGAGAACTTTGTGCTGAGTATCAGGCAACTGGACCAACAGCGAGGCTATTCAATCAGCGGGGCAATTCGAAGAACTCGCCGCGCCAACTAATCAACATTGTCAGTGGCAGATGGAGTCCATTTCATGATTCATTGACACCCACCCATGGAGGCTCCCCTCACGAGCACGACAGACTGAAGCTTGCAAGACGGCAGAAATGCTTCACTGAAGTTCTGAGCTTCGATGGGAGCATCCTCAGGTATGTACGTATGTTCTATGAAGAAACTGCACCACAATATGGGACTCGTGATGTATAGCTTTTCTTTCTTAAGATAACGGAATAATTGTCGAAAAAATTACTTTGAAGCATTAAATTCATTCGTCAGAACCCTCAAATAATTATCATAAACTCAGTTTCATCCATAATCCATCGTTCGTTAATTTGTAACACCTCTGATAGGTCATATGCACTTGCTCCTGTGTACGAGGCTGCCACAAGATCCGTCTCTGAGGAGCAACCCACCACACCTATAGCAAAGCCAGAGCCAGATGATGCAGACACCAAGGATGTGGTCTTACCTGGAGTCAATCTTATTTTTGATGGAGCTGAACTGCACCCTTTTGACATTGGTGCCTGCCTCCAAGCTCGTCAACCGCTCTCGTTGATAGCTGAGGCGTCAGCAGCGTCATTAGCCATGAAATGACAAATCCATCTCTGCCATTACCGCTGCAATTTTTTCTTGTGTATATGTTGTTTACAGAACTGATTCTTGGATAGGATGCTTCTCAAGAGAAGGCAGTTTTTAAAGCTTGGTGGGATGATTTTGTCATGACAGAGGTGGTTTTTCTCCTTCAAACAAGTGAACAACACCATTTCCTGGGTATATTTGTGACAATTGCCAGGTGAGGTTTTCATACACAAATGAAGTCACATGCTCTGTTGATGTCTTTCCATCTGGCAATAGCACAACATTTCATGCTTTTTTGTTCGCATATCCTTTGTTAGTTTCAAAAGTTATTTTTCTTGGCTACTTGGTTTTGTAAACAAGTTATCTTTTGTCTTATTTGCAGATTAATGTTCAGAGGACCCACTTTAGAGGTTTCTTTGTATTTCTTTTTCCAGCCTAGGATCCTAATTAACTGTATAGTTCGTGGTAACAGGAATTGCACATTATCATTTGATATTGAAATGGTAGAATAAAGTGTGTACGGTCAACATGTAAGGGTGGGTTCGAATTGGCGGATTTGTTGAGTAGCAAAAAAACGCATGGATTAATTAAATATTATACATCGTAAAGTTAATAAATGGTTTGGAAAAGGCTATCTAAATAATGTTGGTAAAGAATTTTTCAAATAAATCGTACTTTTACGTTTCACAAACAATCCAATAACAATCTATTTCTAGCTATAAAGAACGGGTCAAGGTGACGAAATCTGGCTACCGTGATCCAATTTCTTATGCTCAAGCAGGGGCATAAAAACTGGAAAAAATGAAAAAAATCAGTAAAAATAGAAAAGTTCAAAGTAAATCTAGAAAAATTCAGGAGAAATCAGAACAATTCTTAACAAAATATGGACAAATAATTAAAAATAGAAATGAGCTTTATTGATATTTTGGTATCTCATTAGAAACCTTTCTAAGCAACAATAGAAAGGAAAAAAGAGTACAACCTAGCTAGCTCAAAATTTTACATGTTCTGATCATCATCATAATTATTATCTAGATACATAGTTTCGAATGGAAGTTCAAGCTGCTATTTGCTCTCGTAGTGTGTTGGACCCGCTTTTCAGCCTCTTCCCAATCTTTTAGTATATGGTGAGCATTTCACCAATCACCTGTGAGGCTGTGAGCCTGCTTCTTCTCTCTTCAATGATCCTTCTAGTAAAACTGAATGCAGACTCCGAAAAAAGAGACAAGAACTTAGCCATCCCATCAGAGAGGGATAAATGAGGGGTAGAGAGGTGGATGCTGGGTGGATAAGGTAAGTCATTGACAGCCTAGTATTTGGCACGTATAAGTTGGACAGATCGTAGATTATTTTTTTCTCCAACATATATATGAGTTATATAAACTGACTAGTTTAATTTAAAAATAAAAGTTTACACGACTTTAATTTCATATTGAGTTACATGTTCTGATCATTTCAATTTAAAAACTTATGCTCGTATAGAAAAATGAATAATTCATTTTGTATTCTAATAAATTAGAATACGATGGAAGCATTGGCCATAAACTTCCTCACCAAACGCTATACTGTTACACACGAGCGAACAGATAGAAGTGCTCATATTTTTGTATGACACTCATATCACTTGTGTATACGAACATATTTGTATAAAGATTAACAAAATCGTGAATTTCTAGTTAACCATCAGTCAATAAATGATCCGATTACTACTAAAGCGGATTCGGATGGATTACTACTGGCCGCCCCTAAGCGCCAAACCATTAAGGGGACCACCGCCCACCCATTTGATCGCTGGACGAATCGTTTCCGAAGTTTCTTTCGGATAAGATCATGAGACCGGCTGCTGATAGAATATTGCAAGTACTCCGTGCTACATAGATATTCTTTGCAGTATGCACCAACGTGGTGTGGATAGCTGGTAGATTTTTTCCCCCTTCGCCGTCAGCTGGCCTGCAACTGCAAACATCTCTGTCTGTCCCTGCGACCGGCCGCTATCCATTCCCGCGGCCTTGGCGGGCTGCTCCGAGCCCTGCCGGCTGCCGCACGCAGTTTTCTTACCCGACCAAATTACCTTTCTGGCCCTGTTCCCCTTATCCAACAAAACCTGTTGTTCCATATGTGGTGGCTGAATGGGAATTTGATTTTTAAGTCTGGGTTTATGAAAAACCATCTTTGTTAGAGAAGAATACATACAAATATATGTTTATCAAAAATATTTTTATTAGAGCATGTACGAAAATATCATATGGATTTTTTTCGTATCCGTAACTCGCTTCTTCTTAACAAGTAGATCAGGGGTGTGGTCATTTTTAATAAAATAGAGGATAATTTCGCTTCAATAGGATATCTAGTACGTGAATCTCTCTACAAATTAGAAAATGTTTTCTTCACAAGCATTAAAACAATAGATTTTAATACTTTTTCCTTTTTTTTCCAAAAAACCGTAACAAAATTTAAATTTTAAAAAGTAGTTTTAAAATTGTAGTAAGGTTTTTATGAAAAGTTTTTCCTCCTTAGGTGGGACAATTACAATAAAAATGTTGTACTAATTTTTTTTCATCACGAAAACGAATAAGTTGAGTGGCTCCTTTTAGAAGGTGGAAAAACAAGCGGAGCAAACGCCTCTCTCTCCCCGCCGGCGAGGGCAAAACCGTCAAACCACCGTGTTCGAAAAAACCAGCTACTCCCACCGCCATCAGCTGCGCACCCATCTTCTCTATAGATAGCTCCGCCTTGCTCAAGCTCGCCACTCCCACATCATCGGCAGTTGATCGTTAGTAGCCATCAAATTAACCCCAAAGAGGAGGAGCTAGCAATCAAGAAGTAATCCATCCATGGAGAGGAATAGCATCACCGGAGGAGGAGGAGGAGGTTCCCCGCGCCGCGTGGTGGTGGCGGTGGACGAGAGCGAGGAGAGCATGCACGCGCTGTCGTGGTGCCTGTCCAACGTGGTCTCCGCGGCAGCCAAGGCCCCCGCCGCGCCGCCGCCGGCCGTCGTGCTCGTCCACGCTCGCCCGCCGCGGCCGCTCTACTACCCCGTCCTCGACGGCGCCGGCTACGTGCTCACCCAGGAGGTGATGGACACCATGGACCGCTACATGGCCGCCGCCGCCGACACCGTCGTCGCCAAGGCCAGGGACATCTGCACCGCCTTCCCCAACGTACGTAAAGCTAGCTACCTACAGATTCTAGAGTCCAGACTAAATTAGCTACACATTTCAGAAAAGATTTCTGATTTGTGCAGGTGAAGGTGGAGACATTCGTGGAGAAGGGGGACCCGAGGGAGGTGATATGCGGCGCGGCGGAGAAGTCCGGCGCCGACATGTTGGTGATGGGCAGCCATGGCTACGGCTTCCTGCAGAGGGCGCTGTTGGGGAGCGTCAGCAACCACTGCGTCCAGAACTGCAAGTGCCCCGTCGTCGTCGTCAAGAGGCCCGGCGCCGGCGCCGGCGCCGCCGCCAACGCCAAGGCGCAGCGCGGATCTTGACGCCAACGTGCTGATCCGATCCGATCGTGTGATGCTATGTTTTGAAATATAAATCGTCCATGGTTGTGTAAATACCCAAGCGTAGTGGATGGGGCAGCGCCTCTATCTGTAATTCTGTGTGTATGTATATGTTTCTGGTAGTAATTAGCGACATGCATTTTCCTTGCATCATGCTAGATATATACCATGCAGTTCAATCTCGAGTCAGTGTGATGCTTCAAAGAATTAATGTTTAAAATTAACTCGGTTAATTCCCAGTCTCAAAAATGCAATGCCCTCCACGAACATGTTAAAGATCCATTTCTCCTAAGTAGACAGCAAAACGAGACTTTGATAAAGTTTAAAAGAGGAACAGTTCAATTTCCTGCAAGAGAAATCTTACCCCTTTGCCATGGAAAGCCCAAATGTTTGTAACCTTAGTAACCGTTCCAAATGCACCTCGGTACATTATTACCCCAAAAGGCATGATAGGTAGCACATCAAAAATCACAGCAAACAACGTGACACAACAAAATGTTTTGTTGCAATATAAGAGGCAAAACCGACAGCCACAGAAATATGGATAACCAATTCTCATTGAAGATGTAAATAACTGGTCTAATCCAACAGCATTGGAACTGGGCACAGATGCAAGTATGCAACTAGGCAGAATGATAAAACTTAAGTACCATAGAGAATTCCTTTGTCCATACAGAACGGTTGAATAAGTTCAAAACTGTAGATCCTAGCGATGCAAGAAACATCCATAACCAGGTGCTCCTCCACATCACTCCTCGGACTCGGCCTCACCACTCTTCTTGTTGTGCTTCCTCGAGTACCTCTGGTTCCTGAGGAACTTTGGGTCCATCTGTAAAAACATCGGCAAGGACCCCAAGTAAGAATGCAGAAAGACAGCAATAATAGTCAACCAAATATGAAGGGTATATGAATAGATCACAAAAATACAAAATGAATAGTAAACACACAAGAGAATTCAAGAATTAGCAATGCATAACATTCCTACACATCACAACGATTCTGTATCAAGGCAATGCATATAACTAGCGATTAAATTGTTTTATATTGTTCAGAAAAGAATATTGGTATTGGCATACAGAGATAATCTAAAACATCCTATTCCACAAGGTGTGGCAGAGTATAAAGCCATTTCAAAATTTAAGCATTGAAACAGCCATAACTGCACCGACTAACAAATTTGCTGTTTAAAACCGGAACATTTCACACAACCACTACAATTGCACATAAGACATAACAACACTAGTAAGAGATTTTAACAAGATTATAACCAACACAGACCATTGCAGGTGGCAATAGCATCTGATTGAAATTAAAATTCTAGAACTTTAATTCGAACTTTTCCACAAGCATTACCTCTAACCACATGTAGTAGAACAAGAGATTTTAACATTGCAAGTGGCAATAGCATCTGATTGAAATTAAAATTATAGCACTTTAATTCGAACATTTCCACAACCATTACTTCTAACCACATGCAGTAGAACACAACACAGTATGAAACTAGCAATGGTACTAAACCTCCAAAAGTTTTCTACACCCAATCACTTCGTCCACATGAACAAAAAAGCACATTTTGGAACGATTAGTGTAGGCCATCTAGATCTCATTGTGAAGAGGACGAGTAAGAGCGTACCCCCTTGGTGGAGGTCTGGCGATGGCGCTTGGGCTTCTTGATGCCGTTCTTGTGCGCCTTGTACGACTGGTTGTGCGCCGTGTGGTTCTTCGACTTGGCCATCTCCGATCTCTCTCAATCCACCTAAACAATCAATCCCCAACAGAAGAGAGATGCGCAGCAAACGAGTCAGAAGAGAAGCAGCAGGACGAGAAGAAATCGGGCAGCCGCGAGCGGGAGCAGACGAGAGGCTAGGGTTCTTGGCTCTTACCGGCGCCGGGACAAGGTCGCGAGCACGGGAGGTTGGCGGCGCGGCTAGGGTTTCGGGAATGGCTTGGACTCGAGGTTAGGGTTATATAGGAAAGGCGGATGGTTTTCGTAAGCCCGTGTGTTGGATGGGCCGGAATTCAGCACATTTACGGGCCCAAATCAATCAATCCTAGCCGTTGACTGATCTCGCGGTGTAGAGAGAAAATGGCAATGACATGGATAGCTTATTAGCAAGTTATGTTTAAATAAAATAGAAGTAATTATGCGCCAAACAGTAAAATTATAGTAAGCTTAAATAATAATAATCATAATCAGTCACATAACCAATAATCAAAATCAGTCATGTTATGTAATAATTAGGATTACGTTATAATCTGAGTTATTTTAAGTTGTTCGGACTTAAGTACGTCAACGAACTCCAATACGGCGTAGTGTCATTAGCTTATGATTTATCCAAAAAAATTATTCATCAGTATTTCTTTGAAAACTTTTAAAACAGTTTTTTTAGATGAAAGGCCAACCGGCCCTGATTTATATTGAAAGCAGTAAACAGGTAGCTTATGCTGGGGACACCAGCTTACAGAGTATTTGCAACACCCTCTCAGGCAACACCTATCCGCTTACACAGGATCCAAAATAAGCGCTACAAATCCGAGTCCTATTACACCACCAACACAACTACACAAGACATTTTACCAGGACACCAGGATCCAGCGTAAAACAAACACCATTTGCCACCAGGATCAGCAAAACACAAAAAACAGCCATCACACCACAAAAGCGCACCCCAGGCGAAAGTGACGAGTTTAAAACAGTTTTAATCTTTCTAATATTTAATTCATTCATTTATGCCCTTAAATAGTTGTTATAAACTAAATTTCATTTATAATCTATCATACATCGGCACTTTTAGAACAGGGCCAACAAAAGTTTACAACATTGAATTTGAACTTAGCTCAAGAGCTCTGGTCTCTCACATAAATTCAAACACACTTAAGGCTAATTTGAAACATAGAAATCTTACAGTATTTTCACAGAATTAAGCTAATTCCTCCGTCACAATAGTAGGGAGGTTTTACAGTGTCGTTGGAAAAATAATAATCTGCATCAACTCTAGAGAAATACACTTCAACATGACACAAATCCAATGTACCCCCACCGTAGAATTACTCTGTTCTAAGGCTGGATTTTTCACATTTCAGAACTAGTACAGAGTACAATAATAGCGTAGTGAATCAAAAATAAGTCATGTACAATGTTACCAATCATTTCAGCTGATTTTCACATGTATCAGTAGAAACATAATGCCATTAACAACATGCCAAGGAAATATTCTTTAATCACAGGCCATGATCATGGCTACCTCAGTTTTGCTCCTTACATCAACTGGAAATGTACAAAATGTTATAACCATTGCTACTGTTTCAGTGCAAAAGGAAGCGTTGCATTTCTAATATTGTTACGTATGGAAAAACACGGCTACAAAATTTGTGACACTTAAGTAATTGTATTGAAGATTGCTATATGAATACGTTGAGTCCAGAAAAAAGAATGAAGGTACTGTAGTGTACGTACCCAATATGCCAGAAAAAGCTCCGCAAATCTCTTATCTCAGGGTAGCCTTCAAAGTGATGGCCTCTGATTTCAGCTGTAAAATCTGCACAACATCTGCTTACTCACTTTGCTACGATGTTACAACAACCATATGGCGGTAGAGCTGCCGAATGTATATCTGTAATCATGTGAAGAATGTGACAACATCTCTTTGGTATCCCCTAACAATCAACATGCGTGGGACATTCTCTACAAGTAGATCCATGTACTCCATGTAGAAATACGCAGGGTGATTTAGCGGTGGTGGAGGGAGGCTTACTAGCACCACAGCTGCCATTCTGGAGTACCTGAGTATTGTGGAGTTTAGCTTGAACATTGTATAGAGGAATTTCTCAACCTTCTGTTCGTTCACAACAACTTGCTTCCCATCCTCCATCAGTGGACGTCCTTCTCTTTGTGCAGTTTCGTTCATCTCGGAAAGGTATGTGCTGATCCTTCGCTGTGCACTTGTGTAAGCCTCTTGGGGATCATCCTGCTGAGCACCACTGCTACTGGTGTCCATGTGAGGTTCCCATGACTTCATGGTCACAACAATGACCTCAGCATGCATTCGAAGATCATACAAGAACTTTTTGACGTCAGCCTTCAGCTCCTCAGCATCAGTGTCCTCTTCAGCTATGCAAAAGACTTGGATTTTACAGCTTTCAAAACTCTCTTTCGTTAGCAGCAGCTGAGATAGAAGAAGCATCAATCCTCCATCTCTCACAATCCAGTAGAGGTCAATAGTCCCATACTGTCTCTGGTACTCATTAGGCCACTCATCAAGGCCCTTCACAATGACAACTGCCTTGTTAGCAATAATGCAATCATTTATTATGCTGACAAATGTTGATGGTATCTGCGTCAGATTCTCACGGCGCCAAATCTCAGGGTACCGCATCACAATAATGTTGGGCTTCAAGTTACCTAGGCCCATTGTCTGAACAATGCTGCGGAAGCCCTCAGACATTGATGGTGCTACAATGATTTCTGCGACACCCTCACAGCGTTTATAGTCAATGTAAGTGTCCAGTTGACGACAAGCAGTCTTCGCATCCTCAGCCAGTTCATGGTAATCTCCATCAATTATTGAGACAAAAAGTGACATACCACGCCCCTTCTTCTTCATACAATTGGCAAAATCTGCAAGTTTTGGATGACAAGGCACATTTTCTGGAAGTTTACCCCAAGGACGGCAGAATATCAGAGGAATGGGGTACCAATTCTTAGGATGCACTTGGTTTGCTGTGACAAGAGTGGTAAGTGTTAGAAAATAAGGAATTGCTAATTTCAAATATAATTATATAGTTTCCAAGCAGAAAGCTATACCTCCTAGTGATCTGAGGCTTCGCAGTGCCAATTGAAAGTATGCACTCTTGAATCCATCCCCCCAGTCTCCAGCCTTTCCTTTTATGCTCACATAGTAATAGATGAGGCTTGCGAGGGCAAGGGAGACAACAGTGAAAGACCATGATATCAAAAACATGATCACTGAAAATTTTAAAGAATGTTCCAGTAAGTGGAAAGCAGTATTACAAAGACAGCATAAGGCAACATTAAATTAGCTGTGTGCTAAAATATACAGGCCAAACAATACTTCAACATAAAAGGAGGTGGTTATTGGATTAAAAAAGCATGAATGTGGTAGAAGTTTTTAATCAAAATAATTCATAACTCAAATATAGAAGTCAAAATTCATAAGCCAATATTGACAAAAATGTTACAGTCCATGAGGCATGTAATACTGCCAAAATAAATTTGTATGAGTACATAGGCATACCAACACAAAGCAAAGCGCCAACAAGTGATAGACTCCAATGATGAAATTTCCAACGAGGTCGCCAACTAGGAGCGTCAAGGAGGTCAAGGAGAAAGCACGACAGGTTCACACCAGCATAGCATAGAAGGAAAAACATTGTAATAGTGGGTGTAATCAAATCCAAGTTGCCAATAACCACACAGCAGATACAGATGAAAGCTGTGAATAAAGTGGCTGAGTGAGGCTCAGCCCCTTCTGAAACCTTAAAGTAATTAAGAACTGGAAGAATGTCATCATTTGCTATAGCTGCCAGTAACCTTGGAGCACCTGTCAAACTCTGCAGTGCTGCACCTAAAGTAGACAAAATAATACCAATGTAAATCACTGCTGGAGCAGGCCATGCCACTGTAGCAGTAAGAAGCCTGCAAGTATTGGGGATATTTATGAGCTGACCACATCAGAAAACAGTATCATAACTGCTCAATGCTCATGGTATGGGACTAGACCAAAATTAACATGTATTCCCTCCGTTCCATATTGTAAGGTGTTTTAGTTTTGTCCTAAGTCAAACTTCTCTAAAATTTGACCAAGTTTATAGAAAAATGCACCAACATCTACCTCAGGCCTATTGTAAATTTTAATCCATAGGATGGGTTGAACAAATGAATGGTACATATGGATGGAATAAGAGCCAAAGGTCAGCAGGGAATTTCTAGCATTACAAAAAAAATGCAGGCTTGCAGCACCAATCAGTGTGTTGTTAACAGCTAACTAATGGGATGGCATGAAGGGAAGAAAACGACATGTGTGATGGCATATCATAGAACTAACCTCCATCAATGGTATATTGTACAACTAGGCCTTCATCAATGGCATAGAGTAGATTTTCTCAAAAGAAAAATGATAACCCTAGAGGATGTGTGGTCTACAACTGTAAAGTGACAACACCAGTCACATGCAGCATTAAGATCATGTACCTATCAGTTAGAAGCTCTTCCCTTGTGGCCAAGGCTCCAAACAGGAGGACAGAAAACAGGTACATAGCAGTAGTTGTAAGAGTTGCAGATAATGTTCCAATTGGTATTGAACGTTGTGTGTCTTTCAGTGAAGCAGATCGGTTAGAGCCAGCCATAATCCCAGTGACAGCTGGGAAAAAAAGGCCCACCAAAGCACTGAAAAGTCAATATAAATTGTTAGTAAGTTGCATTTATGCAAACAAAGAAAAAGTGAACTGCACTGGAGCCTGGAGGTCCCTAAGTTTGCTCCAGAGTCTAGGAACTTCATTGAAACTCTGGTGTAAGTTTAGGAATCTAGATTGAAACTTACCCCAACGAAAGAATAAACATGTTTCTGAAAAATGTCATGCCCAGATATTTTTCAAGACATGCAGATAATCAGAAGTTATGAGAGAAAAAATGACTTTAGCAGCTTTAACTAATTATTGTAGCAACTATCATTTTGGACTGGTTATCACATTAGTTTGAGACTATATGTTTGTTCCCACATGATATCCTTGAGATTTGATCCCAAGGTTGAACACTGCAATGCACACGTAGGTGAGACATGCACACACTGGCAGAGAGGCAATGTCACATTGTCACACAAGTTGGTTATAGACTTATAGTGTGTTGGAGGAAGTAGAATGCTACATGAGGAGTAATAACTGCATTGTAAGGGGAAATGAAGTTTAGGGAAGAGGTGAGGAGGGCAGCTTGGCTGGTTAAAATGAGGATTACTATGAAATGTGGGCTCCGAAGCTTTATCTTTGTCCAAATCAGCAAGAAATAACAGGAGCAGGGGTCATTGCCATGATTGGTTTACCTTATTGTTTATTTATAGGGTTAAGTGAAATTTATTCAAAATTTGGGGTGTTTACGTTTCATAAAATGGCTGACCTCGTAAATTTTCCATGAAATGGCATCCTTTTTAATAATTTTAGAGTAAGTAAAAACTTACTTGAAATCCCAATATATGGAACCATTTGGATCAGGAACTCCAGCATTGTTTGTACGTTGATATTCTGAACCCCAGTTGTCTTTAAATGTGGTTATGCTCAACCCGGTGATTCCCTCTAGATAGAGAGGCCAACATTATACATGTATGATTCCGTACATAATGATGATCCAACATATAAGCAAACAATAAGGTAGACTTACTTGGCGCATTGTGCCTCGGTGCAATGAAAACACCAAGATAAATGCACAACAGCGAAAAGAGGACTGGAATTAAGAAGGCAGGTGCGACCTTGTTGATGATTTTAACACCGCCAAACACAATAAAGCAGAGCAGTATGGTTACAATAACACCGTATACTTGAAGGTCATGCAAGCTGGGTGTTGATATTGTTGCTGTGCCAACTGTTGCTGTACCATTTACTAATGTATTGTTGACTACTGTCACACTCTCTGCATTTTAAACAGAGCCACAAAATCAGTCCAAATAAAAGTCAATAAGAACTACAAGTTAAGAAAAACAAGCAGTATTGACTGTATTGCTCAGTATAGCCATCCTTTCTTTTCTCAACTTATCACAATCAAACTAACTGGCTAATTCCGTTCAGTGTGTCACATTAGTACATAATGTATGGATGCTATATTGTAGGCAATATGCAAACTTTTTTTCACGATAGGAGGAAGAAGAAAAGTGAATGGACAACTAAACAGAATAATGATTGTCATCTGGAGTCATGAGTCATGATGAACTAATTAAAAATAAGGATGTTCAACTATGCACTGTGAAGAGCACTACCCAAAGATAATGTAACATACCCAGTTTGTAAAAAAATGTAAATTTGGAATCGTAGAAATAAGGGGTCCATATTCTGTGGTGTCATGAACCAAATTCATGATGAGATAAACACCACAAGGAGGACAGCTAGGCGGCGTTGCTGATAGGGATGAGAGGACCTTAGACTAGAATGATGAACATCAGGAAGAGATTAAGCTAATTCTTCATTGCTTAATGAAATAAAAATACAACCCATCCTTATATAGATGATATGACTTGATTCTAAAGAATCAAGTGTTCAAGAAATCGGGATTAGGTGACGCCTAGGTGGCAAAAACGTGCTGGGTGACCCACACTTTTTGTTAAACATGTATATTATTACTATTGAAAACAATGTTTGTTGACTTTGGGCTGAGACCTAGAACGCCCGACTAGTGCCTAGCGCCTTTTTGAACACTGCAAGAATCTAATCTCAAAAATCTAAGAAACAGATTACAACTCAATATAATCTTATCTCTAAACTAACAATTAATAAACCGATGCTACAGTACTGTCCAGGTACTGTTCATGCCCTATATTAGGCTAGGTTGTGGGCCTCAGCCTCCAAGCCTATGCTCATGACAGAGGTATTGTGTTTTCTCTATTTTTGGAGTTTCTGCATATGTGTAATTTCATTTTCATGCATTAAAATGGACAAGAAAAAATCTATTAATTGTTCTGACCATCAAAAAATTCTGAGAAAAATTCTAAAAATACTAGACATCATTAAAAGCCAGATATAAAATTTTTATAAAAATACTAGACATCCTGTGGGACTCATCCGTATTATGGTTCACATGGGAAGCTCCTCTGGAGTAGGGAAATGATGGTTATGTTTCCATGGAGGGTAACTAACATGTATGTGTTTAATTATGTGCTATGTTATTTGAATGCTATTGCTTTCAAATTTTCAGATTATATCCGTAATCCGTTGCAACTAAATACTTTATGCCTCTGAAAATAAAACTTGTTTTATGCTAAAAATGAAATTATTAGAAGTTGATGCAAGTGATCATGCTAGTATGCTACCCTTGATGCTTTGTATGATGTGAGGGAAGATGAGTTCCAGCCTTCCAGCCTTCCAGGATGGTTCTAACTAGGGGCTGCCCCTAGTCAGTTGCTCATGGGTTTCGGTAGTGAGCCTTTTGTTAAGTATGAACTATTTGGCCAGTCAGCCTATGCACCAATGATGTAACAATCTCGATATATGTGTTGTCATAGGTAGTGGGCCAGGCCACCAGGCCCAGCCCAGCCCCCACGTGAACAGTACCGCGCGGTACTGTTCACGTGGGGGCTGGGCTGGACCTGGCGGCCTGGCCCACTACCTATGACATGTGTATTATGTACTTTTGATATCATGAGATGAGATGAGAAGTGCATACCGAGCCACTTTCCTGGGGGTCGGGTATGCATTGATCTAAACTTTAGAACACCTGACATGGGTGAGTAGGGGCATGATTTGGGACCCTTAGACCATACACTTTGGATTATCACCTTTGAGTGGAAAATTATGTGTATACTCTGGGGGGGAATCAGTATGGCTCTCCTCAACTTCATCCCTTGTGTTCTGAGTTTGACACTTTGAGAATTATACTGACAGGGTTTGGAATGTCGCCATGGCCAGGTGAGTACTAGGTGGCTATTTGCTGTATGGATCTTACCTAGACGAGAATCCAGGGTTGTGTGCAATGACATTTGAAGCTAACAATGGTATAGTATTCGGGGTGCCCAACAGATAATACTAAAGCCAACATATAGGTACATTTTCCCCAACTTAGTAAATATTATTGCATGCCTCTTGGTATTCTTTTCCTCCAAAAGAAATTTATTTTATTTAAAGTTTTAAACATTGAATGGGCATTCAGGCCCTGTTTAGGGGAGATTTTGGCAGCTACAGTTACTCCCAAAATCTGTAGCTCCCACAAACAGTCCAGATCTTTGCTTCAGATTATCTAACTCAATGACTGCAAAATTAGGAAATGAACTAGTATGAAGCTAGAGAATCCCAGCCATAGTTGTTACGGCGGCGCGGCGAGGCGAGGCGCCAAACTACCTTCACACCTTTTAGGCGAGTATGGCGTGCGGCGAGGCGACGCCATACTCACTTCATAAATGATGTAGCAGCAGTATAACACAATTATTTATAGCACAAG
>KE372066.1:1340902-1352020 GCA_000418225.1 Zizania latifolia | reverse complement strand
GGGGAGGGGGGCGGGTGGGAGTTGAGATGGGAATTGGTTTTGTACTTTTGTTGGGTGGGAGGCAGTGGGGACGACAAAAGGTGATGCTGCGGAATAATTTCTTTTCTTTCCGTTTTTATATGCAGCAGCAGCCATCAAGGAAAGAATCGATGCATTGTTGGCATTTGAGTCAAATTTCTTTGTCTTGGTTTTATTCTATTTTAATGGTAGAATGTATTTTATATAAAGATCTACAGCGAAAGCGAAACCGAAAATATATCGTATATAAGAGTGATCCAACTATTATTAACTAATTATTCAATATTTTTAAAGACATTCATATAATTATGTGTAGACACTCTTGCATGCTAGTACCTGTTAGATTGTAATTTGTAAGATGACAGATATTGTAAATATTGATTATGTGTTTATTAAGTTTTAGATGGTCAATATATATATACATTGATTATGTGTTTATTAAGTTTTAGATGGTTGATATATATACACACACATGGTTTAGATATTAAGATAGAAACTAATCTCATCACTACTACATTCATTTTATAGTGCAAGCAGTTTGATTTTTTTTTAAATCAAACTTCGTCTACTTTAACTAAATTTAAATAAAATAAATTAATATTTTTAATATCAAATAAATATATTACTAAACATATTTGATAGTCGACTTAATGAAATAAATTTAATATTATAATTATTGGTATTTTTTTATATAAAATCATTCAAAGTCAAAAAATTGATTTTTACAAAAATCAAATAATTTATAATAGTTAACGGATAGAGTAGTAATGTAACAACCGATTCCTCCATAGTCATATTTACATATTTGTTATTTCTTGTCGATGTGCCCTGCTTGGAGGATGACGTGGGCACGCATGCTCCTCTCTTAAGTGTAACTATCTTGTCGATTGCTCCTATATCCTTAATGCCCTAATTAATGTACCTATTTCCACAGTTTGAAGACCGAGGCAACCTCCCTTGGGATGTGGCCGTAGCTTTGCATCGGACAATGTCGTTGATTGTGTGATTGTTCCGAGACCCCGTTGCTAACCGATGGTTCTTCCGTATCGTAATATAGCAATTTAATATTGAATTCGATATTTCATAATATAATAAATCTAGATAGAGTGATACTGTCTAGATTTATTTTACTATAAAATATCAAATCTAGTATTAGATTACTATATCATGGGATGAAGAGAATAATAACTTACTTTGTTTTCTTTTGATGAGCCAGCGCATGATACCAGAGCATTTCGGTCCATTCCTCGGTCTTGCAAGGCTTAGATTGCCCATATATTTGGTAGCACGTGACACTACCTAAGAAAAAAATTAATCGTTAATGATATCTGATAAAAGTTATGAGTGACACACGTCAGATCCATCGATAATGACTCATCATCAATAACAGCTATACATTCGTTATTAATAGTTAATTATTAGTAACGGATATTGAAATGAGGTGAGCCTCTTCGTCGCCTCTTTTCTCTCTCTCCTCTTTCTCCTCCTTTGTTGTGTCACCTCTCATGTTCCTCGCTTGGATATTTATTGCTTTTGCCAGTATGTCACAGGCGACAGACATATTCGACGCCGCCAATGATAAACATGAGAATTATTTATTATTTGTCGCTAATATAACCATGGAGCATATATGGTATGTATACTAGTACCCGTTTTGTTGCGTTAGACTAGGATGACAATTATACCTGTATATCCGTTTATTCACAGGTAAAAACTTTATTAGGGTTGGGTATATTCCTAATTTTATACCCGCGGATATGTTATTGGATCAAAACTTATACCCGATAGGTAAACGAGTATAGATATAAATATTAACTACTATACCCGTTTCACCCATTTAACATGAGTATATAAACCAATAAATTCTAGCCTTACACTCCTCTCTCTAGCCCTAGTCCTCTCTCTAGAGTCTAACTGCTACTCACGCTGCCCTCCCCACTACGTTGTCAGCCTTTTGCACCACCGCCCCTGGGCCTCCCATCGTCTCATGCCACTGGCCCCGCGACGCCCCTCGCGCTGTGTTGCCCGTATAGGCACCTGCGTCGACCTCCTGCGCTAGCCACCCACGTCGATCCTACCACTATCTTCTGTGTTGTTCCTACATAGTTTTACCGAGTAAATAGATATATTTACGATATATGTTACTATGATAGATGATATGAACACTTATTTTTACTTGTCATAAGTAGCATGTATGTATGGGTATAAATAAAAATTTTCGTGAGTATATGTATAGATATGGTACGCGTGGTACCATCCCTAGGTCAGATGGCCATCTCTTGAAGATACCCGAAAACGGAAAGGATCCACCGCCCGACGAGCCGACGAGTGGCGCCTGCTGCTGCCGTGTTCGCCATCGAGTCGCCTCGCGAATTGCCAGAAGCCCTCTCCGACTCTCATCCTACCCCCTAAACCCTAGAAAACTCCGTCGTCGTCCTTGCCGGGATCCTTCGGGTTGCGGGAGCGAGAACGTGGCCGGCCGCCGGGGGAGGGGGAGTTTGACGGAATCCCTGTAGAGCAGGTATCGCGCCGTCTTGCTCCGTTTCTTCGTCCTCGCGGTTCTTTGCATCCTCGCTCCCCCAGCGCCGGAAGTGAAATCTACCGGTTCCGTCCGGCGATTGATTTCCGTTCGTGCTGTTTGGCAAGTTTGTGCGCACTGCTGGGTTCGCCCAATCGCAGGATTGCCCATTCTTCCGGGTGTGGATTTTTTCTTTTCCTTTTTCACTACTGCTTACTGAAACTAGTTTTCTTAGTCTTTTTGTTTGGTTATCGGTATTGTGGATGAAAAAACTGATAATTCATAATTTGTTGAGATGACCTCTTTGATTATGAAGCTACTCGGATGTTCATTGTTGTCTTGTCGATTAGTTAGTTGTACAGATTCTTAGCCACATATGTTTAAGCCAGGGAATATTCGATGATTTGCCACCCTTAAAAAGTGATCTTGCCACTTTAGCCCACAATAGACTCAGACAAGTGGCAAATAATCAAATAGCACAAACTTTTTAGTGGCAAATCCTCAAATCTCCTGCACTAGAAGGGAAGAATTGTTGATACCAACTATTTTGATCTTGCCAAAACTAAGTAATGCAAGCTTTTAGAAATTCCTGGAGGGAGAATAAATGCCAACGTGATATCTGTATATAAATTCTGTAGCAAACCCATAGTTGAATACTGGCAACTAAGCAACTAGCATTGAACATAATCATAGAATTATATATTTTGTTGCACAAGTTTGGTGCAATTTGTTTTGGGGAAAGTTCAATTTCTGGTTTTAATTTGGAATATATGTTCTTGTGCACAGGTCAGGACGCCTTTATGAAGTATGGGTTTTCCCGAGGAAGATACTCAGGAAGGCTCTGAAAGCAATCAATATAATGAACAACGCTCCCTATGCTTACACTCATTTTCTGATCTGTCGCATGTTTCTGCGGCTACTTTTATGTATCTTTTGAAGGACTGCTACCTATATGGTATCCATATCCTCCAAAAAAATCCATGTATCTAGTAATTCTGTACTTCGGTATCTACATTATTGGTGTGTTGAAATCTTTTCCTTCTTTAAGCTTAGTTGCAAGTAGTTTTGTATGATTATGAAATAAAAATCCTGTGGCAGAATACTTCCCGAATACAAACATGTGATTGAAACATAAATAAAGTATCCTACAGTCAGTATTGATAGATTAAGTCCATAATAGTTTGTATGCAATCTGGGTTGAGGTACATCACAATATGATTTTCAAATCTGGCTAATGTCAAATACAAACTTGAACTCCTTGGCACTTCAAACTTTTTGTGTGGCCAGAGAGAAAATGTTGTTATTGACTCTGCCATGAATCTGCTATGCCCATGTCTATTTTATTTTATTTTATTTGCTTTAGATATCAATTTCATTTTGATATTATGGCTGATGTGATTTTCTTGTTATGCCAACATTATGCTTATTAAATGTCAATACCTCTGATCTTTTACATTTTTTAATTCAGGAACCGGCAAAGCAACCCCAAAATTCAGGGTCCTTCAGCTACAAGTGAAAAGGGCATTACATACTGCTCCTCAGCCAGGACCGTTCACATATGTTGTTCAATGCATGTATATTGTACCGTTGCTTGGGAAAACCCATGCTGAAGGCTTCAGTCATATGTTGATCTCTTCTCTAAAGCACTTAAAATCTGTGGCATCTGTACAGAAAGATTTCTTAGATGCAAAGCATCTTGCTGCAAGGCTTATTCTTGATATCCTTGCTTCTGTTGTACCCCATGAGGAACGCATACTGGTAAAGCTTCTTGAAGTATTTGATATTGAGTTAAGAGATATGGCACATGCCTTGTATGGTTCAGAGTTGGGTGATGAAGATCTAGTGAAAGCAAGAGAACATCTCAAACAGCATGTACAGTGCTTAATGAAATCAGAATCTTATGTGACTGCTGTGACCCTGATAACACGATTTTCTATCCATTGTTGTGATGAGTCGTTTCTCACAAAACTGATTGAAAGCAATTGTTTTGAGGCAGCAGAGAAGTGGGCAGCTTTCATGGGGAAGGAAATGATATGTTTGGTCATCCAAAAGTATCTAGATATGAA
Organism: Zizania latifolia; assembly: GCA_000418225.1. Classification (NCBI taxonomy): domain Eukaryota; kingdom Viridiplantae; phylum Streptophyta; class Magnoliopsida; order Poales; family Poaceae; genus Zizania; species Zizania latifolia. The sequence continues at coordinate 1,347,418 of KE372066.1, read as the reverse complement.
AATGCTAAAGGGCGCCAATGAATTGGTAAAACAATACGACCTTACAAAAGAGTTCCCAGATGTTAACTATTTGTATAAAGAGAGGTGACTTTTCTGCTGCTCAATGCAAAATAATTCTACTATATAATGCTCATTGTTCAATAATCTTTTAGATTTATGAAATCTATTATATTTGCAGTGTACTGAAAAAGCTGGCTGAGAAAGGGTGCTGGGATATTGCAGAAGTCCGGGCCAAGAAGGAAACTAAACTCATGGAATACCTGGTAATATACATCCACATTATCACGATCATCTTTTGGATATGTTAATTGTTTGTACATGTCCTAGATCATGAAGGTATTTTCTGCAGTTGAAGGTGGATTTGTTTGATTAAGACATAGTTTCATATATGCCTTTACCTTTGTTAATCAGATGAAGTAACTAGGAGAATCTGAATGTATTGCTTTTCTTATATGTGATGCATATATGATAGTTATTATTCAACATACCATCATCAACTTCAGCATGATTATATTTTTGCTAACATCCTCACATATAAAAAATAAATGCTGTGCATATACCTTCTTGCGCAGATATATCTAGCTATGGAAGCTGGCTACATGGAGAAAGTCGAAGAACTTTGCCAACGATATTCTCTTGAAGGTTATGTCAATTCTTTGGGTAAGCATAAGCAATAATGTTATTCATCATTGATCATACAATAAGCTGTAGGCATTTTCAAATCAGTCGCATAGGTTCCCTGTTGTAACGAAGGATTCGATTGCAGCCTGGCTGTGCTCTCTTTAACCCCCCTCTCTTTCTGGCTGTATCTTCCTCTTTTGTTTGGCTCCGGCCAGCCGTTTCATTTTATTAATTTATATAACCTCAGTAGGAGTCTCTCCTGCTGGTTTACCTAAAAAAAAAAGCTGTAGGCGTGCTTTCTGTTTCTCTTAATTTGCTATTTATTTATTTTCGTAGCGGTAAATGCATGTTCTCGAAATTAGAAACATCCTTTACGTTTGCACTAGATGTTAAAGAGACTCCATTCCACTCACATTTCTTTTGGTTATTGTATTAACCCACTATAATGATTAGTTAATGACATTCAGGTGGAACTTTGCAGTCTGGGTTGTCTAATGTAGAATTTGACTGCAAAAACATTACTGTGGGTGATGTTTACTGCATTTATCCAACTTTTTATCATTCATATGAAGATCAGTAAATAGAACAACAGATTTAAAAATGAACAGTTTTACCAGTACAAGGAAACGAGGGGACAACACAAATACTGGATGAAAGATAGAGAATACAGGATGGGTTAATGCAAAATTACAATAGAAGTTCAGATACTTGATATGCTGTATTTGACATTATCCCATCAGTTCCATTTCTACTATTGATGTATATTAATTGTTCATGAGGCAGTTCCAGAGGAGATCTTTTGCGGGTCTGATTACTTAGATATAGAAAAACTGGTTTTGGAAGAGATTATCTGGGTTGATGAGATCGATGGACTACTTAATGCAATAAGTTATATTCAAGCCTGTAAAATTATTGGTGTGGACTGTGAATGGAAGCCTAATTTTGAGAAAGGTAGCAAACCTAATAAGGTAAGTGATGTCTTAATTTAAAGAGTATTTAAATTGCTGTCAGTTTCTATGTTTTCTGGTCCAATTATAATCATTTTCCTAATTCATGGTAATTATATGATGCAACATTATGGTGACGCAGCAGGCTGAATGAAAATCATCTGCAGTTCTTCCTCGAAAGCATCAGTTAATAAAAATAGGCTAATTCATTGTTTTATTTATCAGTTAAGCAATTTAGTGGTTCTAGTATTCAGTTATCCATCTCATTTCCTTCATTGTAACCTCGTAGGTGATCATCTCAGTGATATTTACTTTACAGTGTTTATTCTTTATCTTTTTGAACTACTATCATTAGATTCCCGTCATATATTTTGGTTCCCCTTGTCAGAAATTGTGCATTTCATCTATGTATAAGTTCTTCCATTAACTGATTTCAGTTATATGATTAGGTCTCTATTATCCAAGTTGCGTCAGATAAGAAAGCTTTCATCTTTGATCTGATTAAGCTTTATGAAGATGACCCGGAAGTGCTGGATAGCAGCTTCAGGCGAATTATGGGTTCTTCAAACATACTAAAGCTGGGTACTACACTTTTGATAAAAAAAACCATGTCTTCCATATGCTCTGGACTCTGGTTTTCCTGAAAGGGCATTTCTTTCTTATCCATCCTGCTAAACAATTACTTACTTTTTCCCCATTGCAAATCAAAGGATATAACTTTCAATGTGACCTGCATCAACTATCACAATCGTATGGAGAATTGAAATGTTTCCAATACTATGAAATGCTGCTTGATATCCAGAAGCTCTTCAAAGGGGCTACTGGTGGTCTATCCGGGTTGTCCAAGGTATATTTGTTATATGAGAATACATCCCACTTAACTGACATCCAATCAGTTTTGACAAATTTTTGTTAAACTTAAGAGTGTGAGTCATCTGTCCTTCCATCTTTATATATCACGAAATGTGTCAGAAAATATTAGGAGCTGGTTTGAACAAGACACGTCGGAATAGCAACTGGGAAGAGCGCCCTCTCAGCCAGAATCAGGTCTGCCATTTATTTTCAAAGCAGTCCTCTGGAGTCCTTATTCCTTGTAAGGCCCCCTTTGTCAGTTGTCGGTATGGTTGATTAATTTCTTATAATGTGATATTGTAAGGCTTTATAACAGAGTCATACTGAATGTATTTTCACAGAGCTTGTCTATCGATGACAGGTGTTCTTATCATTCATAAAAGGAAAAAATGCTTTAAAACTGAGCTTGTTGGCTACCAAAATTTTAACAGTATCACCTTAAGATGCCTTGCCGTTCTGTTATCTACAAGCAATTTTTCTGTTAGATCTTGGGTTAAGCTTAGCTTGGTAAATACCATTAATTAAAACTAGGTCAAACGTGCCTCATGTTGCAATCTAAAGGTATGAGCAAGTAACAATATCCTATTGTTCATCAAAGACGGAAAGTACCATTGTTAAAACAGAGATCCTTCCTCCTTTTGCAGAAAGAGTATGCTGCCCTTGATGCTGTGGTCCTTGTTCACATATTCCACCACGTCAAGGGGCAATCTCAGTTTGGTGTCACCGAGGGATGCAAAGTGGAATGGAAGTCGCACATCGTAAGTGCAGTCTAAACATCAAATGGAATCTTTTTATATGCTAATCCTGAACATCATGTGAGGCAATTTAACTTTTGTCGCAGGTTTCTCGGGTGAATAGCTCACGCAGTCCATTACGCTTCTAGAATTACGGTTGCTCAAGTTGACTGAGTGGATTGGAGGTGAGTTCTAATGGCACTGACCCATTCAAGAAACTTTCTGCCAAGTATTAGCCAGAAAGAACCAATCTGTTCATAGCTTTCCCACATCCTAGAAGATCTCAGCACTCAGCAGTCGTTGCTGCGACCTGTAAAAATTATATGCTTCATAGATCTTTTTTTGCATGTCGCATCAAGTTAGTATCTTTGACAGTTCAAGCCTGCATCTTTTTGTGGCATTTGGCATGAACTTTATTGCCAGGAAGCATGATAAGAAATGGAGCAATAAATGTTACTAGTTAGGGACGCTTGGAATTTCATGAACTAACACTATTGTTCTTTATTTCAAAGCTTCTACTGAGTACTGACACCTTAGTTGTCTCTGCGTTCATTTCTTATGAGCTCCAAAACCTGCCTTGCTCAAATCAACTCATTTCCTTCAATAACCGGAATCTAGGAATTCATCAAACGACAAAGGAATCCAGAGTTGCAGAACTTTTTGAAGGTAAAGTTATCTGAGCTTATAAAGGAAACATGTCTTATTTTGTGTGACAGGAACAGATAATTACACCGAATTATTTCCTAATTACTTATTACTATGTCATCTTTTTCCATGACGTGGCATTACGGACACCAGCAACAGCAACACATAAAAAGAAGGACATGGAAAAAGAGAGGATTAGAGCATAATTAGGAATTGAAGGCGATCGTTGTCCCTTTTCCTGCCTTTCGATCTCTTGCGTTGCTGTCACGCCCTTTCGTGATAATTTCTTTGCGTTTGGAGAATCAATTCGTAGTTGCCTGTTGCGATCTTCCTCGAAAGGATTGGGTTCGGTTCATGCCAACCAGATATCCCTCTGGTTGGGTGGTTAATTTGTTGGGCAGCCAAGTATCTGCAGTCAACTCTTCGTTCTTTACAACACGAAGGAATTATTCGTCTTTCTCTTAATGCAGGTCGTTTTGTGGAGCGACGACAACTTGCAATTAAAGCTCACCATCGTCAGTGCATTTTCGATGTTTTTTTACTCTCTTTGTCCAACAAAGAATTTATTTTTTCATAATTTTATATTTTTAGTTATGTGGAGAAATGACTTAGGTTTTCCGTTTTCATCATTAATCATGTTAGTTTTAATTTTCAACCAAATTGATTGGATGGTGTTATTTGGTTAACCAGAGCTTATTAATTATGTGTATTAACTAAGCTTATTAATTTATGTGTGTATTAACTAAGAAACAAGATAAAAATCGAGTCTCTAAGATAAATTTTGAATGCTAAAAATAATTTTTTTGTTAGACAGAGAGAATGCATTGTTTATTGACCAGCTATATGATATGTTTGGACAAAGAAAATGCATTGTTCACTTTATCTCATGCTATGGCAACATTTTATTCCTGGATTTGCCTTGGCCGCACTTGGTTTTCTGAAAGAAATATCCCCTTTATATAAAAATGTTGTTTAATGGCACATTACAAAAGACAAACAAATAGATTTACTACAATCTATGAGCACAAACATGAGTGCTTCCTTTTTTTTAATAAACACCTTCTCTTGTAGGATATTGTAGCAGTACACCTAGTGCTAAAATGGTAATAACATCGACAGCCACAATAAAAAATAATTTGACAACAGCAAATATGATAAGTAGGATTAGGTTTCCTGGTGAGAACAGCCAGGAGGAAAGTAGAGTGACAAAGATGGCAGTACCAAGGACTATGGCATTTGATCTTTAGACCAAAAGAAGCAGCAGATACTGAGATGAATTAAGGCCGTGTACCAGCCAGCCAAGGAGTACATACAAAGACAAGTTACATGTACAACAAATACATTTCAATCACTTGACTCTCTCTCTCTCTCTCTCTCTCTCTTTGTCCAATTTTTCAACCCCAAATTGGGAGAACAAAGATCATTATCCGCTCTGTTCTAATGTTCTATTCTCTCCGTCCTAAATTATAGCAATTTCTAGATTTTAACGTGTTTATTAAGATATAAGAAAAAAATTTCAAACTACCTCTCAACTAGTACTTCAAGCAATTAGTACTATATGTAACCAGTACTCCAGATAGAGGTAAAATAGAAAGATTTAGGAGGAAAATTATAGAATTTATAGTATTTATGATAAAATTTGAATGGTAGAAATGGTTGTATTTTGGGACGGATGAAGTATATTATAAGTCTAATTTAATTAATTTTATAGAAAAATACATCAAAAATAGCATTAAATTACTTTATTGAATTCATAATAAAATATATCTTAATAAGCTATTTATTTAATATTGTACTACCTCAGTTTAGAAAGACTTCGCTTTTAGCTATTTAACTTTATTTTAAAATTTCTATTTCTATCTCTTTAATTAATCGAGGAGTTTTATTCATTCTACGATTTCCTATTCATTATTATTTTACAATATTACTTTTGTATTAATAAGGATACTAATATATTTGCACAGGATAATTATTCTTCGTGCTTATCTTCCTCTCCGGTGGGGGACCAGGAACCCATCCATCTTGGCCGTCCGGTCAATTCCACCCCGTCCGATCCACGGCCACCGTTCCTCCACGTCACCCGGTAAGCGGCGACCAGAGACCGCCGTGGGCCCAGGTCCGCAACGACGCGCAGGCGCGGCAACGACACGTCACATGCCCCCGCTCGCTTTCAGTGACAGCTGGGGCCACTGGGCCAATCGCGCGACCGGCCCACCTCACAGTGACGTGGTTGGGTGGTGGGCCTGGTCGATTTTGAAACGTGGCCTCGCGAAGCGCGGAGAGCTGGTAAAGTTCGACACGCACACGCAGGGGAAGGACGTGAGTCGATGACACCCGGGCCCCACCGTGCTTAGCTGGACCAACAACCACCTGACCGCAAACCCGTTGAGGCCCATGTCGTTCGCTGACATCGCTGCCCCAGATGTCAGGAGCTGCATCCGCACGTGCAGGGTGGCGCGGAGAGCAAAGGAGAAAACCTACCAAACATACAGGCGACCCACTGACGCGTGGGGCCAGGAAACGACTCGGTCCCACCCATCAGTGATATGGGCTACCCCGTCCGGTGTCAGCCCGACCCTCTCGCCTCCGCTTCGGCGCGGCGTTGCAGTCTTGAAGAGAGGCGAGTCTACGCGAGGCGAGGATGTCGTGAGGACGAAAACGAAGCAGGGGAGGCGGTGGCAGCAGCTTACAAATACCGCGCCGCCAACAATGCGCGC
>KE372066.1:1318441-1331605 GCA_000418225.1 Zizania latifolia | reverse complement strand
GCCGCTGGCGATGGTGCTGGTGCAGGCGTTCACCGTGGTGACGATGCTCCTGTCCGAGGTGGCCCTCATCGCCGGCACCCGTCCCTTGGTCCTCCTCGTCTACCGCAACCTCATCGGCGCCGCCGCCGTCGCGCCCCTCGCCGTCCTCCTCGAAAGGTTCATTTCTCTAGCTTCATTGCCCAAAAAGTTATCTACTGTACTTAATTATATGCCCAATATTAATAATCTTTTATTTGTTACTAATTAATATAGTACGTGTGTTCCAGCTGTCTCGTTTCCATGCTGCTTTGATTGGTAAGAATGTACTAAGATAGAGCTAACTGCCTAACCATGAAGATGAGGTTCAATATTAATTAGTTAACAATCTTTAAATGATTTTTCTCATAAATCATTTATCTAATTTATAGTCTGGTATAACAATATAAGATCTAAAATAAGTGTATGTGTGTGTGTCTCTCTCTCTATATATAGCGGGTGGAATACAGTAAATTTGAGCTTTTTCATCCCATCTCTAAATACTCCATCAACCCCATCAAGAAACACACCGCACGAATAGCTAGCTTAATTAGCTAGTGCGTGACAGAGCATTATGCAGGCCGTTATTAGGAAGCAGCAGTAGACATAAATATATATACGTAGAAAAAAAGGCATTGGCATCTGATACAATGGTTGGGTAATGCAGCTACTATACTCACTTCAGTCCACAAAAACAATATATCGCTGATAATTCTAAGCGTTGGCAACCAAACTGTTATGCTAATATTTACATTGGTTACTTTTACGTTAATGGTATGAGATGGTACATGTATGTCTAAAATTTACAAAAACCTTTTTTGCGGACCGGGAAAAATCTAGAAAAACTTTGTGGATTCAGTAAATATACTGCAGTGGAGATTAATCTTGTTTTATGACAGAGCCAATAGTTAAATGTCACATTTGAAAGAGCTGTTTCTTGGGACAAGTAGGAATAACAACGTGCAATTCTTGTATATGTTGCAGGGGAATGGTGAAAAGGATGAACGCCGTAGTATGTGGCTGGATTTCTGTCAATGCTACATTCGGGTTAGGGCTCTTTTTTTTTTTTTTTTGCTGCCATGCATGCTAAATTTTGTCCTAATAACAAATTAAATTTGCGTCCAAATAATACTAGCTAGTTTGATTATCTACATCGATCGATCTTGCAGAGTAGTACTTGCAACGGGGTTGTACTACTACGGTCTGCACGACACCAATGCCGCCTACGCCGTCAACTTTCTGAATCTCGTCCCTATTGTCACCTTCGTCATCGCCGTCGTTCTCCGGTACGTACGTATTTAAACTACGCGTATTACATGTGTATACATAAGTTGAGTTTTTTTTTTAATTCATATATACTACTTGCTCCGATCATAAACGGATGTTGTTTTGATACTGTTTTAGGGTGCAGTAGTCCATACAAGATAATTATTTTGATCATAATTATAGTTATAATTGTCGTTCAGAATATAGTTTGTTGGTATATGAAATGGCATGCACGGCTGAGTTTGAATTAATAAAATATTTTGTAATATTACACTCTAATTTATGCAAAAGATTTAATCAAGTAGTCAAAGCTACATCTTGTTCACTTTAAAAAGTAAAAAAAGACTATTTATTTTATGACTAGCTAGAGACAGAGGGCAAAGTCTAGTGTGGGTGCAAATATATCATTTAAAAAACTAGTTTTTGATCATGTACATTCTCATTCTCAGTTCAATATAGTATACCTCTCGTAGTCCAATTAATAAATAGTTAAGAAAGTTTGCCTATATATCAACTCAATTTGCTTAGCTTCGCTGTTGACCAGAGTATATATCTTCTATCTCTCAATACCGTCTAGATCAGCAGAAGACCGTGAAAAGTGGCCATGAATTGAATAGACAAGAGGCGGTTGAATATTTATCTTGGACACATGCATTTTGACACATACTCGCTGCTACCTTCTTCTCCAGGGCTGAGAAGCTGGTGACAGCAACCTGGGCCGGCAGGATGAAGATCCTGGGCACGGTGATGTCCGTGGGCGGCACAATGGTGGTCAGCCTGTGCAGAGGCGAGCCGCTGCACCTCTGGCCGACCAACCTCCTGAGGCTGGGACGATCCCACGCCCACGCGCCGCCGCCGGCGGCCGTCCACCGCGACACGATGATCTACGGTACATTGTTCTTGTGCGGCAGCTGCCTGAGCTATGCCTTGTGGTTCATCGTGCAGGTTCCAGACTTCTTCCAGCACTTCACTCTTGGGTTAACATTATAATTAATTAATCCTCCTCTAATTAAGCTCTTCAGCCGGCCACCCAGCTGATGATCTGATTTCTTGTGATAGTGGCACAGCAATATGCTAACCCCCGTTCACTTTTAAAATTAATAATTTGCAAATACTCTCTGTGTTCAATTTTATAAGACGTATTTGGCTTTAGAAAAATCTTCATGCTTAAACTTTGAGCATTAATTTTACTTAAAATATGCAACTACAAATGGAATGCTTACCTGTGTACAGTATACTATGCAGACGATATACGATGTTACTGATGATGATGCGTATATGGTTTAATTAGTGTTCACTGCAAACTGTGTGGAAATAAAAAAAACATGCAGGTAAGACTAGCCAAGGTGTTTCCATCCAAGTACTGGGCGACGGTTCTGACATGCCTGTCGGGGAGCCTGCAAGCCTTCGTCCCCGGCGTCCTGACCACCGGCGACTGGTCGGAATGGAAGCTCAGCTGGGACCTGCGGCTCCTCACCGTCGTCTACTCGGTACGCACGTTGCACCCACTGCACCGGCCAAGCATGCATGTTCAGAGTTGATAAGAGATCGACGAGAATAATTAAATTACTGCAACTGTTGATATATCGTATGCATCATTTTGTACGTGCGTGCAGGGGCTGTTCAACACCGGCATCACCTTCGTGCTCATCTCGTGGGCGGTCGCCCGTCGCGGCCCGATCTACCCTTCCATGTTCAACTCGCTGTCGCTGATCATCACCACGGTCATGGACTCGCTGCTGCTCGGCACCAACATCTACCTCGGAAGGTACGTATAGTGCTCTTACGTATGTTTCGCCTATCAGAATCCACCTAGAATGAGTTGAGATCATGACTGCCAAGTTAGACATAAGTGTATTATGGCAAATACGGCAAATGTATTTAATTATACCGTCTTAATTAATCTGGTATATATGATGATCTGTGCGTGCAGCGTGCTTGGGGCACTGCTGATCATCGTGGGTCTCTACGCGTTCCTGTGGGGCAAAGGGAAGGAGCTGCAGCTGCTCGCCGCCGCCGCCGTGGCGGCAAGGGGAGAGAAGGGGACGCAGAAGGCCGGCGACGGCGAACCAGAGGTAGAAGAAGAAGAAGGTGCTGGAGCAGCAGCATGAGAGACGGATTGAAGTGGCATATATATATAGACAGGCTGATCCATCAATTATTGCAAGCTAATGAGTTACCTAGTTTTGTGTCGCTCTCGTGAACCAATATAGTAGCTGGTTAATTAGTAATATATAATTAATAATGAAGAACAGAAGAACATAATGCATGTGTTGCGAGATGAACTGTGTACTGTTGCTCAGTGAGACCTGTTTGGATGAAGGAAGAAGTTAAGCTAGCAGATGGCATGTCTTCTTTTCTTTCTTTTTGTTTTTTATAGACTAGTTTTCTCCTCTTTTAGACGATCGATGCCAACACTAATTAAGCTTGCGGAAAAGTATGACAATCCACACATTTTGTTGTGCAAACTGAATGAATGTGCTTACAAATGTAAAAATTAGAAGATGAGCAGAGAATAACACACTTTTTTTATCTATCTATACCAACACTAACTCGACACTCTTAGAAAAAATCTACATTAATCGAAGAAATAATAAATAAATCTTGTCACCCATCTATCAATATAAATTTTGTAAGTACTTGAGAATATGTCATATTATGGGAGTATGTTACATCATACGTAAGATAGCAACTTTTATTCAATATTCTAAGTGCTCGTTTGGAACATTCAATATAATCTGATGGCTTCTTTGGAAAGTACAGATTTTATAGAATTTTTTGGAATTAGTTCGATTGCTACGAATTTCCTCCAAAATTCCTTAGCCATTTAAATGTCACTACAAAATCCATATAAACAAGATGGATCAGTTATCGATCTACGATAACCCTTGCGGTAAATTAAAAGCTGGAAAGTTGAAAATTCCTTCTTTACATTTACATCCTCTTTATTACAAATATTTTAATTTTAGGAAGTATTTAATAAATTAGTGCTAAAAGTAAAAGACTAAGGTGTTCATTATTTATTAGAAAAAGTCTAAGATTAGATGAGTGTGGGCTAAAAGTAGTTGGATAAAATAATAAGTAATAAAGATTGATATTTAACTTGTAATAGTTGTTATATTTTGAATAAATTTTGAATTCTAAAAGATATTATATTTTTGGACTGAGAAAGTAAGAGATATGTAAAGTCTATTAAAGGAATAATTTTTTGATTTATAAACTGAAAGAATATAACAAATTAAAAATAAATTCTTTTTAGAATAAAATTAAAGCGCTATAAATGAATCTTTTGACCAGAGTAGTTGTCAGAAATTCCTTTCTTCATCATTCTTCGCCGCGCGACTGAACTCTCCGGCGTGCTCCGCTGCCGCTCGCCGTTCCGGCGAGATTCACCTCCTTCCCGGTACGCCCTATCCTCTAGCTCCCCACGCATGATGCGACGTTCCCAATGAGTACCCGTGAGTAGCAGAAAAGTTCGACGGAGCTGATGGTGACGCCGGCGAGCCTCCACCCTGCCTCGCCGCCGGCGATACCTGGCGCGGCGGCGGTGACTGCGTGCGCCGCCATGGCTCTATTCTACGTTGCCGTCCTCTACGCCCCCACGCTCCTGTTCCGCCTCCCGCCCCCTGCCTCTCTCCGCTCCTTCCTCCACCGCCGCTTCGTCTGCGCCGGCTTCTCCTCGGCGGTCTCCATACTCGTCGCGTCCTCCCTCCTCCGCGTAAGCACCGCCTTCTCCCCTCCAAAACCCCCCATCAAAACCATAAATCCATAATAGCACAGGATCGAATCTCACATCTCTAGTGTCTCCTCCCCTCTTCCCAGGTGTGGAGCATCGGAGATTTGTCTGACGCGCTCGCCGTATTTGGCATTCGGACTGATCACTTGGTACGTAAGCATAAGCAACCTGAATTACTGTCTTTTTTTCCGAATAAGTTAGTAACAGGGTTGAGCTTGTGATGCCTCATGCCTGAACTCTGCAATGTTGGTGATGGCGCAGCTTCAAGCAGTGGTGATTCCCCTTTTCCTTACATCACTGGTGTACGCTGGGTCCTTCGTTGCAAGACTCTGGCTACTGGCAAGCTCATGCAGCAGAGATGATGATGAATTGGGGATCAGCTTCACCCAGAAGCTTGCTTGCTGGATCCGAACCTCTGTACAAGATGTGATGGTTTGGCGCACCTATGTAGTGGTTTGTCATCTATCCCTTTAATGCAATTACTTTGTGTTGTAAACCAGGGATGGATGGAATATTATTGCGGCAATGAAAGAGGAGTTGTTGAATTGACCGATAATCTTATTGGATTGTAGGACATTACCCATGAAGTACCACTTTTGCAAAACTTTTAGCATGCTATGGCACACTATTACTACTGAAAACACAATATTTTCTTTTTCTATTATAGTGATGTTATTTGAGTATGATCCTTGATCAGGCACCAGTTACAGAGGAACTGGTTTTCCGGGCGTGCATGGTACCTCTTCTTCTATGTGGAGGGTTCAAAATGTATAACATTATATTTATGACTCCAGTCTTCTTCAGCCTAGGTAAATAGCTATTATATTGCACTAAATTTGTGTTTCCAAGGACTTGACCTAGTATCATTAATGTAATGCCTGATTTGTCCCTAACTAACCTGCTGTTGGTATATCAATTAAGAACTGCTGCGTGACTACATTCAGTTTTACTTATTTGTTCTCCACTATTGATAGTGTGTTACTTCTGTTAATTGTAACTGAGCCTTTCTGTCAACAGCACACTTGAACCATTTGTTTGAACTACACCAACAGGGATGCAATTTTATGAGATCACTCCTGATTGTAGGTATTTTCTTGAATCTTCTAACTTTATGCATTTTTTTGGAACATTCCTAATTTCCTTGCTGACATGCATGCAGTCTATTTTACATACTTTTTTAGTCATATAGTGATGTCAACCGCTTCCTATAGCACCCTTGCAGTTGCAGTATACCAATAGTGGCATACCACCTTCATATCTAGCTATGATAAACATCTAAACACAACCAGTGGTACTTAACATATCAATTTATCTTCATTATTGTATTGCAATATTAACTTAACCTTTTTTGTTATAAGTATTAACTTCTCACAACATTACACTAGATATTATGGAAATTTTGTTCTCAGTTCATATTATATTCATTCTCAAGCTATAGGTACATGTTTTGATCTTTCAATATACAGAAACATATCCTGTGCACACAAGCTTCCGGTGCACTAATTGTGGACACCAACTAATAAATGTCATAAAAAATTCTAAAAAACTTTATCATATACTTCTAGTCTCACTTCACCTATATATAAAATTTCAAGTTCAGATTCATTATATTTTAGCTATAACAAAAAAGAGAAAAATCTGACAATTTTAAGAGTATAAATCTGTCAGAAATTTATCCTTTTTCTGTTCTTTATGTATAATAAATCTAAACTTGAAATTTTATACATTGGTGGAGTAAGACTAGAAGTACATGTATAATTTTTTGGAACTTTTTGTGATATTTGTTAATTGATGTGCACCTTGAGTGTACACCAATGTGTTCCCTCAATATATTTGTCATATTCTGACATACTTAGCCTTATTTTTCATTTGTATTTTTTTTCAAAAACATATCATTATTCATTAGAACTTTGTAATTTGGCTTCGACTAGAGTACTTTTTGCATCATTTGCTGGGCATGCCTTAACTTTTGCCTTTCATTTGCAGGTGTCCAGTTAGGCTACACTGTAGTTTTTGGGTGGTATGCAGTATTTTTGTTTATCCGAACAGGTCTTACTCATTGTTCTTGGAATTGAGACATTGTGCATTGGTTGTTTCCATTTATGATGTGTTTCATCAATTTAGAAAAACAATGTGTTTTGCTTCTTTGCGATGAAAAATAATTTTCAGGTAAAACTTTTATATTTATATTCGTAATGGTCCTAAAGAAAGAATTACCAAAAAGAACAATGGAAAAACCCTAATATAATATTCAAAATTAGATTCTAAAATTCAAATTTTGCTAAAACTAGAGCCAAATAGTCCAAACAAGCAGGGAGCCACTAGTTATATCTGAGAAGACATCTTTTTTGGGATTGAGTCTAGTATTTAGATAGTACGTTTCATTGTTACCAGTGATTATGAAGTATGTAACATATTACTAGAAGAGCAAAACTTTTAGCACAAATTCCTGAATACACCAAAATCTGCTTATTCATCATTCTTCCACTGTGCGTACCTACTTCAATTGTTTGACCAAAGTTTAATATTATTCTAACAACAAGGTTGATCAATAATTTCGTTCGAATTTACTGCAGGGAATATCGTGTCTCCTATTGTTGCCCACATATTTTGTAACATGATGGGCTTGCCTGTTTTCTCATCGCCGCGGACAAGCGGTATATACCTTGATTTATTTCAAGAAAGATATGGTTCACGGTATTTAAAACTTCTTACATTGGTTCTCTTGGTGCTTTGTGTGTTCCAGGAGTGGCATCAATAGCATTTCTGACCGGTTCTATGTCCTTTTTTTGGCTCCTTTCCCCTGCAACGAGCCCCAAACTATACAACAATAAGTTAGATCACTGCAGTTGTTGGCACGGGTATTGCAGATGGAGCTAATACTATACTACATTGCGGCGACAACAGAAAGGCTTTCGATGCTGACGTGAACTAGCTAGCAAGGCGGATCCCAATTGATAGCAGTTGCCTTGCTGTTTTTTGTTTGTTTTTGCATTTTAATTTTTAACTGATCTTGTTCCCGATCATTCGAAATTTGTAATGAAAGTGTAAAACAGTGATCTAGATACTTTGCCCTTTCCATGGGGTTGTACTTGCAGAATTTACGTTTCTTAAAATGTAACATGCAGATTAAGAAGCTGTCGACCTAGGAGTATTTATTTTTCAAGCACTTTGTAGATTTCAAATATTGAGGTCGCCAATGCCTCACCTAAGATTCTAATTTGGTTCTGTATGTTGTCTAGCAATTTACATCGAAGTTACATAATTAGGTTGTCTAGCAGAGGAAGGCGATCCACCTCTAGTACTATTGTATTACTCTAGATAGTTTTAAGAGATTATCAAATAAATGTAGAGTTTTAGATATGTTAAGCAGTTAAAAGCTATCTTAGGACTTGTTTGGAGGAGTTTCTTGTGAGAAGCAGCCGGTGAGTATTTAGCTAGTGTTTTCTAGTTTTAGAATTCTAGTTTATTTTTAGGTTCTGCTGTAATTGAGTTTTATAATTTGAGTCTAGAATCTGAATCGTGTCGAATAGAGAAGTTTTAGATTTTGAGAGTAGCTGAATCTATTAAAAGCGTTTAGATCCTTACTTTATGTCCAGAGACTCTGGTCCTCTTGTATAACTCTAGCAAGTTTTTAAAGTTTTATCAAATAAAATTTAGAGTTTTAGATATGTTTAGCAGTTAAAAGTACTGTCTTGATGTTCATGGAGTAAAGATTTGTTAGAATCCTTTGCTTTTGCTATCTGTTCTCGATTACTATGTCCACACAGTCCTTAACAAAGGTATAGGAAGACTTGTCTGCTGGGGATTTTTTTATAAATAATATTTTTTCGCAATAGAGAACCAATGACAATGAAATCTTACAAAAATTGGTAACAAACTGAGGTCCTAATTAAGTCTAAGCAACCAAATTTTGGCAATGCAAGCATTTTTTACGGAAAGGCAACACAAGCATTGCCATGCATGAGCTTCAAGACAAACACCTAAATTGTCAATTTGAAGTATATATTTGGTTCAAAGGTATAGCTGCCATTGATACTCACCCCAGACATGGAATCCCATGCTGGACTAAATCTCTTGTAAGGATATCTTAAAATGACCGGCTTCACTGGTGCTTTTGCAAGAAAGGTTCCTGTCTTGAATGGAAGGAGATAATCACCATTTGTAGTTGTGCCTTCTGCAATAGTACAGTGTAAGGTAATTGGTAATACACTCGAGTTTTACATGTGATGCATAAGAACAAAGAAACTGCACAAACAAAAACAAGTGAAGCAAGTTTACAGAGTGGTGTATTAAATATGTGTTCATACCCATATTGCATAGTTCCACCTTTTTTGGCTTTGAGTAAAACTGTTAAATTGTGTCGTATATTAACAGATTACAGATATAGTCCATATTTTTATTTATTGTTCAGGACATGGATACAGTTTCCAACACACCAACTTTTAAAAGGATGCACATTTAACAAGGGCTGGTTGAACATTTAGTCATTTAGTGAACAAGCGCAGATAGATTCCTTAAGCAAAAAACTGTAATCATCGTACAATGAAATTTTTTACATCAAATGATGGAAAATGATCCGAAAAAAGTTATCATGAACCAACCAGGGAAAAGTAACATCATCGGAGAATTCTTCTGTTGATGAGCCCGTTGGATTCTCTCAGTCACAGCACCTGTGCATGGTATTGATTAGTAAAAACAGAAACAACACATTGAATAGTGTTAACTATGTGGTGTAAACAATATTCATGACAGTAGAATAAAAGCCATATATGCAACAAAAAGGCAAAAGCTGCCTTTCACAGAAATATTCTAAGTAAAGTGCACCAAGTGGTGTAATCTAGTCATCTCAGTTCAGTCATTGTAGTGTAATCTCTCATCATACTATTTTGAATTTTCAATCCTTTGAACTTTTTGTCATTATAATCAGAGCAGATGTACTCTTTGATCAAGGGTCCTCTACATTTTACCTGATCCACCACTCAGAATGATCAGATTTAAGGATGATAAATTGTGAGTTCGGCCAAGTTATCACGTTCATATGCAAGTCGTATTTCAAAAATCAAAATTAAATTCTTAATGAAGGGAAAAAAATGTTTTTCTGACCTGAAGCTAAAGGCAATACAAGAATGTTGACTCAAGACTATGGACACCAGCAAATACCTGAAACGCCTTTGATGTCTAAGGTTTTAGATTCCCGCTGAACAAAAATGCATCCAAGGCATTTGCTGCATGAAAACAGAAGTCAATTTTCTGAAATCAATTTAAGCAGCTCAGCATAAACCCAATTATTTGTCAATTCTATCTAATATTCCCTCCATCCACAGATATAGGCTGTTTTTATTTATCAAAGTCTCTAATGCAATGAAATTTTGGCTATAGTATGCCATGTACATTCAGAGTATAATTATAGTAGAAAAAGGAATGTATACCATGAAATTATTTTGCAATTCAAACCTAATAATGTTAATATTACATGGTAATTCAAAACTATGAATTTTATTAACGGTCAAAATTCAAAATGTTAAATTGCATTGCATAGTGATTTATTTTTAGAGACAAGGATACAAGACAATGTTGTAAGATTTGTTCCTTTTTTTACCAAAAAAGTATTAGTACAACTGAAACAAATACAGATGAGAATGCCAGTACCTTATGAGACCAACCAAGGGCAATCTGGCAACTGATCTCTTCAAAAAAATGTGATTCATGCGTAAAAGAGGCATGTCGAAATGAATAAATTGTAATGACATAAAGTTTTACAAAATCGTATGAACAAAAAAATGCTACAACATATTTACGGTACCTTAGCAACAAAACTTGGGAAAGAAGATGACATATAATAAAGAATATCCACATAAGATACATAATTAGATACTACTGCTCCTGGTCTTCCCAATTCTTTAGGCTTCTCCAGATGCTCATCCTGAAACAGAGTAACTATTTGGATATTAAACAGATATAAAAGGCAGTGATATAAAACATTCTCTGTGTAAAGAAGAATAAAAATAAATTGTTGCGGGAACTACACATAACATTCTCTATTGTTAAAAACTACAATATTTAAACATCTAATATCAGCAGATCAACATATTCGATATTGTAGCAGCATATTGCTTTCAAAAATAGCATAGACAGATGTACCTTCTTAGAACAAAACCAAAGTACCCAACAATATATATCCATGTTGAATAGGAAATAAATAGAGTCATACATATAATTCAGGACAAACACCAAACATTATTTCATCAACTGTAAACTCAAATATGCTCCCCTCAGTCTAAGTCTAGCTTATTTTCACTTACTAGACGCAGACCAATGACATTGAAGGCAATGAACCAAAACCACCACCTGATCCAGCACAATTGAAGGTGCCAATCTAAACATGTGGATCACCAGGAGCTGTACATTATCTAGCAACATTTCCACCAGAAATGAGCATATGGCATGATGCATTATAAAACGTGAGAGACAACAACAAATAAGCAAGTCTTCACAGAAGTGAGAAATCCACAGATAAAGACATGCCAAGCTGACAGGATAGGCATATGCATGCTAATCTCTACCAGTCATCGGAGCGTATACCAGAACCGTCCAGAAAGTATCCAAATAGTCTTCAGCGATGGAGGGTTACCGACGAATAATTGATACACGTCACTAATACATTTTTAGTGACGGATCATTTTGAACGCGTCAGTGATATTGTCTTATTAGTAACGGGTCGTAATATGACCCGTTACTAAAGAGGAGGCACCCCCATTAGTGACGAGTTAAATTACCACCCGTCACTAATGGACGTGACGGGCAGCAACTATCGTCCGTCACTACTGATCCAGTGACGGGCAGTAGTTTTCACCCGTCACTAATGGCTAGATCATTAGTGATGGACAGAAACTATCACTCATCACTGATGATGTTTATAAATAGACGGGCGCCAACAGAACGCTTTCATATCGCGCAGAACCCTAAACCCTAGCGGCCACGTCTTCTCCTCCGCAGTCGTTCTGCCATTGCGCTCCACACTTCCGTCGCTGTTCTCCTCTGCCGTCGTAGCCTCCTCTGCCGGTCTCCGTCCCATCATGGCCTCCTCCGCCGTTGTCTCCTCTTCCGTCGCCAAGCCTCCTCGCCGCCACCTCGTACATCTTCCTCCTAAGGTTCTCCTCAACCTCCTCGTCCTCCTCCTACTCCTCCGTGGAGGCTAGGGTTTATTACTTAGTAAAGTTATTTTGTGAATATATTGCTTAGTGAATATGTTACTTAGTGAATATGTTGTTTTGTGAATATATTGCTTGGTGAATATATATGTTGCTTTGTGAATATATATGTTGCTCTGTGAATATATATGTTGCTCTGTGAATATATTGCTTTGTGAATATATATGTTGCTTTGTGAATATGTTGCTTCGTGAATATTAGGGTTTACGCAAGTAGTATTATGCTTTTTTCATCGTTGTCAAATATACATGAATTAGAGACATGGCAAGCCTCCCAAGTAATCAACAGGGCACTTCCTCCAGATAACGTGCTTCCACTAGTAGGTGGATTCCTACGGTACTAACTTATGTTCCTGACAGTTGCTTCATAAAGATCAATCATCCAGTCAACGACGGACGTCACCAGGTTTATACATTGTACATTGCATATTCTGTTTATGTGCTAATAAAACTAACAAACTGATGCCATATTATCTTACTGTTATAGTTTTATCAAAAAACATTGGTGACATCAATAACATTCGCGTCGATGACACCTTTAAGAAATTAACAAGAGATGGATGCATCACAAAGGTTGAGGTTACGAGCTGTGGAGGCAAGGTATGCCTCCTGTCATAGCCTAAAATTTTCAAAATATAAAATTATTAAAAGCTGTGAATAAAATAAAAGGGAAAAAGAATTTCTAGTAAAAGAAATTTTAAAATGGAATTTTCTTTAAAGAAAAGAGAAGGATTTTGAGTATTAAAATTTGAGGAAGAAATTTTTGCAAGTAAAATGTCGCTCAATTTTTTTCAAAAGTCTCTAAAAATGTAAAAAAATATAAGATTTTTTCTAGAATTTTTCTGAGTCAAAAATGTATTTTTCTGAATTTTTGAAGCTCTTTTAAAAGAAAAAAAAAATAAAAATCAATTTTTAAATTTTAAATTGGCACTTC
>KE372066.1:1284338-1301061 GCA_000418225.1 Zizania latifolia | reverse complement strand
CAGGCGTGAATCAGTGAGTGTTGCGGCGGTGCGGACCTCGGCTGTGCCCGGTGCTAGGGTTTGTTTTTCTGTTCTGTGGGGTGCGCTGCGGATTCATCTCAGATTTATTTTTTGCGAAACATTTCAGAATTCCTTACCTCCTGACTCCTGGTGTGGCCGGTGGCAGGCAGCCAAGCAGGTGAGGAGAGACGGTGAGAGCTGAGGCCTGAGGGGACGCCGAGCCGCCGGCGCTGGCGAGGGGCGGCGGCGGATCCGCAGGGCCGGACGCAGGAGCGGAGGCCCGGGAGGAGCTGCAGGGCTAGCAGGCGTCGGCGCGTCGCGTGTGGGCGGAACACAGAGAGAGAGGGAGAGAGAGGGAGAGAGAGGGGCGGCGGGCGGCGGCGCAGAAGTTGTAGGGCAAGAGAGAAATGGCGGGAAGAGCAGCCCGCTCCCGCCAAAACGGCTAGACTCTATTGGCTGGATGCTGGCAGCGGGTGTCATGTTAAATTTCTTTCTTTCAATCGAAGACGAAGATGATTAGCGATTCCAGTGTATAATTTTCCAGATGTAATTTTTAAAAAATACTTTATGTTTTTTTATCAACTTTACAATATTAAATTTATTTATTTCAACCCTAAATAATTACTACGAACCTTGGTTTAAAATACTTTTACAGAAATCTGCAAGAGGTTAGTTTTTCTCTTTCTTTTAAACTATTGAACCACCGACGTAATCCAATCTCCAACCGCATTTTAGCGGCGACGCTCACAAAATTTGATCAATCCAAGCAATTCTGGCATTTGCAAATGGCGGCCGTGATTGATCAGCGGGCGTGGCCGCCACTGCACACGATGATAATGCGTCGTGGCGTCGCGTCCGGCCATCAATAGCATGCCAGCCAAAGCAAGATGCATTTCTGAAGCAAAGGGAAACCATTGCTTTGAACATTCTGGTTATCCAGTAGCAACACATTTTCCCATTGAAATGTCATTACCAGTCATTGTTAGGCATGTAGAAGCCTGGTCCTTCTGATATGGAAAAAAAATTACGGGGATGTTCTCTGAACTCCACATTACGAGGCCTCTCTATAGATATCTATCACATGAAAGAGGAGAAGATCTCATGGAGCGGATGAAACCGTGGTGACAGGGGAGGCTGGTGGTAGGGGTGGCGCGGCCTGGGACGACGTGGCCGACCTGGTCCAGTAGGGCGCCGGCGGCGCGACAAAGGAAGCTTCCCGTTAGTGGCGCGCACGGCTCGGTGCCACCCGGAGGCGATGGAGACGCCTACCAACGCCGCGACGGCGAGCTGCAGCCTGTACGAGAAGTCAGACGTGTCGAAGCCTAGCTGTCGCCCCGCCGTAGCTCCCACCGGCCGCACCGCCCCACGGCCTTGCGTTGTCCGGCGCCTTGTCGGACCTGTGCTGCCCCCGCCGCCGGCCTCCCCACTCATCCGTTCCGTCGAATTTTTTCTCTTTCACGTGACAGACGTCAGAGAGGGTCTCTCACAGTGCAGAGTTTAGACAATCCCCGTACATTTTTCCCCTTCTGATATCGCAGGCAGCTTACACGGTACTGATTGCTTTTCAGTGCCAGCACACATCAAAATCCTAGACCACACCTATCTGGGTGACCGGAGAACCACAATAAGGGAGTACTTGGCCACTACTGGAGCTGGCATCATGGAAGAGGAGCCTCCAGAATCGTCGAAAAGCCGCTACGGTGGCTAGCTAGCTCGATGAGGACGACTCCCACAGCCACCACAGATTGAGCTTCCATTCGTTTGCTGTCAGAAATTGATGGTTGGTGCGTTCCATGATTGTGCTAAATAATTTCTGATGCTTCAGTGCATAGGATCAAAGATCCTGATTCGTAGCTTATAGGGTTCAGAGGAAGATTGTGATTCATGACCCTCATGAGATTGATGTATACCACAATAAAAGTGACTGTTTTGCCACCATGACAGAAAATTTGGAGCCATACAGGCAGAAAAATGAAGACAGAATGCATCTTTTTTGCCTTCTCCCTCTGCTGTTGTGGCCGGGGAATTTCTGTTCGTCCTCCGGCCTGTAACAATCTGCATTTTGAGCCCCAAGGACGGCGACATTTTTGTACTCTAATCTTTCTCTCGTCGACGTGCGTTTTTTTGTGCTCTTCCTGACGTCGTCGGGTCTAAAGCTGCGTGTTTTAGGACGGCGGCGAGTGGAAGAAGAGGCAGATCGCCGAGCAGTCGTCGACGGCGATGCCCCGTCGCTTGCGCCTCCACGCGCGGTGCGCGAACTCGACGAGCCGCTTGGCCGCCTTCTCCCTCTCCGGCGCCGTCGCCACGATCTGCACGGCCTCCTCGTTGGAGACCACGTCCCATACCTGCCGGAGAAGAAGTTTACGCTTGTCCACAGGCACCAGCTAGCTGCTGCTGTAAGAAGAAAAGGAAAAGGAGGGATTTTTATCCTTTTACCCCGTCGGTGGCGAGGATGACGAACTGGTCCCGGCTTGTGATCCGCCTCTGCGTCACCTCCGGCGCCGAGATGACGCCGTAGTCCTTGACGCAGTAGTCGCCGAAGGCGCGCGACATGGCGAGCCCTGGCGACTCCCTGTCCGGCCGCCACACCCGGTGCACGCCGGGCTCGTCGGCGAGGCAGTGCACCTGCCCATTGCAGTGCCTGATCCGCTCCCTCTCATCTGCGACGGTCACGCCATGGCCGTTAGTGAGATCTAGATCGACGTCAGCAATGGAACTACTTGCTCGCTAAGCTAAGCTACTTACGGGGCAGGTTGGGCTTGAAGTCGACGGTGAGCTGCACGGCGGCGACGCCGCCGCCGTCGTCGTCGGACGCGGTGCCGAGCACGGCGCGGGAGTCGCCGACGTTGGCGACCACCATCAGCTCCCCCTGCTTGACGACGGACAGCGCGGTGCAGCCGCTGTGCACGGCGTCGAGGCGGCGGCTGCCACGGAGCTCCTCGTCAACGGCGGCGCAGGCCGCCAGGTAGGACTGCCTCCAGAGGTCCAACTGGCAGTCGCAGAGCTTCTTCTCGCCGTCGATGAGCGACGCCAGCGCGACGGCCTCCTGCCATCGGCACAGCAGCGCCGGCGGCAGCGACTCCCTGACGGCCTTCGCCACGTAGTGGCCCCACTGGCCATGGCCGTCGAAGATGCCGCAGAAGATGCTGTCCTCCTCGCTCCCGAATCCCTGAGCTCATGCAAGGAGACGGCCATGAGAGCAAGAACTCATCTCACCTCATCCAGGCTCATTTAGAACGATTGAATCCTACCAAAATACAGTGTTTCAAATTCAAAGAAAAAAAATCTAATTTTTATGTTGTTTTTGTCAAATTTTAGTGCGAAAGATGAACGGATCAAATTTTACATTGTTTTTGTTTTTGTTTTCCACTGGTTTTGACATTATGTGTGTGGTTCCTCCAAGGAATTATTTAACGTTCTATCTATGATGCAATCATGCACGCTAATAAAAAAATTTAAGATTCCAAGCGTGACACCACGGGTAACCAATTGAACAAACCAGCTTTTTGGAGCTGGTAGGCCATGGTTGTCCTTACTCCTTTGGTTGTTCTGGTTTGCAAAAATTTTAAAAAGAGATCATTTTTTTATAATTGCAGCCTGCTATTCCAAATTTTCCCACTGCTGTTTTATTTTATGAACCCTATACTCGTTTACAACATCAAAAAAAGTATTACTTATGAACCTTACAAAATGAACTCTCAAGAATGTATTGATGTGGTTCACTTTCCATCCTAGCCACACAGTTTAACTAACCAAAGCAGCTTTAGATTCAGACACCAACAGCTGAAAAATGTGGTATCAAGAACCCAAAACACATTGTTTCTTCAGTAAACCAAGGGCATGTAACAATGTCCTTTTTGGCACAGATCAGAAACCCCCTAGAAGCCAAAAGCAAACACCAGAACATATGTCTAGTTAACTAACCCTGAAATTGACTCTGTCATTAATCCATCATTGATGTAGTAGCTTATGGCCTAATAGTAGTCTAATTGTCATGGAGAGCAAAAATGGAAGTAAAACACCTCACAAAAACCAGGAAAAAGATTTTGATTAGTAGATGAACAATGGAGAGAAGTCAATACAAAGTACACAGGAACAGGAAGCTGTCTTCTTTCTTGTGTGGTCAGAACTCAGAAATGAGAACAGCCGCTGTGGGGGCAGCTAGAGTCTTCTTATTATTATAAAATTATATGAAAAAATTTAAAGTTGGTATGAAATAATTAGCTAAGAATAATTGAATTAATTTTAGGCATAATATATTTTTGGCTCCGCTCCAGAACCCTAGCCTAACATTGTACTATCGCCTACTTATTTTTCTTGAAGGAAAAATTGACACCGTGCACAACATGTCCCATTGTAAAAACATGATTCCTGAAAATGTGAAAATATAAGAAACTGAAACAAACACTTTGAGATGAGTAGGGTCATGCTTAGAAAGCTGGCTGTTAGTAAAGTCATCTAGTTTGAAATATTGAACAAAAAAAGAAATGATTTTTAAACTCGGACATTCGAATTCTTTTATGCATACGGTATATTAGTATCATGTTTCACATGCACAGAGAAGAGAAAGAAGCAAATCAAAGCAAGAAACAGAGCAGAAGAGCAGAGTAGGCGGCGGCGGCGGCGGCTGACCTCGCAGACGATGGAGCGGTCCTGGTTGACGCCCTTCTCGCCGCGGCGGGAGCAGACGGCAGCGAAGGTCTCGGAGCCCTCGCCACACAGCGTCCCCGACGTCCGCAGCACCGCCGCTGCCGTCCCGTCGCCGCCGCCGCCGCTCCTCTTCCTCTCCTTCCCCACCGACAGCGACCGTGCCAGACCCTGCAGCAGCGACGAGAGGTGCCGCATCCTCTCCTCCTCCTCCTCCTCCTCCTCCTCCTCCTCCTCGATCTCTCAGCTCTCAGATCTCCCTAGCTGGCGCAGGTCGTAATCGTAGCAGAGCCTGCAGCCAATTCAGCTTCTCCTACAAGAACAACACGACGACGAGCTCTCGCTTCCTCTCTCTCCCCTCGGCTCGGCTGGCCGAAACGGATGGTGTTCACCGATCACGAACTACAGCCCTAGCACCAACCGGCATCTATGGCGACGGAGACGGACGCCTCGATTTTCCGTTTTCACCTGGATCTTGTTGCTTCCTCCTTCTCGCCCGGCCTTCCCTTTGGATTCAAGAAACGGGCTGGAATCCTACCCCGGATAAGGCCGGATCAACTCTAGCAAAGAGCCAATCAAGAAGCACAAACACGCTGTTGCAGGGATGGTCTCGAGAGAAAGAGAGGGCGAGAAGGGATCGATCGAACAGCTAGCCGTGTGAATTGAAGCAGGGTGAAAGCTCGGGCGCGAGAGCTTATAAAGGAGGGGAGGAGCTGGAGGAAGAAGAGGAGGTGGAGGTGAGCCATGCGCGCGGGCGGGCCGTCGCTTGCACAGCAACATTCCCCGCGTCGCTCCGTGGCGTGTGGTGGCGCCGTGGCCTTTTCGCAGATAGGTCCCCAGAGATTACGCATATTCAAAATGAGCCCCTTTTGTTGACTTCAGTGGCAGGATAAGGGGTGGTTAGTGCAGGGTCTCTCACTGTAGTCTGATTTTTAAAGGTAAAGTACTTTGATTAATTTTTAATATATATATTAATATATGTAAGATCGAGTAAATGTATTGGTAAAATATATTATATAGTAGATTTAATGAAACCTAATTTGGTGTTGCCGTTGTTGATTTGTTTTTCTATAAAATTAGTCAAAATTAAATTAATTTAACTTATATAAAAATCAAACAATATAATTATAATATGGAACCGCGAGTGAGTATTTAAGGGTATTAAGGTATATCTCATGGAATGTGAAGGGGGTATGGGCAGTTGAATGGTTTATGTATGGGTCTTGATTAATTGGATATACATGTTGGAAATTTTGGGATAGTTTAGTATATAATTGTACATCATGCTTTGTTAAAGTCATGTATGTGGTAAAAGATAATGAGTAACCGAGTGGAAAATGATAACATGCACATAGAAAAATATAAGAAAAATTTTACTGTTTTTGAAGAGGTATCAATACCACGATTTTTAGTATGTACCAAGATTAACACTAAAAATTATGATACCTCTTTAAAAATTATAAAATTACTTAAAATATAACGGATGTTTTATAACATGTTAGGTGATTTTATTCCGGTCCTAAACTTAAAAAAATATTTTGCGGATCAGCCAAACCGGCCATGCGAGAGCGGCACAATTGCTCTTCTCCATAAGTCAAATCATTCAGCAATGAGTCCATACTCTTCAAGAGTATAGTATACAACGACGATTTTGATTTTTTTTTAAAAAAACTAAATACGGTCAGCGCAAGCGATGGAGCACTATTAAAAGCTATCCTTAAGCAGGCGATATGTTTGTATACAAATACAGAGTACAAGAATTCAGGAAGCAGGATAATATTGATTAGTAATCGGTGAAAAATCCTAATAATTGAAAGAAATTAACGCGCTCGCCGCCGTATCATCTACGGGATTCTACTCGTAGCAAAATACGGAGTATAGTTGTACCCATACAAGACAGCGGGGGTCGGAGGGCATAAGAGTCATTCCATACCAAACGTGGACCGGGCAGACAGAGCCCGGCTGACCTGGCCGTGCTGGCGCTGCCAAGGCCAGGGACGTACGTGTGGCTCCAGCCACCGGATGGTCGGTGGGTTATCACTCCATTAGGTAACTAGTCGGTCATAGGGTAAAAGGGAGGTTCTATGGGTCGGTTATTAGTCGATTAGGTGACCGGTTATCAATCGATCGGTCAAAATAGCCTGTCTAGGGATGACCAATTGACCATAGATCTAAAATTTTGTTGGTTTAATAAAAACTCTTATACAAAATAAACCTATAAAATTCTCTTAAACTCGTGTGAGCAAAACTTGTGGGGTTTAAACCGAACACATGCTTAGACATGTTGGATAGTCGAAAGCCGATAGAAAAGTCACAGGTTCAATGATAGGCGAGGGCTAGCGTGATGGGTGTATCGAGGGCTCGAGGTGGTAGACAATGGGTAGATTGTCGGGTCAAGAGCTCAAGACAACGGGCGATGAGTCGATCCACTAACTCAGGGGCTCGGCTTGAGGTAGTAGACGACATGTGAATCTACTAGATCGAGAGCTCGAGGTGAAGGGTGACGAATGAAGGCAAACAACTAATGTGGGCTACATGATGGGCAACTGGCTCAGGACGATAGGTAACGATTGGCGTAATGGCACGGCGAGTGATAGATGACACGACGATTTAGGGTATTGCAGGCAGCTAGGCACAACCATACACGCCGCACTAGTCTAACCGCTAGGACGCTAGACACAGTCGTACAAAGGCACTATTGGGTCGGGCTGCTAGGTTAATTTTTAAGAATAAAACTAGTAATCGAATAAATCCACGGATACTCACAAGTTTTCAATTAAATTTATGCTCAACTCAATACTAAATGAGTACCCAACTCATAAACACATGGACATAAATCAAAATCTATAATTATCGGATCATGTACTCATGAATGGTCAAAATTACCATCCCTAACTAATTGGTTATAGATCAAAATTTGAATTCACGGGCGTGGAATATACGGGGACAGATATTTGGTGAATCTCTGTTTGTGAGGCTACGATTTCTCCGATTTTGGCTTCCGGGGTTTCCTGCAAAATCTTCAATGGACGCGTGTAGCTCCCTGCACACGCTGGGACAGGCAAGATTTTGTTGGATTCTTAGGGCGTGTTTGACTTCGAAGGTATCACGCCACGCCGCGTTTTTTTAAACGGTGTATAAAGATTATTATAATACTATATAATGTATTAAAAATTATTTATATAAAAATATTTTAAAGATGTTTATCTGTTTTTATATCAAATTTGTTTATTTAAATCCCCTATCTATTTACCTAAAAGTCACATCATCCATTCATCACTGTTGGTGCACATGGTGTTTTTGCTGTTGCTGTCTGTCTATACGCTGATCAATTGATTGATTTGATTCCAGGTTTGATGATAAAAAGAAGGGAGATTGGTCATATATTTCTCTTTAGATAAAAAATTAAAGATTTATCTTTCACATTCTACTAATATGTGAGGTTATATTAGATCAATAATATATGTGTCAGAAAAATAAATCATTAATTTCTATTTAAATAGAGAGTATATGATTAAATTTTTCTAAAAAGAATGGGTATGTGGGTTGGGGGAAGGAGAGGTGCCCAAGTGTATTTCCTTATCCAAAATGCACCGGCCTTTTTTTACTTATGATTTCAAAGAAAACAAAGATAGCTATCTTTTCTCTAATTTCTGCAAAGTCAACTTATCTTTCAAGAGTTACTCTTATCCTAGCAAGCACACAACCCTCATCACCCTAATATAGCCCTCTACAACCCACCCTCATATAGATAGACCTACATCTTCAATCTACAACCTCTCATAATCTCACAGCTCACTCAGACTTAATCCTAATATTGTGTTAAAGATTTGGGCTTTGACACATTATAATGTCACCGTCAATCTGTAGTATAGCATACCATACATGATGAATGTCACTAAGTTATCTTCATGATATTTTTGCTAAATCAAGAGAGAAAAAATATGGTACTATGTCTCTGTCCACATGTTAATGTTGTCTTTTCCTTCGAAACGTAGGGTTGTCTTTTCCTTCGAAACATAGGGTTGGTAGAGCTTCGGGTCTAAAATTCATATTATATCTAGAGTTTATATAATAAAATAAAATATTTTAAACTTTAAATAAAGTGTCTATGATTTTTTAGGTTGGTAACCAACTCTAAAAAATACTATACTTGTACCTATACATGCTCTGAGAAGATACGTTTGTTTAGCTAGCTAGTCGTAGTCTTCCTCACTGAGATGCCAACAGATAGAGACATTTTGATCAACAAAATTTTTCATCGGTCAATTAACAAGAAATACCTAACTGAAATGCATGCTTGACCGTATGTAGGTTGACTGCGACTTAATTAGCATCAGGCTGCACATTTAATGTGCTAAGTTCGTTTCATCTGGAGCCAGGGGAATCTCAACTTGGAATTAAAGCATGTTGGCGACGTGAAAATGTGAAATGGATGGTTAGCTTTCGATTCAAGCTAAATATTTCTTTGTCGATCCGGAAAAGTCCAGGATGATGATACACGTGAGATTGGATTTCTTGATCGTGTATCTCGTTTTCGATCCACTCGATCTTGTGCTGTGAGAAAACACAAAATACTTAATTTTATTGTCGTATTTATTAAAAAAGAAGAAGAATATATCGTACATATTCACTCGTAATAACTTGAGTAATTTACATTTCCATTATCATATCTTTGGTAAAATTAAGTCCACCGCGTAGACACTCATGGCACGCTATACCATAATTTTTACGAATAATTATAATAACTATTAATCGTAAAGTATAATTTACTTAGTTTAGGACGCCTGTACAGTGTCAATCGGGGTAAAATTAAACAAAATGATCTGCATTAATTGATGATATTTGTGGCATGTCCAAATTGATTGTGTGTATATTTTTTCTGAATATTAATTGGATTCCTATGTTTATTATTGCAAATACAACTATATATGTTTTCAGCGATTAATTAGTACGAGAGCTGTACAACAAGAGCGCGGCTCCCTTGTCTACTCTCCTTTGTGCAGTAATTTAATTAATTAAATGTAAAATATATAATAATTAAGCCGTTTAGATTAATTGACTAATATATAGATACTAGTATTGTACCCGTGCTACGCACCGGTGAAAATCAAAAAACAATTATATTATTAGTTAGAAGTTGGATTCTTTAGAACTTTAATTTAGTAGTTAGAAAGATTGTTGCAGCATCAAAGAACAATTACATGCGTAAATCAAATTGTCATATCCTCAAACAATCAAATAAAAGCACAAGAAAAATATTTGCTTGCAGTCCAAGCCATCAGGCTATATGATTTAGCGTCTGCAGTCTGCACGGACGACGACCTTGCGCTGGACAGGGAGCAGCGCGATGGAGGGAGAGGGGACGACGCCGGTGATACGACGGGAGGGATCAGGAGGAGATCAATTTGTTAGAAAATCATAAACTTTAGCTTAATTCTTAGCCTATTCATGATTACCCTTTATACGGAATAAGGCATTAAACTAACCAGAATAAAGAAACCATGATAAAAGTGTAGTTGTTCTTCTCTGTTTGTTTGGTATAGATCTCCTAGCAATTGGTAGATGACATCGACCCTCCGGATGCCATCTATACTGCCCTTGGACAGCCCTTCGAAGTTCCTCTAGCGAAACTAATGATCGGGATAGTTTTGAGAGTAGGACTGCTGAGCATGAAGAATGGGTGTGTTCTGCTTGGATCGGGTCTCCTCTTTTATAATGTACACTGTGGAAATCGGGAACTCATCCATATAGAAAGAAAGCACCTTCCGATCATGACGCTCATATTAGATGGAAAGAAATTAAACCGAAAAGGAAAGATTTCAATATGAGAAAAGTCATTAGAGGAAAATATATCAGCTCACTAAGGAAAGTTCTTTACATGAAAGGTCTTTAATCGAAAAGATATCATCCACTAAGGAAAGTTCTTTAAATGGAAGGTTATTATACGGAAAGATATCGATCCACTAAGAAAGTCCTTTAAATATAAAGTTATTATACAGAAAGATATACATCTTATAAAAAAATAATCTAGATAATCTGAAAAGTCTTGACTGGTCATTATGAAAATATGTGGGAGGAAGAAGATCGATCTAATCTCCTATAATTTTGCTGAGACGCTGAAAGGAATGGCTGAGATTTAATATTTTTATTTTTAATAGAGTAAAGATAAAGGGTTGAGATTTTTTAGATGGTAGATGATTAAAGATGAAGGGCTGAAATTTACCAGAGGGGTGATGTGTCCACTCTCTCAACTCGCCAATTATATAGTAGGGTAGATACATCCTCTCTTTATGTAATTGTAATATGCATATTCGCCTAATATTCCATTATGTTTATTCTATTAATAGTTTAATTGGCTAGTATGTAACGCATGTTATTCCAAACATTACATGATCGAGCTGCTTGCTCGTGAGTTCACATGTTACCAATTAAACTTAGAGATCATATCGAACAGAATCCTCGAACAGTCATATGATATCTTATTAGATTCGGTGGAGAAATATTAATCCCCAGAGATTATTTGTGGTCGATACATACTTCATGCAACATCAAACCAACACAGCATTATTATGGGCTAATGATTTGTGTTTATGAATTAATTAGATAGAAGTGAAAAGGATGGAGAAACAAATGAATTTAATTTAAAACAAAATGATTGGTAGAATATATATATATAGAGAGAGAAGTAGATGCATATGAAGCACGAAACTCGAAACGAAAATGTTTTATTTTTAATAAACGAAAACATGTTTATTTAATTTACGTACGTAGGCCTGCTGGCTAATCAGTGATGAGTGACACGGGTGTACTCAACTAATGTCGTTCAGTCGTTGACGTACGCAAATGGTAAATCAAACGGCCGGCTTGCATATCTCAATTAATTGAGGTATATATCTCAGAACAGCTATACACGTTCAATTAATTAATCTGCTGGTTAACTAACTGATTAATTAACTTTTGTGTATTGAGCAGTTGCATAGGCACAAATTAATGGTACAATTGAAATAGCTTAGAATTATTGAGAACGCGAAAACTAGCTACATGCAAGTTTTTTTTGAAGGAAATATGAGCATCTATCCAGTCCATGATCTGCGCACATTTTGACTTGAATTAAAAAGCATGCTGGTACGTATATAAAAATACACGAAAAGCACAAGCTAATTAAGAAGGCGTATATGATCATGTACCATGTGGTATACACATGCAGAATTTTTTAAATAATACCTTTTTATTTGCAAAATTACATTTCTGTTATATCGTTTTAGAAAATTACAAAATTAGACTATATCGATACTTATAACGTTGACAAAGGTCATGTGTCGATAGTTAAATGGTGGTTAGACGTTTAAACTGTCCATAAGGACCGATGCTATCGTCCCGTGGGGTCTGCCCGCTCGCCAGCATGCACCTATAGACGTCTAGTTTTATAATTTTTTGAAATGATATACTAGAAATATAATTTCGCTAAAAAAGTTTACACATGCATGTGTAAGTCGTCGTACGTATGTTGGATGCTGCAGCATGCGCGTGTATTATTCTACGGGATCATGATCTCATTCGTATCTGCAGGGCATGCAGATTTCTATAATATTTTGAGCTTCTTAAAAAAAATTATCCTGTTTTAGAGTTTGTACGGTTAAAATTGGCTATTCGAGAATACTCCTCCCTCGTGTTAGGATTTCTAATTTATAAACAATTAAGACAATATAATCACCTCTAAGATTGAAGAATTAAATTGATCATTTCACTGACCGTTTTGTGAAACTATTATAATTTATAAATACAACTTAGTCAACATGATCACCTCTAAAATCGTGGAATAAAATCAACTCACTGACTATTAATTCGTGAAACCATTACAAATGTATTTTGCTTTTCTTTTTTCTTTTCTCTGTATTTCTTTGCCTTGTGTGTCTCTGTATTTTGCTTATAAATAGATTTGGTGGTCAAAGCCCTTATCACATTTGTACGGATGTTTAGCCGATGATATGATGAATGAACACATTAGAGAGATTTGAGAATTTGCCATTTTCAAGAAATGGCTTCGCATTTTTATCATCTAGACCTACTTTTATTGACCCAGGTGATCCTACATGTCAACCTCAGAAGTTACATCATAATCAAAGTGCACATCTTGAGAGTGACAAATTATTAATTTTTTTATGAAAATGAAAATAGAGTTATTCCATATACGAAAATAGGGTTATTCCATAGAGAAAAATATTTATTCGGTAGAATATGTGCATTAAGAATGTGCCGATGTTCTTAAACAGTACAAAGAATAGAGGGGTACAATATTATCGCTGTTTTCTTACGTGCCGTTTTGGATAACGGACATGGTCCATATACTTTTAGTCGTTTTTATAAAATGTACATATGTTTAGCAAGAAATAATTATTAACGCTAATTAAGAGGTATGGACGCATTAATTAATTTTGCGATGAAACATCAACTAATTAATAAGATTGAAACATATGTGAGAACAATCATTAAAATCTACAGTTTTTTAAAGTTGGAATGCATGCATTGGAAAAAGAAATTTAGCTGTGTTGAGAATTGATGGAGCAGCTATCTTAATTATCCCATTTTCCTCAAAGTTATATATAGTTCTTGGTACACATAGGCATGCCCATATATATTATTCACTATTTGTCGGCAAAGGGTGTGGCGTGTGATATATGCAATCACTGGGAACAGCATTTCTGGTCTGTGGATTGGTACGGCCATAGTCTGGACCATTATTGAAGGATATGCAGTTATCTACACAAATCAAAGCTATGCATGCATGCTTGCAAAAGGGTGTGTTTGATTCATTAAAAGTGGTGGCATGATGAAATATTTGTATCTTATTTATTTAGTTGGTAAATAAAATTAGAAGTTTTTCTTACAGAAGAATGTTGTTTTAGATTAAACGAGGTCATCCACAAAATGGAGTGGCTTTTCCGAGAGAGATGGCCGCCTTTTGGAGTCTTTTTGTTCTTATAAAAAACTACCTGGCACTACTTGTCAGCCTCTTAATTATTTCCTTCTTGCTATTTCTCCAGCCTAGCTGCCATGATATATATGGTGATTTTTATTTTTTGGAAAAATCGTTAAGTTTTAGATGATGCATGTAAATTTATGGCATTTATAACTTTAAAATCATAGTTATCTATGCAGAATCATTCTTAACTCGAGTTCAATTAAGTTTCACCGCTAGCCTATCTCTTTTCCTACTACTTTTCCTACTAAGAGGTAGCGAGTAAGTATGTAGCTGCTAAAAATACGGAGAAACGAGTTTTTCTCGGCTTCTAGATTCTAATTCATTTACAAATTATGTAGCTATTGAATTTTTACAATTTAGATTTAGAATCTAGATCATTTAGAGAACTTTAGATTCAGATTCTTGAAGCAGCTAAGAAACTTTCCTGAAAATGCCCTAAGTTTCTCTCATTTCACATACAGTTAAAGGAAAACTCTGACATGAATTGATTTTCATTTTCATTTCTTCATCATTTCCTAATAAGGTACGATCTGGACGTTTCTTCTTTCCTGTTCCACTTACTAAAAATATCCCAAAACAAAACACATATAACTCACTTTCACTTCATTCACACATTTTAGATGTCACAAATTCTAAGTTTTGTCATCAACAGGGATCAATCCCATGTATTTCTATTTACAAATCCGAGTACTATGAAATACCATGGCACAAGTGATCTTCTTCTATTTTTGCCATCGCCCTTAGGTTATTGTCATCTCCGCTCCATTAAACCTACTAAAATAATCATTTTGCCCCTAGAATCGATCAAACACTATACAACATCTTTCATTCTTTCACAATAATAGGACAACAAATTTACAAATAATGGAAGTCAATATGTTGCTATTTTTCTGTGGCAATTCATTAAATCGGTAGCTTATATAGAATCTCTTTAATAAACTATGGAGCACGACATGCAGGAAGCCCGTTCAATCATGTCCACAAGCTAGCTTAGCTTAATTAACCACGCTTGACCGACATGTTCCTTCCAAGATTAACAAAAAAAACAGAGACCCAAATCAATAAATAATGACAATGCATGTAAACTAATAAACACATTGGTTTTACCTAATTGCAAGGTCAAGGCAGGTAAAATAAGAACATACATGTCATTCTCAAAAGTACTGGTTCAGGAAAAGCTGGCCAGTTTTATTTTGAACAAACTAATGGAAATGGGCCATCATATCAAACAATGATCAGCACTAGCTAGTAGTGCAATAAATTAAATTAATCTTGTGTGACAACCACGAAATCTAGCCTCAAATCTGTGGGACCTGAGACAGCGAAAACCTCTTGTGATTATAATAGTAATCACTGTAGCAGTAGCTAAGGGCTGCTTTTTAGCTTTAATAGGTAGAGATTATAATAAACTAAAAAAATTATGAGTTGTTTGATAATTTAAATTATTGTTAATGTGGATTATTATGTTTGAATGGTAAAAAATTGCAATGCACTTAAAATGAAGTATGGATAGCTATAATTTGAGTATTAGATGGCAGTGGGTAATTTCTAGAAAAAATACATATTTTTTTTGAGTAATAAGTTAAAAAAAGTTGGGTTCCATCAATTTATTAGATTATTATAATCTGGGTCGTAGATTGTAATAAGCTGGTCTAATAAGCAAACCATTTGTTTACGCTTTTAACTAATAAGTTAGATTATTATAATATCCAAACATGGTCTAAACACATAATATAAAGCTAGATATTAATTGCATGCATTGTTTAAGTCTTAAAACATACTCCGTAGTTCTTATTTTAGGGGTTGCCCGAGTGGGACGAACGACAAAATCTGTTACAATAAAACACCAAAAGATAAATTAGACAAAAATGAGAGATGTAGAAGCAATGTGTTTGAAGTTGACGGTCGATTTCTACTCTGTTTTTATCATGTTCAGTTAGGAGCTCTGCGCGTCTAGAGATTTATTTGGATTTAAGTTTTTCTTTTTTTTCTTATCGTTGATTAAACGGCTACTGATATTTTAATTATTCTATTTATGAGTAATTTTACCGTCTCAAAGAGGTACAAGAACGTACCACATTTTTAGTGTTAATTTTGATATCTCTCGTTACCTACGGACAGGTAGCAAAATTAATAAAAAAAATGTGGTAGACGGTAGAATTTCTCTTCTATTTATTCTGGATCGATCTGCAGATCTGCACTGCATGCATGCACTCAAAGACAGCAACATGATCAAAAGTTTAAAAATTTGTTGATTTTTAACATAAGGGTTTTTCGGAACGTTACAAAATCTAGTTCGTGGCTAGGAGTGCACAGGCGGCTGACAACACTCTCGCAGAGTTGAACCAGCTATCTTTAATACAATTCAATTCTGTCACTTTCTTATCACACTAATTTCTGGGTAATCTGGTATAAATCGTCGCTAAGCTCTAGATCACATATTCTGAAGCATGTAAAAGTGAAAGTTGATTTGATTATAATTTTTGGAGTGGTGAATCCAAAACAATAGCATCTGTCGTACAGTGAAGAAGTGTTTAATAGGCGATACGGCTAGCAGCGGTCTGCTAAAAATTTGATTATATCTCTGTTTAGATGAAAATTAAGAATTTATTCTCTTAGTCTACATGTTATTGATCGTAGATAACTTCATAAGGTTAGTGAGATATAAATGACTAAATCCTCAATTTTCTATTAAAGAGAATGTATATGATCTAATCTCCTCGTGTAGGTTCAAATCTTGTGTATTTCTCGCATGACAGCTCTAGACCAAAGTGACAATGCAGATCGAAAGCACGGGGGAAGATCGGTAGCGTATGCCTCTGCACACAGCTGCTCCAGTGCTCCACCCATCGATCTGAATTCTGAATTAAGCTAGCCTGCCTGATCAGGCCACCACCGGCCACGCATCCATGTCGACACATGACAGAAATGCCAAGAACATGTGACGCCTTGGCATGCAAGTGCGCGCGCATATGATGCGTGGATGTGTGGCGGATGACACCGCCGTGACTCATAAAGCTTGCCGCCGTCGACCAAAGCAGGCCGGCAAGAATGAACTGCAGTCAGCAGGTTCCAATGTTCCATCGGCCT
>KE372066.1:1260998-1282747 GCA_000418225.1 Zizania latifolia | reverse complement strand
CTCCCATGTGGTAATTAAAAAGTAGAAGCAGCATGCATGAACTCCAAATTCACTGAACCATATTTTAGCACGCAATTTGCAGATTTGCAGGTGGCCGGCCACCTACACTGTCTGATCGATCGAGGGAGGATTTCCCCATCCAAATCGCAGATGTGTCCACTAGCTAAGAAAGGAGCTAGGCAGTCAGTCAATCAATCAAGCAATGCAAGTGTGCATATGTTTGGTTCCACTCCACCATCAGATCCAAGAGCAGATATTCAATCGCACTCCATCGATGATCCATGTCGCCCCTAGCTAGGCTCTGATTTCTCTCCGGACGGCGCCAACATTCTTCGCCTTTCTGACGTTGCATTTCCTGTCTTACTTTAGTTCTCTGTTATTCCTCAGGATCATGGCCCTTTTCTTTCATATATCTAAGTTTATCTCCAAGGGATGTTGTGGTGTTCTTTCTTTAGTATTCTTTTGCACTCTTCATCAATTAATTAGTACTACTCTTTTATACTCTCTGTTAATTTGTACACATCAAAAGTTGTAATTCCAATTCCTCTACAGATATTTGATAATTTGCCACTGCCAAGAAGTTGCTTCATTTTTTTTCATCATGGTCCGCATGCCATTAACTTAAATGATTTCACATGTTATTGTCTTGAAGTGTCGTCATAATCAAATGGGACATGTTGAGAGTTGGCAAATTATCAATTTTTTCAATTCCTCCCTTTGTTCTAGTTTTTGTGTTTTTGTTTGGTCGAATAGTTTCGCACTTCTTAGGTCTCACATTGGGAGCTTCTAGCAACCACATATACTTTCAGAATTCATATTTCCTTCAACCAGTATATACTTTTCTCTCATACTATAAAAGTCGTTATCTATAGAATCTAAAAATAAACTAATATCTAGAAACTGAGAAGCTGAGAAACACTAGTTTTTTTAGTTTCTCGTCAGACTAGTTAGATACTCACAAATGATTTTTAGAATATTAAGCTACTATGAGTAATACTTCCATGCTCTCCTAAAAAACAAGGCGAATCGAGCTGAGCCTACGTGCTTTAAAAAATTGCGCATTTCATATTAGCAGGTATCAGTTTTGGGTGGAGTTGGCAAGTTGTTTGTTTGTGCTTGTGCCCTAGACTCTAGAAACTTCCATGCATCCAGCTTTTTGACAGACGATAGATATATTGGCGCACTGACTGGTAAAATTAATGGGCAGAGTGTATATAAAATGCAGAAAGGCAGACATATTTTGCATCGCTGGACTCCACTATGACGCAGTTCAGTACGCCGCTTGCATCACTACTGATAAGAAATGTACTAGGATGTCCTTTTGCGTTGGTCATCGAATAAATTAAACTTGTTTGTTAATTTCTAGCTCGCTCGTTTTCAGTTAGTAATTAATGTGTTTAAAGAGAGCACATGGTTTTGTGTTGGATAGTTTTAGCTGCTGTTTTCTTCAATTCGATCTGATTACGTTGCAAATTAAAGTCCCCGTCAGTATCCTGCAAAATTAGGTTGATGCATGCAGTTTGATCATAGTTGTACAATCGTTTGTTGGTTTTCGTGAGGAGCACTTCGTCAGTTTGGAGTTTCTGTCGGACAATCGTGCTTGCATTGCATCTGCTCTAGCCGACTAGGTCTGTCTAGGTGTAGCTAGCTACCCCAGATATCATCCAACCGGCTGGGATTTCTGTGGGAAAAACCTTGGGTGAAACATGACGCCACATGTGCATACCTGCCAATGGTAGTAAACCGTCGGGATTTAGAATAAAAAAGATATAGACGGAGATCATTTTTTTAACTTTGGAGATGTTTTAAGAGTTGTGTATCAATGCTGAGTGTGTTCTTCTTCCTTATTATTATGCTCCTAAGTTCTTAATTTTTTTAAGAGAAGCAGATATATCTACTCCAGAAAAACACATAAAAAGATAATATTATATTTTTTATAACTTCACGGCTTATCTATTTTATATTTTATATCGACACCTATTTTGTGTGGATCGTCGCCTCCCCTACACTGTCACCCATTGATCGCCACCAGGTCACTCGTTGCTCTCTGAATTCGTCACCACCGCTTTTCAAGGAAATTAAGTCTTTTTACTCTTAACAAAAGACTAACTAGGATCAACTAGTCAGTCTAGTGACTAGTCATCTGATCACTAGGGTCGACTAGACAATCCGTAAACATTGAAGCTAGGACACGAAAGGTTGGAGGTCCAGAAAAAATGCAGAAATTTTCCAGAGGCATTATCAGCAGTACATGGTTTACTTAGGCTTCGTTTGGTTGAACTTCCGCCGGCTGCTTTTGCTGTGGAAAAGCTCAAAGACAACCAAACGTACATTGCTCTACAATAGCTTTGATGGAAGCACCTGCTTTCTCTGGTATATTTTTCACAGCAC
The DNA here is from genome assembly GCA_000418225.1 of Zizania latifolia. NCBI lineage: Eukaryota > Viridiplantae > Streptophyta > Magnoliopsida > Poales > Poaceae > Zizania > Zizania latifolia. The sequence continues at coordinate 1,280,356 of KE372066.1, read as the reverse complement.
CAAGGACCCTGCTTCTACGGCTGTGAAGTCCAAAGTTTTGCTGAAAATTACCCACTGCCATCGGTAAGTCATACCGCTTCGTGAGTTTCTTCCCCAACTTCCAGACTGCTGCAGGCACTCCTCCACACTAAGAACAGGAAAGAGCACGCTAGGGTTTGAGCTCTGCTTCCCCTCCGGCTAGTCTGTTGGCGACGCACCGCCCATCCGGCCTCCGCTCGCCTCCCCTACCATCTTCTCTGCGCAATCTCCATCACAAGCAGCGACGTTCTTCTAGTTGAAGCCAGACCGAGGTACTTGAACTCCCTTCCCGCTCTTCCTCGTGTCCCTCATCGTTCCATTTCATCCAGGGACCTTCGCCCATGGCACGCTGCGAGGGAGTCACATGCGCCCTGCTGGGACACGCTCGCGTCACCGCTAGCTTCTGCCTTGTGCAGAGCGACCGCGTGTTCGTCCAGCGTTTCTGCCTGGCCTATGATCTGCAGCACTGGCAGCCACTGTACTGACCAGATGTAGCTTCAGGATTTAAGGCAAACTAATTTGGCTCTGATTATTGTTTTAACAAAATGGCAGGAGCTATTTGTCTCAGATTTTAACACGTTATACATTATAGCCATGGACTCATGGCAAGATTACAGATGCTTCCCTTCTGTCAGGTCCTTTCTTTTGTTAAGTATTCTTTCCTTTCTTTCCATTAGCAATTTCAACATACTCCACTTGCATAGAAAATTAGCTACTCTAGTGCTGCCTGCCATAGTGCCATCGTTTTCAAGTATGAGTTCCTTTGAGTTTAACCCGGTAGGGATTGGGTGTGTGTTAACCATGAGGAGAGCAGTTTTTTATCATCTGGGGGGCTTGAAGTCATTGCTTAAGTTGATGATCTTGATTTGGAGGCTTGCTGTATACCACATCATATGCTTGTTAGCTATACATTGGATGCTTACTAGACCATACCAGAAAGGGGTGTTTTTTATCATTCGCTCCTTTCTTTAGTTTTTTCCCTTTATTTTCCACTCAATTTGCTTAGGATACACTAAAGATTTCATAGCCCTCTCATACTGCAGAATGAGTTTACTATAGAAAGTTACAGCTAGTGTACGTCATGTTGTTATGATAACTGAAGTTGATGAAATATTTTTTGATTGATTCAAGCATGGTGAGAAAGCTGATTGGAATGATGGGAATGTGAGGCATTTCATTGATATTTGCGAAGAAGAGATTCATGCTGGGAATAGACATTTGGGTTTTCTCAATAGAACTGGTTGGAAAAACCTTGCAACTAAGTATGAAGAAAAATCTGGTAATCGACTAACCAAGAAATAATTGAAGAACAAATGGGATAATATGAAAAATGATTATACATGGTTCATGGAGTTAAAAAATACTGTCACTGACCTTGGATGGGATGATGCAAAGCAAACTGTTAATTGCTCTAAAGAATGGTGGGATGAACACCTTGCTGTAAGAATCATACTAGATTTTTCTTTATTCATTATCCATGCTATTATTTGCTTGCACTTACTAATTTTTTCATTTATTTTTATTGATGCAACAATGCTGATAAAGGGATCAAATGCAACCATCTAAAATTCAAAAAACATGGACCAAAGCATCTCGATGATCTGCACATCATGTTTGATAAGATACATGTTAGTGGAGCTACTGCAACCTGTCCTGGAGACATATCCTCCGATGAATCCTGTGATGGGGATATAATTGAGGTTAAAAAAACCAAGATAGTGTTGCTGATATAGAGAAGGCTGCTTTGAAGAAATCAAAAACAGCAAAAAAGAAACACATGGGATACTATGGGGCCACTGAAGAGAAGGATGAGAAGAGCCCATTCTTTCGAATGTACAAGAACACATGTTTGAAGATAGAAACTGCAGCTGATAAGATATCTTCAAGTGTTGAGGCATCATCAGCTCCTCTAAATAATCATGTCCCTACCATTGCAGATGCCATGAAGATGGTGAAAGATTGTGGGGTGCAAGAAAAAACTACTTTGATGCACACAGCTACATCCTTAATTATGAAGCCTGATTTCAGGAAGATCCTTAGCTTACTTGAAACAAATGAAGGAATGTTTGATTTGCTTGAGAGGGAACATGAAAAAGAGATGATGAAGCACATTTAGGACCATATTTCAATTATCTATTTCAAGTGTGGAGTTGTGAACAATTAGTTTCCTATGTTGAGAACCATTACATGTTTGTATTGTAAACCATTATTTACCTATGTTTAGAACTATTATTATGTGCCAGATTTGTTATGTTCTTGCTGTCAACCATATTTGTGCTTCCTTGAATGTGTTATTACTATTGTAACAATTGTTGTGTTCTTGCTGCCATGAATATTAATTTTTAATATATTATGTAGATGGATGCGAGCATGAAAGAGTTAGCCAAAACAGGGCACCAGGGACTACTACTTCTAGCTGAACTTTCGCAGCATGCTGCTGTCATTAGGCATATGGGTAATGTTTACACTGAGCGGTATTTGCACAAAGACGGATATAGAGAAGCACCAGAAACTGGACTTCAATGGGTCATGGGGTGCTTCGATCGTCTTAGATATTTTTATAAGATGTTTCGGATGAGCACTGAGATTTTCATGGTACTTCATGATTTGCTTGTCTCAATGTATGGTTTGAAGTCAACTAATAATGTTTCATCAATTGAGTCACTGGCCATGTTCTTATGGATCGTGGGAGGACCCCAAGCATTTTCATAAGCTAAAAACCGTTTTACACGGTCACTCTGGACAATTCACACCAAGTTTCACGAAGTACTGAATTGTTTGTGCAAGTTAGCAAAGGACAATATCAAACCAAGAGATCCTATTTTCCGTACTGACCATGAAAAGGTTAAAAAGATCGTTTCTGGCCTTATTTTAAAGGCGCTATTAGAGCTATAGATGGTTCACATGTTCTAGTTTCAGTGCCTGTAGAGGATGTGGTTAACCACACATGTAGGCATAGATTTACATCTCAGAATGTGCTTGCCGTATGTGACTTTGACATGAGGTTTACCTTTGCTGTCGCTGGTTGGCCGGGCTCTGCACATGGCACTAGAATCCTCAATCATGCATTAGCAAATTTTTCGATATTTCCTGTGCCTCCTAAAGGTATAAAATATTTATCTAGGTTACCAATAATTGCATTATTATTTGCATATGCTAAATTGCTTTTGTTTTTAGGAAAGTATTACCTCGTAGACTCTGGTTATCCAAATCGAATTGAATACCTTGTCCCTTTCAAAGGAAGTACATACCATCTACCAGAATTTCGATTTCGTTGTGGGCGTCCACCTCAAGGGAAGTATGAGATGTTTAATTTTTTGCATTCATCTCTTCGCAATGTCATTGAGCGTGCATTCGAAGTTTTGAAGCAAAAGTGGTGTATATCGAAGGCTATGCCAAGTTTCTCTCCTCGTACTCAGAAGCATATCATTCTTGCTTGTATGACATTACATAATTTTATTCGTGATAGCAACTTGCATGATAAGAAGATTGATAGATGTGATGTAGATGAGGAGTATCTATCAGAAACGCCATGTGCAATGACACAAACACAAGGAGATGATAGTCCGGAGAGGGAGAATAAGGATACCATAAATATCATTCATAATAGGACAGCTGATGCTTTAGTTACTGTGAGTAAGAGATAGCTATGCTGATGGAGGACATCATTATATAAACCATATGTCTTTTGTAATAATCTAACTTTCTACTTGTATGAACCATATGTCTATAATGGATGCAATACTTTAAAGAAAATTAAGTTTATCTTTCCAAAATGCTCATTTACATGTGATTCAGTGTAAATTTTAGTGTTTTACGATCAAATAGCATATAAACATCTCATGAGATGCCTCTAGAGGCATTACATTCATTTTTTAGCAAATACATAGTTTCATATCTGTTTTAACCAAATAGCTTTCAGCTTTCAGCTTTCTCATAGCTCACAGCAGCTTTTCTATAGCTCATAGCTCACAGCAGCTTTATCACAGTTCGTAGCTGAACCAAACAGACCCTAAAGAATGTCCCGGGTTGCATCATTTAGTTGTGAACAATGTATACTTTACACGGTGAGATAGCTTGGAAGGGGGGAAAAGCTATTCTTTATGTCAACAAAGAGTTATCTCAAGAAGAGTATTTCTTGGCTAAAAAGGAAAAAATGAATTAAGCAGGTGTTATTCTATCCAAAATGAAATAAAAGTGCGCCGGTGATTGAACTGTACCTGTGACGTTTTCCCTTCTTTTTTTTACAACATGTAAACCTTTTCCCCACTGTTTGATAATTTCTGTTTCCTATTTGACAAAACATGTAAAACATCTACATGTTGGCCCCTACGCTATGTACAGCTATGGCAGTAGGGGAGTAACTTTTCCAGAAAAATAAGCTAATGGAAAACCTGTGGAGATGTGTAATATTCGCTCTCACTGAAATATGGTCTCAAGTCCTCTTGGCACATGAAATCCAATGGGAAAGAAACAAGGTGGCCCTTGACCATCTGCAATCTTTCCATAGGGTCTGTGCCCTTGAGGTCGCCGTCCTGGTAGGCTTCCAGATTTTCTTGTGCAACACCCAAATCGATTGTGTTATGACCAATTTTTTCCCTGCAGTGAGCAGAGCTTTGCCGAAATTGCGCCCTGCGTGCTCATTATATTTCAGTGCCCATGACAATTCGTGAGAATGCAACTGAAATGGAATGGGCAATTCATACCTTGAATGGATGAGATCATTAGGGACACAAGAGAAGACATCTTGGTAAATCATGGTATTCGTCTGCCACCAAATCCAGTTCAAAACTAGTATTAATGGAGATTACCATGGCTAAAAGCATTCAAAATAACGTGTGTTTATCATGCAGTTTGAAAAGTGGTTTTACAATAGGGGAAGGAAACATCCTGATATGACATGAAGTACCAGTTTGGTCACCTAAACTGTTTTCTACTTTAGGAAGAATGTAATAGCACTAGCAGTACGTGATTAATGGTTAGTCTTAAATTAACTATGGCCTCAGAAACCACATTTCTGTTTTCTCTCACCTTAGCAGTGGCCATCCAGATATTTTTGAAAGTTGAATCATCAATTGGATCCATAATATGGCTAACCTGCATATCAAAATTGTACTTCGAACAATCAAAACAATACACATGATATCCTTTATCCTTAAAAGCTACAATGAGTATAAGAAAACTTCATCAAGATATTGTGATAATACCAAATTCTTTATCATGTCAAAAAATGAATAACTGCTCACATAAGATATTACTACAGAAATATATAGTGAAAACAAGAACAGTATGAAAAAATTTCTAATATCACCACCTACGGCAAGGGCAAGTTTTTTTGGGTAAAGTATTAAGATGTTGGGATGGATGGCACAAGGTCAACACCACTGGAGTGGGATTCTGGGAACCAGCTCCTCTGCAGTCGGGGAGCCGACTACAGAGGACAGTCGCCCATCCCAGCCGTCCGGACAAGATCCGACGGTGCGAAGTCCCCCTCGGCCGCCGCGAAGCCCCACTGCGAAGTGGGCCCCACCACCGCGAAGCCTCCCTCCCGCACCGTCCGATCTCAATCGGACAGCTTTGAGAGGGCGACTGTCATCTGTAGTCGGCGAAGCCGACTGTAGAGGATCTCGTTTGGGGATTCAGATGTATTTAGACTGTCTCATGGAAATTATATTATTAGTTTTTTCATCAAAAAAATATATTTTCCATATCATTATATTTTATGTTCTCACTAGTATATAAACTAAAAAAAGGAATGGTTAGTGATGTGTATATTGGAGACTGTGCAATAGCCAAAACCTATGTTTATTAACAAAAGAACTATTGATGGAAGTATCCAAGAACAAAATCAATACAGCCCAAACCTCTCCTCGATGAAGGCCAAGGTGCTCTGCCCAAAGAGAAAGACGTAGGCTAAGGGAAAACTTCCCAGCTTCCCAAGGTCTTCCATTCATTTTGGAACTAATAACTTCTTTATCTTCAATGACCACAGCAATCTAGAAGGTCGCAAGAGGAAAAATGTTATCAGATAGTTGATTCCTAATGCTAAAACATTACTTAGTTGTAAGTGATTTGCTGGTTACTAAATAGAGTTAACTGAAAAGCAAATATTTGTCATCAATGCAAAAGATATACTCAAGTTAAAACCACATGAAAGTAATAGCCAACAGGAAGCCCAAGGCAAGTATCTTTTATGCTCATTTCCTGTCACGAATCTGTTCTACATTACAGAACCAGGACTGTTCTAGAGACTGCATTTGGCCTTACAAGTTACAAGGCAAGAGCAGAGCAGCATACCAAAATACAGTGGACACATGAATATGAGAAATATATACCTCAGAATCTCTTGATCCAAGCAAGCTTCTATCATTTATGTTAGCTGATCCAATCAATGTGATGCGGTCATCAATTATCATCAACTTACTGTGTACATAAATCTGCAACACCAAACTTGTTAGAAGGGTTTCCAGAAATTTTATATGCTAATTCTACGAAAACAGTAAGAAAGAATCATAAATTCATGACACTCCGATGGCGAAGAATCAAGACCCTGGCAGGAAACAAAACATGCTCGAAAACTGGACAAGACTCACACTTTACCTGATTAGTGACCAAGGGACCTCCATCACATAGTCTGCCATGTGATCTAAGACCATAAAAGGAGATATAGTCATGTGCTTTTGGACCAATCACATCATATAGATTCTGAAGTATTGAATTAGGGCCTCTACAGATTGTCCGGTATTGCCAATGCATAATTGCTCTCACAGACGCAGCTCCGCCATCATCAATGCCTCCCTATGATGAGATTATGTAAGTAACCAAGCAATAAAACAATCTTAACTGCTATAGTAGAAAATTACCTGAAAACCAGGTAACAGAGGTATTATGATGATGGCTTTGAAGCGCTTTTTCTCCCTCTCTGCCCGAAGTATGCGCCTGTATAATGCTTCCAGTACACGGTTCTTAATTGTGTCATCTCCTGAAAGGCCTGATATGAAAAATTGATTCTGCAAAAGGCATGCCAAAAGGATGTTTAGACAATTTGCTAGCAGTCTCGTGGATGATTAATTGCATGCTTATAATATAGTCTGGAAAAATTATACTAAAGAAACTGAACAGCTATTTCGTTTTTAAGTAACCTGCCAGAATAATGTGAAATAAGATAATGACAGTAATAAATGCTGAACATCACTTTAAGATCATTATCTAATAAAATCTACTATTGTTTAGTAATGGAATTTTCATGTTCAAAATAATGCAGACCTCAATGTATACAAAGTGTTCTGCCTTTTCAATAAGAGAAAAATAGGCATTGTGGATGCTTCCTTCAATTTGAGTGGTTCCAGCTGACCACTGACCAACACTCCTAATAACCTGAACCAAGAGATAGATTCATTAAATGCTTAACAATATTTCATGCAGTTGGTACAATGGACTGCAATGTTAGTATACAAGTATATCTGAATAAACAACAGGACTGTATTGTATATGGAAGCCCTTTTGAAAAATGATGAGCATGCAGACAAAGCCATCTCATATTGTATACTAAAGTAAACAGAAGTACTATGCCATACACATATATTGTTAATAAACTATGAAAAGATTAACAAGTTGATTTTAGCTGCTTTTCTGTTAGGACACCAGTTAAATATGTGATACTCTCATTTCTTGGCATCAAGCCATCAACAAATTAATTCAAAATCAACTGCATACTCACCTGACAATGACAAGCTGCCCTTGGACCAACTTGCCCAATATCAAGTACTGAAGCAACTTGGTCTCCTCGTTCCTGCATCTCCCACCAGTTCTTCTCCATGTGATACTTTTCTTCTTTGAAGGAATCAAAATTTCCAATAGATGATGACTCAAGGGAACTGAGATTGTCTACAAAACCTCTCATAGGTAAATCCTGTCGAGAAGAATCTAACTTTGCCTTTCGGTTGAGCAAAGGCTGATTGAAGCTTGTTTTATGAAGGTGGTCAGAATGGTTAATCTCTAAATCAGTCACTCTTAAATCTCCATTGGGCAATGCCTGAGGTTCAAGCTCTTGAGGTAAAAGCAATGGAATGTCCTGACATGATGCCCGTGAATCCAAGGAGACTGTCTTTTTAACATCAACATCCTTATCATGATTTTGTTTACCGTCAGCCTCACCATTTATTTCTTGGCTTATGCCCTTGTAATGTGGAATTACCATGTGGTAATGAGGCATCAGCAAGGGAATTCCTTGCTCATTGGCAGCCTTGTTCCTCTGGAAAATAATGGTATTGTATTTACACTACAGAAGGGAGAAACATTTTCTTTATATGATGAGTAATTGAGTATGCCAATGGAGCAGACAAACCTTTGCATAATTCCAGCGCTGAACAAAATGCCTTGCTACATCCTGACAAGGTGGACCATAGAGAGCACACTGAACATCATGCCAAGGCATGCGAGGATATTTAGTTCGGTCCAGCTCATCTTTCATTGTGTCCTCCCAGGAATTTGGCTCAGATTCCCTTATGGACAGCGGTAAAATTAAGGTGAATGTATAAATCAATGAGTAACTTGGAAACTGTACTACATAATTAATACTATGATAAGGATAAAAGAATCATCAGTTACCTGGGGTTGTAGTAGTCCTTCCCTGGCCATATCACGGGAGGAAAATCTGCAAGTTTGTGTGCAGGACTATCATAACGACCAAAGCACAGATCAAGACCTCCAAGATAACACACTTGATTATCTACGATCACAATTTTCTCATGGTGTGACCTTAAAGTGAAAATGAACAGTTAGATTGTCAGAATTAAACAATCTTTCGATGAACATAGGGAGCCAAAAAGATTCTTCATACCACAAGTATACACCACTTGAGAAATGATCAGGGTATCGGAGAACTTTGACATTCTCATGAATGTTAAGTAGCTTTTGTTTACTGTACAAGCTATTAATTTTCAATGCAAGAGCAACTTCCTTGTACAAAAGAATGTATATCTGCATAATTTCCATAGTCCACAGTAAACAATCAGTAACTATCGATGCTAATTTTTTATCAATGATCACAACATGTACATTTTCTGAGGATTAACAATCAACTGACGTGCCTAACTTGGAATGAAGACTGCTGTGTCATGACAGAAACATATAATTCATGCCTTGTAGAAAAATATTAACAAGAATAAGAATAAAAACAACAAAATTACTTTTCAATAACTGGTATGCAACCAAGCATTGTATGGTTTCAAAAACACCCCCACAACTTGTTCCCTGTTAAATTTGACAAAGCTATACATTATGAAATTTCATTAAAAAATCGATCATTGCTAGGGACCTGTATATGAATGGTCATTAACGTCCAATATATTTTTGCAAAAAAAAAAGAATTGACCTATTGGATTGTGGCATCCTCTTGTGTGGTCTCTGCCACAAAGAAATTAATTGATGGCCTCAATTCCTCATCACTTGCAAGCATATGCAAAGGAAGTGAAGATGAGAACATGCAGGATGCAAAATGCCAGAAAGCACGGGTGTTGGTGTTTACGAATAGTAGTTTGTTGGGGAATAGGAATGTTCAGGATAGTTCTTCTCTTTCTTGTTTGAGTTTGGAAGGTAAGAGACTTAAACCTTACAAAGTAAGCCATCTTCAGATGCTTCAAAAAGTGTATGATGCAATTGATATGTAACCAAATTAGCAAGCATTGCTTGATAAATTAAACACCTCACACTTCACATAACATATCTGCAATTTCTCATTACAAAGTAAAAAAACATTATTATAGATTTATACCTGTACACCCTGCTTAGCTCTAGCTTCTAGTAGAGCATCTAGCCTGGATGACCCATGATGTTGGAATGGGCGTCTGAGAAACAATTCTGGGCAGAGCCACCAGTCCGTAATAAATATCTGCATCACACTTCCTGTTATCTTAATATTATGCAATTGTAGATATTATCTACAATTAACTTTTGAAAAAACACAAAGTTAACCTCTGATTTTGCTTGCTCAATGGAGGAAGCAATTGCTTCAAATCCAGCTTGCCCGTCTACAAACCACTGTACCATACTCCCATCTTGCATGAGACCTCTTGGTGGTGCAAATGAACCAAAACGATGAGGGTAACACCAACCCTCCGGAGTTTGTCGAGCAGCATTTATTGCAGTAACCCAATCTTTCACTTTAGAAGAACTTCTTGTTCGCAACTTTAAAGTCCGGCCACTAGAAGACACCTTCCTCCAAATAGCACAAAGAGGTTAGACTCCATAGTATGCACCAAACAGATCAACTTGTCACAAATAATTGTGCAGATAACAGTGAATTTATCATCATAAGTAGGACCAATTAGGCCAAAATAGTCTTACAAATAGACTAACAGATGATCCATACAGTTTATGCTGCAAGTCTCACACTAGAAGCTAAAATAGAGTTGCTTTTATAACTGGCACTATGATAGTTGATCCAATAAAATTCTTACACCAGCTGTCATGTATCATGATGATATGTATTCATTAAGGTACATATACGGATATACCATAAAGGCAGACAGAAAGAATCCTGCAGCCTTGTAAGGATCTATTGGGCATTGCGGTGGCATTTCAGCAGCACAAATATATTTATTGTAAGATCAAATAATTAACCAAAATCATCTTTTTTAGATCCAGAACTGAAGAATCACAAAAAAAATATATATAAATCCTTATCTAGCATTTCACTTTGCAGCAATGCACAACTCAATAAGCACAAGTGCACAACATGGCTAAACTTCTTGCAATAGATTTATAACTTCTTCCACTGTCAACAACCAACAATGCAACAGCTACTATTACATTTTAAACAATGATGCTAACTGAGCACATGAGACCGTAAAATGGAATAGGTACCTGGAATCCAAAATGCAATGGATTTCGTTCTTTGATCTCTTTTGCTAGTGATATTTGCCCTTCTCCACTTATATCCGTATGTGGTAATGCATCAAAGATAATGACATCTAAAAGCTTTGGGTCGAAAGGATCTTTAAGTAAAGCCAAGAATCCTGGCTTAAGGACAACCCAAACCTGTTGAAAAGTTATTCAATTTAACAGCTTCAATAAATGACAACAAGATAGCTAAGTACAAAACTTAACTAGAAAAAATTAATACCTTTTGCCAGTTGCTCTTGCAACAGCTAAACAATCCACATGAACAACAATTTTCTTTACGGTCCTTCTGAATTTTTGGCAAATGTCCAACAGATACATAGTCTTCCTTTAGCTTAGGCCCATATTCAGGCAAAAATGACAAACACGATACCTCCAAAAATTTGCAAACCTGTATTTTGAAAGGTGTTTCAGTCTTGACTCTTGAGAATATAACTAAGCAGATGCCAGACTGGATATTCCAATCAACATTTTATTCCAACTGTAACCAATAGTGTGAGATGTATAAAGTCTTGGGTACCTCCCGTGAGTTGACAATATCCAAGTTCCCCAAAAAATGGTTTAGATATTCTTGCATGGCCACTTTTGCTCGATCAGAAACGGAATGTTGACGTCCCAGAGCTGGTCGAATGACAGGCAAAACAGCACTCGAAGGAACATTTCTGCCACAACAGGTTCAATGTCTTGCTTACTGCATGCATGGGATAACATATGGAGACTCAACTGCTCTAATTCAACATTCGTGGTGTGATAAAGCATAACTACACATCAACCACTAGTGCAGTACTGATGTATAAACATGTTTACCTATGTCTAATGGAGTTATCTTCAGACTGTGCAGGAACATTTACATCATCTGCTTCATCCTCATCATGTACTACTGGCATATGCTCCCCAATTCCTAGATTTTGGAGCCACTCTTTGACCTTTAATTGCAAAATAAAGAAACCAACTTAGTATTTCAGACTTAAATAATACAGTTTCCCATCCTATTGACATTTATTCAGGTATTATATGGTTAAAAACTGACATAATTATGTAAAAGTAAGGAGGAAGAAGTAGGTGAGTTAATCCAAATAAAATATGTGTTTCAAGACTAAAAACTAGAGCCTTGTTGTTTGGGATAATATTACAAAACATAAAAACTCACAAAACCTGGTGAACTAATCAGAATTATGTTAATATGGGTCCACTAAGCAGGCTACGAAGTAGGAACCACAAACAATAAGCTTTTTTATCATCTGTTATCTATTAGTGTAGAAAAGTATGAATTCCAAATAGAAAATTATGAAAAGTACTGGCAGGTCCCAAGCCCTGGTAAAGGAGGAGGGAGGATCCCTTTCCCCTAAAAGGTTGTGTATGGCTTGGCGAGTCAATGAAAAACCTAGCCACTCAAATGGAGATGAAATCTAAGTGTGGGTTTCAACTTTAGTCTACCGCAGCTTGCTTGGGATTGAAAAGCTTTGAAGAAGAAGAAGAAGACACCTAATATCATGGTCCTCAACCTGCGGAACTTCAATAACCCTTTAACCTATCAATGAAAGATGAGGGACTGTGCAATCATCCAAACAAATTAAATATGATCAGACACATATTTATTCCTCATTCACATTCCATGAGTGCTATTTAATGCTTGTAAAAGTTAAATGAGTCCAGTTCAGTTATGAAACAATAACAATACTAAATTTAGGATATATATAAGAATAAAATACAGATTTTTGTTGCTTGTTTAATAAGTCATTTTCATGGGTACACTAACTAGTAAAGTTAAACTGAACACTTGATTGTATCAAGTAAACATTTTATAAATGTGATGACTGGTGTTTTACAACCATTAAGGAAAAAATAAGACAAAAAAGAGTACAAATACTCCGAGGGGAATCCAGCCCCCAATCTGGTCGTCGGTTATAATGATGATAAGTTATAGTCATTGGATGTTAAGGTAACCTTTTTAAACAAAAATGGATTGGCAAGAATCCAGATGAAGCAAAATTGCTAATATGTGATATACTTACGGAAAGGAAGAAAAAAGAAACATCATGCCCTCCGCATCACAAAAGGTTTTACTTGTGCCAGGAAGAATTTCTAGGGAAATATTCAGAGCCCAAGGGAAAAGATAGAGCAGCCAAAAAAATCAAAGAAGAAAGATCAACAGAGAACCACAATGAATGGTCACCCTGAACTCCTGATGTCACCATGCAGGCAGCGTATAGGTGAGAGCCTTCATTCATCCACTGTCACATGTGACAAGGACAGTGCAAATCTGAAACAGACGACGATGAGGCCATAACCACACGAACCAAAGCTGGCCGGGATCAGTGCACACAAATGACACAATGAACTCAACCCAGTGGATGTGGCTAGGTTTGGGTGGCCAAGAGTAACCTTGCCCTAATACTATGTTACGAATTGGACTTGTATCAATTTAATGCTCAGACGCCAATTTATCATGTATAAGGGGCCAGAGGCAAAATACAAATAAATAAAAGAAAAAACCCTATATACATAGTACTGTTAACAATTGTTTTCATTTATAACCTAATGGCACATACAATTCTGGAAAAAATAGTTGGAGCACATTCTATAAATTACTAAATAACTTTTGATATATATGGAAACTAGAGTAGACAAATAAGATTATATTTCCAATCTTAACACACAATTGCAAGGCAACTCAGCTAGTTTGCTGAAAAGCATCATGAATAGTAATGGTTACGTAACCAACCTGTTCCTGCTTCTCATGGAATTCTTCAAGAATTTCACGCCTCTTCAATGCAAAATGTAGATAGAGAACTTGTGAAGCTTTCTTATATAGGCGCCACCTAAACTGATGGAAAGTAGTGAACATTTTTCAGTGCACATATGACATATTTGTATTTATGGAAATATAGCACAATTTAAAAAAGGACCAAGACAAAGTAAACATGCACTGAAAGTAGAAAAACTCTACATGGCAAGTATTAAGAGTTACAGCTCATGCATTCTGCAAGTTCAAGCTTTTTTATTTGTCTTTCTCTCCATGTGTGCATGTATGACCATGTGCACACGCAATTTGGCCCATGTGGTGCATACAATCCATTAACTTTAAACTGGTCATAAACATGTGTTCCACAAAGTACCCAAGCGCATATTAATATAATAAGATGTGAAGTGAAAGGTATCATAAACTGTTTTAAGAACCTTTTGACAAGTAATTACACACCAAGTTATTAAGGCCAGGTCAGTCAGCAGTCAGAACTAGACAGTTAATATTGCAAAATAACAAGTCAAGTTGGTAGGACCGTAGGAATAATATTAATTAGAACCTATTCAGTTGTACAAATTGGCACAAATAAAATCACTTCAGCATGCAATTCAATCCAAATTTGAGAAATCCCCTAAATTAATTGTGTTCCCTGTCTTAAATTGATTATACCTAATCAAGTAACTCCATATGGGCAGGTAATCATCTTATAATTCCAATAGGCCAGAATCATCATCAGAACTTAAGACCAAAAACTTGTCAATGACAGAAAACATCAGAACTTAAAAGCAAATTTCAACGCAAAATTCAGAAAATATGATCAGTTCACAACTTTTGTAACAAAAGAAAAGGTTTTCAGTAATATGAAAGGATACTTATGTTCTAGAAAGTAGTATGTGTGGAATTAGAGGCACATTGGAGCACTGCAAATGAAAATGGCAATTTTACACAAAATAAATTTCATATGAATAACTACGAAGCACAAAAGCCTACCCCAACTTGCTTGGGATCGAAAGGCTTTGTTGTTGTTGTTGTTAACTACGAAGCACAAAACATATGGTTCATTGAACACGCTTAACCAGAAACCACAATTGCTATGTTCTAAAACCAGGTCTGCATGGCTGAGTACTCAGCCGAGTATGCAAACGCTTTATGTCGGTTTACCAAATCAAGTATGATTAAATAAAAATGAGTACTTGACAGGCTGAACCGACATCCTGGTGAATTTTTTTTGATGGAGGGAGAGACGCCCTACCACATTTCTGTAAGAAGAAAGGTGCGACGCCTGGGTTCGAGCCCGGGCGGGTGAGGCCACAGTGGGTGCTCCAACCACTGAGCTATAGATTGGTTTGCACATCCTGGTGTACTTGGGTTAATAGGACGTTTACAGGGCAAGTAAGCACTCCATCCAATCTAAACACGCACTGAATTAAGCCACAGTGCACCAAAAAACTTCACACGTGAGTTTCATTCTTTTCGCACAGCTTACACGGTGATGCTGACGAGGAAATGAGGGTATTTGCACATGATCAATTTAACAGCAGAACTGCTCACAAGCAGGAACTGAAGATAGGATGATCAGCAGCAAATCTGATGTATCACCTGACAAGTATCCATACAGAAAGGCCTTGCCTATGCCATGCAGAACTGTTAAGCTAAAATCCCCACAATTCCATAGCCACGCCGTAACATTTGAGATTGTGAAAATCCTACCGGTTACACTAGTATAATGAATCAGAGAAAACAGACCCCTTTATGCAAATGCTCTCATCCCTTCCCATGTAATGGATTGCTGGCCATTAAAATCAAGCAACTGCATAGTAGCGTAAATGCTGGAACCAGACGTCACATTTCACGCAGCAACTAAATCATTAGCTATAGTTATTAGTAGCATCCAATTGAGCTAGAACGTGTAACATGATCGTGATTTTGCCCACCAAAAGGGCACGATTCTAGATAAATCGTCCTTTCATCGCACCGAATTTCACATGATTCTCCAGTATTCACGGAAAGATGAAAAAGTTCGGAACCGCAAGCCGAACAGGACGCCAGGAGGATCCGCGGACCTGCTTGTAGTGGACCTCGATGGTGTAGGAGAGCAGCATGGGGGTGATGTCGCCGGCGTCAGGGCGCGACACGGCGACGATCGATGCTCGGGGGAGCTCCTCGAACACCCGCGCCGTCTCCGGCAATCGGAACGACGCCGACGCGGCCAGGACCTCGGGGCGCCGCGCCGGCCCCGGCCCCGCCGCCTCCCCTTCCTCCTCTTCCTCAGGGCCCGGCGGCATCCGCGCGTACCGGTGGTGGCCGCCGCCGCCGCCGAGGCGGTCCACCGGCGGCAGGCGCTCCAGGTTCATGGATGCTTCGCGAAGGGAACGGGCAGCTCGGAGCGTGGGGCCGATCTGATTGGACGGCGATTTTTTTCCTCTCGTTTCCTTCGCGGTGCGGGAAACGCGAGGAGGAAGAGGAGAGCTGGAAAAAGGCAGCGGAGGAGGAGAGGAGAAATGCAAATCAGAAATGTACCAAACATCTGGCATGTGGCCAGGCCAGCTTAAGGAAGGTTCGCAACCGCCGATCCAAATTCGAAATCAAATCTCAAAATGCACTCAAATTTATCAAAACACCGACTGACAGTTTATGTTACTTGTTGTTGATGTTATATATCGGTAGAAGATTATGGGGTAACCCATTAGTTGGTTGATGATTGTGGTAATGTCTCTTTCGTAAGCATATAATATAAGGATTTACGTATATTCGATTTTATTACAATAATAATTGTATGTTCTGTGAATGTATTTTACTAAATGTATTATATCAATTTGTGCACTGTGGCTAAGACCATATTTGATCTAGCACGACTTATATGGCTAGGTTCCTTATAGGGATGAACTAAAATTGATCACTATATCTAAGGTTGCTTAGACCTCGTGGATTTATTGTGTGTCTTCTAAGTTCCACCAGCTCTGTTATACAAAATGAGCTACTCCTTATATATCACTTGAGCTGAGAAATACACTGTATCTACTTGTTATATACATCATTATTGGATCTAGCCTACTTACACCTTCACCTTATCTTATCGCCATGTCTTTGTTGCCTCAAGCATTTTTTGTGGTCAACGCCTTAGGGCTATTAGATAGAATATTCTATGACCGTCTAATGAAACAGGAGCTAGTATGATAAAGGATCTGAATATGGAAGATCATCCATATTTAATGTGGAGTGACCTTTAGACGGCATGCACATTAAATACAGATTAATAGAGTGCTTCAAGCTATGTCTTACCCGTTGCACACGTCAAACCCATGGGCTCACGAAGAGCACTCTCTCGACTAGTTGAATAGTTGTGCTTGCGTGAATGGCTCATAGGACCCACAAAGAATAGTTATCTGACCAGTTGTGTGGTCAGAGCGCTCCGTGCGGGCTGTCTTCATGTTGGTTTGTTAGGTTTATGGAGAGCACTCCCTCGGTCAGCCAAATGGTTGAGACGCTCTATGTGAACTCGTCCTATTTGCGTGATTAGAATGCTACCTTAGTTACTTATATCCGTCGACGATAACCAACATAGTCATGGTCGAGATGTGCCTTTACACCATGAGGACAAGAAGCTCTTATAGCTAGGCCTAACGCTATATGATTTGTCCCACCCAATAATTGTATACTAGTTAATTATAAGTCATGTTCGAGATCTTAGGCACCCCTTATCCATACCATCAAAACTTGAATGCCTTTTTTAAGATTTTTAGTTCTATAGTACTTAATTTATTCATATGAAACTTGAATGCCTTTTTAAGCGATTTTTAGTTCTATACTATTTAATTTATTCATATGAGCTTTCATTCACCTCTGTAATTTATCGGTCATCACTAAAAAATAGACACTATGAAACAAAAGATCGGTTAGTATGAGCACAATTGTAACATGTTCCAAAGTGTAAGAATGTGATCCACCATCAAGCTATAAAATACTATTGTAAGAAAACATGCGGTAAAATAGGTAGTGCTATCCTAAGAAGATATGCTCTTAAAATAGTCATTATTAGTATCTTTTCTATTAAAATTGACGTCCTTTCTTTTTCTCAGTTTTTTCAGTATTATTGTCTTTCTAAACTCGGGAATTTTTTATCCCACAAAACCAAATTTCCCTTATTAATATGCAGCGATTATTGACTTTACATTCATAAAATCTTTTGAGCATGGGATTGAAAATGCAACAGACTTGAACATGCAAAAAATTATAACACAAAAAATTAAAAAAAATCAACGAAATAGTGCAACATATAGTTTTTTTTCAAAAAAAAAGAATAGACTATACAGGAATCCAAATGTCCTTTATAGCCCTGAAATGACTTAGAATAGTCGTCAAAACGGTCCAATTAGGTTGGCCAGTACACCGACGTGTTTCGCGTGTTTTGGCCGGTCATATCACGGCAGCCTATTTGTACTAGTTTGGTCAAAACCAAATCAAATTAAAAAATATTTTTCCCGTACTATACACGCTGGAGGCCGACCAATATCTGTGTCATTAGATTTCTATTATAAGAATACTAACACTCCCGCTTGTTAGAACTTCCACATCCAAAATTGTCAAATTTTGAAGTAGATTGGAGTTATTTTGTTGATTCATCTGATTTTTATTTTACATTAAAAATAAAATTTTAATCACTCTATTTTATCATAAAACGCTACATCTTGAAAGTAGAGTTGTGTTAAGTATAACCTAATATTATTAGCTAGCATCAAAATTTGAATTTAAACTCTGGTGCAACTACGACTCTACTATCGCATTATCAGGCAATCTTGATGTACTTAACAATGAACTACACGTGTTTGCATGTGTGCTTTCCGTGCATTAATGATCTGCCTGTATTTGCTTATAGTAAAAAAGAGCATATTTTGCTTCTTTGCGAATTGCGACGAAATTTAAATTTAAAACGAAACTTTTTGTTTGTTTGTAACAGTTATAAATATAAAATTGAAAAATTTTGAAAAAAAAAGTAAAATGACATTCAAAAGTAGGTTCTACAGTTTAAATTTTTCTACAACATTTTAGAATCCGTATAAATAAACAGGGTCCGACAAAAATATATGCGCGCCAAATGCATCCGGATAACAAGTACAAATGCCAGAACTTTTTTTTTTCGAAAAATTACGAGACCGGAACTGAAGAAAGCGAAGACACGATCCGAAACCATGGCCCACTTGTAAGGTAGAAAGCGTTGGACTTTTCAAACAAAGGTCAGCCACGTGGAGGAAAAATAGTTTACTTTGACCGCTTTTAACAGTCACTGACATGTGGCCCACGGTTATCAGAGTGAAGCCTAAAAAGAAAACAACATGCAGAGCAGGAGCAGCTTTCACGTCACGAGGTAGATGGGCATCGCCGGAGCTCCTCCTCCTCCGGCGCCGCCGCTGTCCTCCCGGAGGCTGACGTAGGGGAGCACGGAAGCGGAGGCGCCGAGCTCCGCGGCGGCTAGCTGGTGGTGGCCGGACCGCATGGCTGGCGCCCAGCACGTGCACGCCGCTGCCCCGTCGTCGTCTTCGTCGTCGTTGGCGAGGTACAGTGGCCCAGCTTGGGACGACGCGGCAGTGCTGTAGGACGGAGCGGAGGCGGTGGCGGTGGTGCGGTCGGAGGAGCCGCGCTTGAAGAAGAGGAGCGCCGCGGAGGCGGCGGAGCTCCACCAGCGCCGGCGGCG
>KE372066.1:1241644-1260808 GCA_000418225.1 Zizania latifolia | reverse complement strand
TGCTGACGCCTAGCCGCCGCCGGCCGCGTCGCCTCAGCCTGAGAAAGAGACGAGCCGCGCGTTGCAAGTAGCAAGAATTAATCAAACAAGTAAATGAAGCTTTGATCGATGCGCCATCAAAGCAAGTGCCTAGGAAACAAGAGAGCTCGATCGATACATCATACATACATGGTAAAAGAACCGGAGGCGGGGGTCGTCGTCGAAGCCGTAGTCGCTGAAGTGCCGCGGCTCGTCGGCGGCGGCCGCCGGGAACGGGAAGACGGGCGGCGCCGCGGAGGCCGGCGCCACTCTCTTCTTCCCCATCTATTCTCCCACCGCAGCTAGCTAGCGCTGTCCACTCGCCGTGACCCACAGAGAAGCAGCCAATGGAAGAAATCAAGAAACGGAACAAAAACGAAGAGAATCAATCGCGCGAGCTCTGCCTCCCTCCTTGGGATGGACGCGCAGGCGCAGCGCAACTCGACAGAAGAGAATGCATCTTCTGATTTGTTGGTTTCTTGGGAGAGCTCAGCCTCAGATAATGGTCGGGCCGCGGGCGACCGGGCGAGGCGATCGAACCGACGAGGCGGTGGCCGGTGGGGGACTGGGGGTGGTGGAGTGATGAGCACTGTACTGTACTACTGATGAGTGGGAGCAACTCAGCAAAGTGACCGTTGCAGCGGCTGCACCTGCAGTGCTCTGTAGGGCTCGTGCTACCTTTTCTCTGAAACTTTTACTGCGTGCCCAATCCTTTTTCACCGATGGACGCATGCGCAACAAGCTAATAATCCATATGAATTTAACGAGATATTTTATAATTTGCTACTGTTTATAAATAGTTTTAATATTTTTGTTATTTTAATTCATATATTATTAATTTAGATAATTTTATATATCATTATCCCGAGGTGATAATTTAATCAAAGTGAGTCATTAACATTTTTTTTTGTGCGACACGTTTTTTAAAACCCTAAAATATAATTTCTTCGAAACACTATGTATAAAAAATCAAAAAATACTTTAAAGTCATCTATCAAATTTTAGTATTAGATTCATCTATTTATTTGTTTGAATCATCTATCAAATTGTTTAGTAAGAATCAGATCATCTGCTATCTACGTTGACATTGAAAGGCTATTAACTGTTAGACAATTAAGAAAAGTAAGCGAATAAGATTGAAGAGATTTACGTGCCATGCAATAGTGTTCCAGTTCTTGGCATGGTAGGCATGCATACTTTTTGTTCTAAAATTCTGAAAATCTAGAGATTCATGGGCACATTGACACAAACAAATCATTGCTAAATTTCCCTTGTGCACAGCTGTCGGGGATGTAATCCTCGGATGCCTCATAGTTGGGCTTATCAGACCAAATCAAAGGCAGGCTAAGACCAGCATTGACCGTCCGCCACGGCCTATAAACAGGTGTTTGATTCCGATAAGAAAATTAGAGTCCTTATCAGATAGTTAAGCTTCAGATATATTATCTGGAGGTTTATTTGTACCGAAATCCTTGTAATTAGGGATTTAGTACCCGAGTTTGGTAGGGAATCTAAGTCCTACTCAGGATAGTAGAATTGTTAGGCTCTCATTCTGAATATATAAAAGAGGCGAGACCCCCAGAGGCAACTCAACTCATCTAGCTCATCATCAAGCTTTAACATATTTTTCTTGCTTTCGACGTCCAAGTCTTGATAGCTTGATTGCGTCGTATTGTAAGATCCATCATCATAGTAGACACCAAAATACTAGATATGTGGCTATTATCCTTTAGGAGGCATGGACCAGTATAAACCTTGGCTCTTGTATTCTAGAGTCAACCATCGGGTTCGAAGGCGCTGCGCTTTCTTTACACACATCTAATCACCACCTCGGGTACCTCCTTGGGTGGACTGATCGATGATTCATCGACAGTTGGCGCGCCAGGTAGGGAATCGCATCGCTTTCACCAGGATCTGACGGCACGTCCTCTAGATTTTCTCATTCCCGCCGGCTCCATCTTCAAGCTCGGGAGATTGACGCTCGTCGGAGATCGGGCGGGATAGCTCGTCCTATCGGACCCCTCCACAAGATAGGTGCCCTGGCGAGACGAACGACTAGGTCGTCTGTAGGCCTCGGCTAGCCCTGAGCACCGCATCGCCTCCACCGGCATGAAAGGTCAGACAGCTTGGCGCCGACACATGAAGTCTGGACGGTCCAATCAATTCAAAGACAACCGGTTATTCCCGGCCAACCTCATCACAATGACCGAAGAAACGCCGTCTGCCACCAGTCACGAGAAGCGCCGACGCACGAAAGACAATCGGGTTGAACAAAGTATCAGAGTTCACCGGAACTTAGGTGATGACAGTAGAGTTGGAGCCTCAAGAAAGGATGGTCGGCCTCAAGACAACAACGATTCTCAGGAGCCTCATAAGACGGTGAATGCCATCTCTGGAGGTCCTATGCTAGCCGAAGCTAAACAACAGCAAAAGGTCCTGGACCGACATATGAACGCCGTAGGGTTTGAAGAAATCCAACAACTACGATGGTTGAAAGTCTCGATCACCTTCTCTTGAGAAGACCAGTAGACAAATGTCCCGAAAACCGGGCGCTGGTCGCTAGTCGTCGACCCAGTGATATTCATGTTATAGTCGAACTCTTCTGAAGATTGTATATTTTTCTATACATGTTTTATCATACCGGTACAATATAAATATTTTTTTTGCATACATATATATTCCCACATTCGAGGGTAACCCATATTTGGTATACTGACTCTTTGTTTTCTTGGATTGTTGCTTTTCAGATTATTCAAGCAAGGACTTTTGTTTGGATTGCTAACAGTTTTTTTTGTAAAATTGTCTAGGATTGTATTTAGTTTGCTATGAGATTTTTAGCATACCAATTTTTTTTGTTACAAGATGTGCCAATATGTTTTGCAATGATAATTATTTAGGGTGGCTAAATTTGACGGAGAACCAAACATGCCTAGAAACCGCAAGGGCCTTAGCACACAATGCAGCTCAGGTTAGTTCACTCAATCACTCTTGGTCAGGCTCAGGCCACGCTTCAGGGCTTTTTTGAAACGTAGTATTTTTTTTAAAAAAAATTAGAAGATTTAGTTTAAAATTCATGTGAAAATCACATAAAATTCATGTCTTCTAAAAAGCCCTCGTTCTAGACGCAAACTATCCTTTGAACGGGTCTTTGTATATGCAAACTTGTGATATTTCTTATTTGATTTTTTTAACTTGTAAAAATTATATAATTTTTACAAGTTAAAAACATATTAACATTTACAATATTAAATAAATACACTATAAATACATGTTTAATGAAATCAATATAATTTTGTAGTTGTTACAGATTTTCTATAAAATTAATTAAAGTCAGATAAGTTTAACTTATACAAAAATTAACAACCATGTGCAACGCCGGCAAAAAAAATAAAACTCCCCAGAACGCCGGGAAAAAAATAAAACCCCCAAAACGCAGGAACCAATCGTTGCGGATCATCTTCCGCTGACTCCAGCCCTGCGCGTCTTCTCCTCCATATCCCGGAGACCCGGACACACCTCCGCCGCCTTGCTTCTCCCGCTCTCCCCATCCGGCCTCGGAGCGACTCCTCCTCGCTCCCTCTCCGCTTTGCTACCCGCCTTCGGTCCTCCTCCTCCTCCTCCCACCGGAGCGCCGCCTCGGCTCGAAGGTACTCGCCCTCGTCCTCCGCTCCGCGCCAGGACAGCAGCGGAGATCGATCCAGTTTTGTTGCGAGCTGATCCGTCTGCTGCGCGGTTGGAGCACTGTATTGTAGTGGTGGCAGTTTGTTTCTAGGGAGAAAAACGGTTGTTCAAATCTTCTGCCGTGGGTTTTTGCAGTGCAGAGGTGGAAGGATGTGGTCGTCGAGCCAGGCGAGCACGAGGGGCGTGATAGAGGTGGGGATCGTGGAGGCCGGGCCTTCCCATTTCCCCAAGAGGCCTGCGACGCGTAATTCGTCCAGGTTATTATCTTTCTATTTCTCCCATCGCCGGTTGATTCGTTTGGACTCGTTTGATCCCACTGAGCAAAACTGATGAAAGTACGAAGGCTATGTGTAGCGGTCTGCCTAGCTTATACTCCGATGAGGGTGGTTGATGACCTTGTGTGGATAGATAGATACATGGATGTCTCCTTTCTGTTGTTGTTTCAGATTTATTACGTCTCTATCAATCGCATTTCTGTGGCTCACATCTTCTAGGCTTGTAGGTGTATGATGTTGATTCTTAAACAATTAACTTTCGTGGATTGCCTTAATTTCTATCTTGATCTGCATTCTGCTGCACTTGTACTGTGATGACACCACAGCAGGCATGCCTGATGTCTCCCCTGCAAATATCACTAGTTAAATGTTGTTTGTTCAAAAAACTTTAGTGTTCCGTCACTTGTACTTGTAGTCGATTGTTTCCCAGTTATTGTGGATAAGGTGTCAAACTTATATACAGTGATGGAGTTCATTTTTTAATCATTGGAAGTACCGTGGTGCTATGTTTCACCTCATGCTGGGTAAGTGTTGTTGCGGTAGTGTCTTAACACTTATGCCTGAAACAGAGCTGCTGGTAGCCCTTAATCCAAGCTATACAAATGAAAGCGTTCATGCATTTATGGATCTACAGTGAACGGTTCCAAGATAAGTTTTGAACTGATGGTAGTGGAACTGAGCTGAGGCTGTTTTTTTTGTTCTGCACAAAATGCTCAGGTCGGTTTGCACCATTACAGGGGCTATGCATGACTATATTTTTTGGATGCTGGTGTTAGTCTCCTACACAATTGATAGAACATCTAGGTCCTACATGTCTCAATCCTATTTTCCTACAAGCAAGCTCTTCAATTCTGCATTGACAAATTCTCTTTGATCTATCACTTTGTGTGCTACTAATTATTATAAGAGTACCATAGTAAGTGCTATTCTTACATAGCTACTTTACTTCTCACACAGGCTTAATCTATCAAGGGCATATGCAATTAAATCTAATTCAGTGGGTAGCCGCACAAGGCTTTGTCTAGGACAATGTTACCAAATGAAGTCTTCAAACTGCAAATGCAAGATGGGATGGTCTCCTCAACCACCATCTGGCTTGAGGCATCACCTCAGAGTATATTCATCAGCATCAGAGGCAGTTCTTCCTTCCCAATCTGATTTCAGTAAACTTCTTGTTGGCAATGAAAAAATTGGTGTCCTCTTGCTGAATCTCGGAGGCCCAGAGACCCTTGATGACGTGCAACCTTTCTTGTTTAATCTTTTTGCTGATCCGGTAACTACTACTGAACTGCAATTTAGCACTCTAATAATTTTCGATCGATCTATTTTTATTATTTATTTTGCAGATTTAACAAATTATCGTGCCAAAACAATAAATGGTGAGAAATTTGATGTTCCCCTTGAAATGTGCACTAGGGTACCTTTTCAATCTGCTGATTTTATTAGAATTTCAAGGTCTCAGTTGTAAAAGTAAAATCAACCTAGGAGCTTGCCTAAGTTTCTAATGACATGCTATACATGTTTTTATCAGAGAGAGAGAGAGAAGTGAAATGCTTTGATGTTAAGCTGTGTTGTTAATTGTATATTGAGAAATTATATTGGAATTTGTTTATTCTTACTGGATATCTCATAATGCATGATGACAGGACATTATCCGTCTTCCTAGGTTGTTTCGCTTTCTACAGAAACCACTAGCACAATTTATATCTGTTGCAAGAGCACCAAAGAGCAAGGAAGGTTATGCATCCATAGGTGGTGGTTCTCCTCTTCGACAAATTACTGATGCACAGGTATGTCGTGATATTCTATTGTGTGAATTGCTATGACTGCTGGCTGCTGCACAGTGAATATCTTAGTAATGCAGATACTTCTGCATTTGTAGCATTAGCGAAAAGCTATCAAATGATCAGGGGAAGTCAAATATTCCTTTGTTAACCCCAGAAAACCTATATTCTTGTTAGATGACTCTAAAGGTCTTAGGGAATATTTGAGATAAATGGAATAAATATTACTACAAATATTCACAAGACATATGTTACTGTTTGCTTCATCTCACCCAGTTGTTTTGTTAATATGCAGAGCTGGTTCACTTTTTGGGAAAATATGAATTTACAGCTCCAATCTTTTTGGTGTTTTAGAATTTGCCACTTAACTTTGGCATCCATGATTGCCATTGTTCATGAAAATATTCAAGAATTTCCATTCTTTGAGCACTTTATTTTCTATCTTCATTTTTGCCGATTTTGGTTTGTGAAATGCCCATTTTGCCCAGTATTTACGGGGGCTTCTCCACCGGCTCGATATGCTCACTAGCTAATTCAATCCACGAAACATCACAAGTACGGACTCACAAGCTCATTAGCCAACTCACATGTCTCCACATACACAACAGGAACATCATCTGTAGAACTGGTAGCAATATTAAAATGGCACTCTGTGCTCTTTCCTTGCCCCCTCCGCACCACCTGCAACTCCACTGCCTATTACGATCTCTAGTGGGGACGGCATACAAGGCTCCTGTGACTCTATGAGATAGGCAGATAGCAGTGCATGCTGCCGCTCTCTAATGGGCGTGGGCTCAGGTCTTCAAAAAAATCGAGGAGGGGGCCCACGTTGGCTGACGCTGGACATGACTCCCTCCAAGAGAACTGCTGACATCTGCAGCCTATGCAGCAGCTGCAAATGCTCTGGCTACCACCACAGTATCTGATGTGTTTTCTGATACCATCAGCATCATGCAGACACCAATCAACAAAGAACACCCAGCCTGAGCTTGAATATTTGATGCCTTTAGGGACTCCAATCTCACAGGAAGACTACAGCCAGCCTATAGTGCCTGAGCAGGTTACCATTGCTCTTGGCCATGTGCCCATGCCCTCCCTACAGCCTACAGGAAGGGGATGGGGATTGTTGCTGATCCTGCGATGACAGCCACCTCAGAGGCAATTAGGTGGTTGGTAGTCGTGATCTGGGAGAATAGACCTGGGTAAGAAGACATGGAGAGGGAGAGTCATATAAAAGACCAGAATACTCAGATAGTTGCAGCAAATCCGATTCTTTCAGTGAAAAGAATGGCAGGTTATGAAAATCAGAGTCGAGAGCGGCAAATTTTGAACATTTCTCTTTTACTCCCTCCATTCCAAAAATACATTTAGACTTTTTTGGAGGGATTAAGGATTGGGGTGAAATTAAGAGAGGGATGGCTGTGATTGATTGAGATGAGGAAGTAGGTGGAGAAATTAAATGAGAGATTGTTGTGATTGGTTGAGATGAGGGAGTAGGTGGAGAAGTAGCTGTAATTTGAGACAAATCTTGAATTCTAAAGGTAGCTATATTTTGGGATGGAGGGAGTACTTGTTCCATTCAGTATTTTTAATAAAGAGAGAACCTGTGAAATAATTATATTTCACTTTTCCTTTCATTATTCAAATTATATCAGAATTACATGTATTGTATTTGCTTTCATCTGATATTTTTATGGTAACTTATGTATAGGCTGAAGCACTGAGGAAAGCATTATGTGAAAAAGATATTCCTGCCAAGGTGTATGTTGGAATGCGGTATTGGCATCCATTTACTGAGGAAGCTATTGAACAAGTAGGGACTTGGCATACACTGAACACATTTGATTGCTTCTCCAATTTTCACATTTTAGCTGATTATTTGGTGTTATGATTATTTCAGCAACTAGAAGCTTACCCATAAAAAAATCCTTTTATAACACGAAACAGCAATTCCATTTCCCTAAACTGAGGGTTAAGTCTAACCAGATATTCTGTGAATGGTGTTGAGGATTTTAAACTTAGATTGCGATACACCAAAATGGGCCAACATGTCTACAAGGCAACTATACAAATATGCAGAAAATACCCTATGTTAGAGGATAAATGCACAACTAGATAACTCCAATAATAGAAATTTTGTCCTCTTAGGCTTTGAAGTGGAACAGGAATCTAGAGTGTGATTTTAAATCTTCTAACATAAAAATGAAAATTTTAATTTATAAGAAGCTACCACGGACCTTACGGTCATGGCAATCGGCAAGCATCACATCCATGAATCCATATGCATTATCAATACTATTCTAGATATGATAAATGAGCTCTGGTGCTGAGCATTCATCATATCTTTGTAAAAATACTTATTCTCTTATTATATTCTAGATAAAACGGGATGGCATCACAAAACTTGTTGTACTTCCTCTGTACCCCCAGTTCTCCATATCAACTAGTGGTTCAAGTCTCCGTTTACTGGAGAGCATATTCAGGTACCTACAACAGTTTGAAATTATAACTATCACTATTGCTGTTACTTTTCAAAACAATACTGATGCCATCATTAACTTCTGCTTTAGAGAGGATGAGTATCTGGTGAACATGCAGCATACAGTTATACCTTCCTGGTATCAACGTGAAGGATATATCAAGGCCATGGCAACTTTGATTGAGAAGGAGCTGTCAACATTTCCAGAACCCCAAAAGGTAACACTGGTGCATGCATATGAGATGCTCGCTTTTGAAAAAAAGAAGAGTAGTAGAAGGCTGTTAAACTCTTCGAATCACAACCAAAATATGAATACATCTAATGAGAGACATCCAACTGGCAGGTTATGATATTTTTCAGTGCCCATGGGGTTCCTCTGGCATATGTAGAAGAAGCTGGTGATCCATACAAAGCAGAGATGGAAGAGTGTGTGGATCTTATCATGGAGGAACTCGAGAAAAGAGGAATAAAAAATTCATGCACACTTGCCTATCAGGTAGCTATGACTCACCTGCCAGGCTGCTACCTCTCGCTCTAGTGTCATCCACAGGCTCTTCATTGGGGGAAACTATTATTGGCCAAAAAACTGGCGGTTTTTATCCACTATCTATACTTCATTATCTTGTTCATTTCCATTTTGCTCATATCTGTTCTACATTTGACCTTAATATCCAATTTTGAATTAGAAAACTGTTTTTGTTCTCCAAAATTCATTCTGTTTTGGTTTTCTCAGCATGGTGTGATTTTTTTAATCCAAGATTTGAATCCTGATTATTAATTTATCATCATGCCAATGCCCAATGGTTGCCTTTCTCCTAAAATTGTAACAAATGTTTGCATTGCGCAACAGAGCCGAGTAGGCCCAGTTGAATGGCTGAGACCCTACACTGATGAGACAATTATCCAGCTGGGGCAGAGACGAGTAAAGAGCCTTCTAGCTGTCCCCATCAGGTATTACTTTGATTAACTTGGTTTCTGCTGTCTTGATTAAAACAATATTCTTATGCACTAATGCTTGTAATGGCATCCATTTTGTTCAGCCCCTAGCTTTCAAGTTTGAACTGTTCTCCTGTCATATCAATCTTAGCTGGATAATTCTCATCTGTTTCCATGGTCTTGTCCCTTCAGTTTTGTCAGTGAACATATTGAAACTTTGGAAGAAATCGATGTAGAGTACAAGGAGTTGGCTTTAGAATCTGGCATCGAGCATTGGGGACGAGTTCCTGCATTAGGTTGTGAACCCACATTCATAACAGATCTTGCGGATGCTGTTATTGAAAGCCTGCCTTACGTTGGTGCAATGGCAGTTTCCAACATTGAAGCTCGGCAGGTAAGACCTACTACAGTATATGCAAAATACCTTGTACCAACCAAATGGTAGATCATTGTATAAAACATTTAGATGCTTCATATATTTGTATTTCATACCTTATATGACACGGCATTTTCCATAATGAATGTTTTTCAGTGAGGCTACCTCTAGCTTATCAAAATTCATTTGAATTTCCTAGCTTATTCTATTCATTGAATGAGTTTGCATACCTGTGCAAATTTGAGCTCGTTTGTAAAGTTGCAAATAGGATCATGTAAGACCACAAGCCTAGATCCCTAGCATCATAATCTGATTTGTTGAAAAAGAAACAAAGTCAACCAGTCATTTAAGGTTTTACTTCTTGGTGGGCATAGCAATGGTTTATCAAACATAGTTGGAACACCAGTTGGTCTGCACATCTTTTGGAATCATCTTTCGCGTCGAGATGATTATGGTCACAGAATGCAATGTCTGACCGAGAAACAAAATTTAGGCCATTTGCCATAGAATTCACAATGATGTGTGATGCACATTGCCTTTGCAGCCACTGGTGCCCCTTGGGAGCGTGGAAGAATTGCTAGCAGCGTACGACTCGAAGCGCGACGAGCTGCCCCCTCCAGTGACTGTATGGGAGTGGGGCTGGACGAAGAGTGCGGAGACCTGGAACGGCCGGGCTGCTATGCTGGCCGTGCTGGCTCTTCTAGTGCTGGAGGTGACCACCGGAAAAGGGTTCTTGCACCAGTGGGGAATCCTGCCTTTGTTCCGCTGAGCCGATGGGTTCTTTTCAGGTCAGGTCCCCCCCTTCCAGGTGATCTAATCGTATTTTTGATGCATATGGATAATGTCTCGCTGCTGTATATGAATGGACAAAAGAAGGGTATTAACTTAATTTGATGATTTACCGCATTACCATACTGTACATACGGGAGCAGTCTACGGTGTGCGGGCTCTTGGTACGGACAGGTGGTGTTTGACCATCGGAGCTTTACTGATGAGTGGTGATTGCGTGGTTGGGGGTTGTGGCAGGGGGGACGGATAATATAGTTTTGATATAATTATTATTTAAAATACATTTTTCATTGTATAACAATGACATGGTTAAGTTTGCCTTAGCAAAAATGCTTTCGTAATAATATATTTGTTTGATTTTTTAAAAAAATATCCCAAAGAACTGAGTAGTCAAAATTGTATGTCCTTTATTTTGAAAAAGTTATAAACAACTTTCATAAAGAATATAATTGTTTGTTTGTGTGTGTGTGTGTTTGGGATATGGGGTCGGGTATTGATTTTAGTCGAATTTTTAATCTTCAATTTAACGCCAAGATTTGTGTGCCAGCCCATCTCCACATTTTTGCATGCTTGCTTAAAACAAAAAGGAGGCACCTAAATTTTTTGACAAAAAATCATAATAAGATTGTTATATTTATATTTTTTGACAAAAAATCAGAATAAGATATTTATATTTATATTTGTAATGGACCCAAGGACAAAACTGAAGAAGACAAAAAAGTGGGGTAGCTCTGACGCATGGACGCATGGTGAGGGAGGTGAGCGGCCGTGGCGGAAGCAGGGGTGGGTGGGTAGAGTGGATTTGGGTTGAAGTTCGGGGCAGGTGGTGGTGGTGGAGGAGGATTACACAGTTATCTTGAGAACAAAGCCAAATCAACGTTACATGAATGGCACATATATTTTGGCACAATTCCAATCTCCAGGTGGCGAGAGGCACACCGTGTGACGCCAACATCTAAGGGCCGCACCTTAGCCGGAACACATATCCGGCCCAAGTGACACGAGTCTCACGTTCGCCACAACCCACTTCCTGCCCAATATATATCAGCAGCGTAGCCCTTCCTCTTCTTGGCTACACCACGGCCCACCGGATCAGCTTACCATGAATATATCGGAGCATTAAAATGCTTTTTCAGATAGATAGATATATCATAAGTGTTTAAAAACTGAAATAATTCCTGAAAAAATATTCCCTGTAATTCTTCCTAAAAAAAGTTGCTGTAAATTTGTGCCAGCGCGCCCCATTGAATCTCTCTCGGGCCCTTTTGTGATTGATATTTACAGATGTTTGGAAATTCTTTGTTTCCTCGAGAAGCGAATAAAAAAATTGATGATTTGTTACTCCCTCAATGTGACCCCTTCATTAATATTTTGTTAATCTTAATATGGCTCTCAACAAGTAAGATTATTTAAATCAATAATATGTAGAACATGATAAAAAAATCAAAGTCACTAACAGTAACGAATTATCAAATCTCATAAAAGCGAAATGAAAAAAAAGGAAAAACAATGCAAACTTTGGTGGTGGAGGAGCTTCTGCTTCCTGTTTTTTCAAGACAATGGGTGCAGCAGGGTTTAATTAGGTGCAATCGACCATACTAACATATGGTTTCAAAAAATCCCTTGCTTTAAGACATCAAGGAAGTAGGTGGTCCATGAGTCAAAATGAGACGTTAAAACGAATAAATTGAATGCTTGCTCAGTTGTCCTCTCATGTACTAGGAAGATCGAATCTGGTAGTACATTTCAACATTTTAAAATTCAAAGGCCCCGTATTTAAAATGGTGTAATGTGCAACATCGATCGAGACCCTAATTAAGTAATTATATCTCATTTGCAACGTTGGAATACCCCACGGGAGAGTTCTGACAAAGAAACACGAAAAGTCTGGCCTCTACACGGTCTCTGGAATTTTACGAGAGATTAAAGTATATTATATTATTAAAATAATTAGGAAAAAATCTACGCGGTTGCTCTCAGAGAATAAAAAAGTATCATATTAATAAGAAAGTAAAAGGGATACGAGTAACTTAGTACCGGATCCTATCAGAACTTCGAAGAAGAAGTCATCGTATCACATCTCTTTCACATGGCTTTCAATCAAAACCGGACCCATGTGATCTTCTTCTAAAAAATATTAATCAGAGAAAAAAAATCTAAACTAATGAATATGGAATACGAGCGGGTAAATTGTGTTTAAACCAAATAGTGAATTTAGACATATATACTAGTAAGACACCTACAACATTAAATAAACATACTATTAAAATATATTTTATAGTGAATTTAATTATAACAATTTGTTATCATAATTATTGATATACTTTTCTATAAATTTAGTTAAATTATATATTTTTGCCTTATAAGAAATTAAATGAGTAATATTCTATTGAGATCAGTATACTTGTATTGTATGTGACGGGCACACATGCGGAGTCTCCCAAAACCGAGACGACGATGGGCGTACGCGATGCCACCAGACGTGCGACCAGCGACCCCAAGCCTCCGCTATTCAAAGTGTTATCAGATGTCACCGACGATCTTGCACGATCTCATTCACACACACCCGTGTATATATATATATTCCATCTGAAATTTATATGATATAATTATCTAGATTTTTATTTTTAGTTTAAAATAAAAATTAGATTGCTGAACTTAGGTAGATTTATGATTTTTTAAGCTATATTTGATCAGTTTCAAAATTTTAAGATCTACCTAGGTAATGCTGATTCATTATATAATTTAAAACTAGAGAATAGAGACGAGAAGAATAACTTTGGCGTGGATGCTGGCCGGCGTCGACGGATGAACAGGAGCAGAAAAAAGATACTGCCTCCGATTCCTTGTACAGAGGTTGTTTTGAATTGTTTACGTGATTAAAAACTCAGTTGAAATGATTCCATTGTTCTTCGTTTATTCTGTTTCAGAAGAAAAAAGATTAGTTATTTGTTTATTAGAAAGATATCATTTATTTAATCGGGTAGATATAAAAGAAATAACGATAAAGTAAAATAAAGTCGGAACATAATTTATATTTAAAAAAGAGTTTAAATTAATAAAATAAATTATATAAGAAATCGGAGAAGCTATGTATCCAGCAGCAGCATCGATCAACAAATTTTAGCTTTTGGGATTTTGACCATTGACCAAACCATGGTCAGGTTCAGCTAGCCTAGGTCACATGAATACATATATGCACTTTTTTTTCGTTCGGATAAGTGATCCCATGCGCTACTCTTCACCGAAATGCAGCCATTTTGCTCGTGATGAATATTCCTCTCCTGTTTCATGGCAATTCGAAACTTTTAAAGAAAATTGGATGCATGAGGTTTAATACTCATTGTAGAAATCCTCCAAAGTTGTCTAGGAATTTTCCTGCCCTGTGAAATTGCTTTGATGCCATCCTAGTATGTATCATACCATCCAAAGGCTCTAGTAGCAATGTTCTTTATGTGTATTAAATTCATACATATTTTCTATATATTTTTTCAATCTAAAGAAGACCTTGGCTATTTACAGAGGAACACTTCTAAGGCCAAAAATAGCTAACAGTACAGGGATAAACATGCATTTTGTTATGGACTTCTGAAGAGAAATAAAAACATAAAGCTTTGGTTGATGAACAGCTGGGACCCTCTAGAAAATAGAGGGATGTGATATTTGATCTGAATTTTGGAAACCACAACCAATTTAAAAATTAATTTCAAGCTTGTTTTTTTTTTGAGATATGGCTTTTAATCCACAACCAATTTAAAAATTAATTTAATTAGAGGTTTTTTGTCTTTATTATTTTTCAGTATTTGTTTTTAGATTATTAAGAACATAAGTATATATAAACCGCATCCAAAAAATCAACCAACCAAACAAGTCCTTAGCACTTTGAAATTCAGTAGAAAATACTCTATTCCAATATTTTTACCAGTTGTTTTCTTGCTTGGTGCCTAAGGCCTTGTCTGACGATTTTGATAGCTATAATTATTCTAGAATCGTTTCTAGAACAGTACATATTCTCATTTCAGATTATAAAACCTAATAATAGATCTGGAAAAAACCGACTTCTATTCTTATGATCTACTTCTTTCGTGGTAGCTGTTTTTGTTATAATCGTTATATCTGCAGATATGTCTTAAGATAGACTACAAATAGGAACCAACTAATCTGTGGTCTTCAAGGCAGTACAACAGTTACAGGAAAAAATGGTAAGTACTGTCGTAGTACTAGAGAGTAAAAAAGACTGCAAAAGAGGAAATGAGAGGTACGGTGGTTGAAACTTGAAAGCTGAAAGCGAGCAGATCAAAGCAGGAACAGGAAGAAGCACCTACCACTTAGACCTAGAGCGACGGCGACCGTTGGCGTCGGGACAACCCCACGGCGACCCCCCGGGCCCCGGCGCAAACCCGTGTCCTCCACCCACCGTTTCGGCCGTCGAAAACCAAGGCGCCGGCACCGGGAGGGAGACAGAACCACGCCACCACCCCCCTCTCCCCGCTCGCCTTTCCGCCACCGCGCGCAGCGCGCTGACCCAGTTCAGCGCACCGTCCTCCACTCCTCCATCCCGTCCACGCCGACACGCGGCCACGTCGCGGTGGTCACCCCGCCACTTGTCCCCCCGCCCGATCCGCTCGCGCACACGCGGCGTCCCCGGCGCGGCGTTAAGCTAACCATGCCAGGTCCGGTGCATCCGCAGCTGCTGCATGCGGCCATGATATGCCACGCACGTGACGTGTACTTGCTTGCTCGGACGAGACGACTCCCACTTTCTTCTTCTTCTTCTCTCTCTTTCTTTTTAGGGAGACGAGCAGAGCAGAGCTGAGAGACACCTGTGCCAATGTATAGTTGTACACATTGAGAGGAGTATATAGAGAGGGCAAGTCGAGCTGTGGAGCTTTGAATCGCCATTTCGTTTAGCTAGCTAGCTAGCTCTCAAGAGAAAAGGCTAGTTAGGCTTGTGTGAGTAGTTCGTGTCGTGCTACATCGCAATGTGCGGCGGAGCGATCATCGCCGACTTCGTCCCGCTTGCCGGCGG
This sequence comes from Zizania latifolia, assembly GCA_000418225.1. NCBI lineage: Eukaryota > Viridiplantae > Streptophyta > Magnoliopsida > Poales > Poaceae > Zizania > Zizania latifolia. The sequence goes on along the minus strand of KE372066.1, from coordinate 1,245,441 downwards.
CGCCCGCCGCCCGGACGGCTCGTCCACCGACTTCTCCGACGACACCAACCTCTCCGGTGCTGGTAATCGATCGACATGCATGCATGTTCAGATGTTCCATGCGTGCAACTTGTCCGGTGTCTGTTTCTTACTCCTGCTTGGGTTCTTCTACTTCGTACATGGCTACAAATTTAGGTTGGTTTAGATTTTTAACCAGCTTCTTGGTTGTAAGCAGAAAGCTAAACTAAATAGTTTCGGGTAAATCAGCTTCTTCAAAGTTACAACTTTATCTTTATTCTATACAAACCGGAAAAATTATGAAATTTTTTTTCACTCCACAACTTTTTCAACTTCTCGCTTTAAATTTCACAAAAATCACGAACCATATCATTGAAAAAAGTTTGAAAACTTTCACCCTAATTTTGATGATAGCTTCTCGGTTTTTTCACAACTTATAACTTATAATAACCTTTTTATATCTAATAACAGTTTTTTCATAATTTTTTCATAACTCATATTTTATAATAGATTTTTTATATTTAATAGCAGTTTTTTCGGAATATACAGCTCTGTCGAACACACGGTTTTGTAACGTAGCTGCAGCCGCCGTGCGCCTATGTATGTGTTCGTCCGTGCGTGCGTGCGTGCGTGAATTTGCTTATGTGTGGCGTTGGGTGATTTGTTTGGGCTTGCGATTTACAGGCGAGGGGTCGCAGGCGGGACTGAAGCTGCCGGCGCCGGGGAGGAAGACGGCGTACCGGGGAATCCGGCGCCGGCCGTGGGGCCGCTGGGCGGCGGAGATCCGCGACCCGAGGAAGGGCGCCCGCGTCTGGCTGGGTACCTACGCCACCGCCGAGGAGGCCGCACGCGCCTACGACGTCGCTGCGCGGGACATCCGTGGCGCCAAGGCCAAGCTCAACTTCCCGCCCCAGATCGGCGCGGCGCCGCCGCCGCCCAAGAAGCGCCTGAGAGCCGCGGGGGCGGCGGACCAGGAGACTTCCGGGTCGTCGTCGTCGTCGTCGCTCCCTCCCCCGGCGCCGGCCGTGGAGAGGCTCCGCGAGTGCATGTCCGGGCTGGAGGCGTTCCTCGGCCTCGAGGACGACGCCGCCGCCGGCGAGCCATGGGACGCCGTCGACCTCATGCTCGAGTAGACCATTCTCGTGCATACAAAGTATTTATGCATGTAGCTCGTAGATCTTACTATGTTGGTAAATGAAATAAAATGGGATTAATTAGGGGTAATTTGCCTCCTTGGCTTTGCTAATTGCTACAATTAAGCACTGCCAGGTGATGCTTCATGACATTGTATTACTATCCTAGAGCAGATCAGTAGATTAATACTCCTGTAGTGTCAAAATTCTGGCATTCTGTCAAAGATGCTTACATTTGCAATGCATTTCAACCCTATATTTTAGCATCTCGTTCGCTTGATTTTTACAATGTATGCTTTGGTTATAACCCGTCTAAATTAGAGATAAAATGAGATAACTATATTAACGAGAGCTAAAATGATTGAGAGATATCTAGTGACATGATTAATAACAGGCATATAAGTCATTTTTACATTATTAATCTACCTGGGAATTTCAGTCATAGGTTAATTTTTTTCTACTCAAACAGAAATTGATTAGCCTAAATCACATATCAAAAGGAATCTTATATGCATCTTAAAAAGCCAAGGAATCTTATATGCATCTTAAAAAGCCTAAAAGTGAGAGACTCAAAGGTATCTTGTATGCATTTTAAAAAACTCACTAGTGAGAGACTAAAGTATCTTGTATGCATCTTAAAAAACTCAAAAAGTGAGAGACTCAAAGTATCTTGTATGCGTCTTAAAAAGCTCAAAAGTGAGAGACTCTCTTGTTATTAAAGTTCATCTCTCCCCTCTCTTGTTATTAATAAAGTTCAACCCTTCCCTTCTTTTACTCCCCTCTCTCATTATTAAAGTTCAACTCTTTCCTTCCCTCCCCTCACACCCCTCTCTTATTATTAAAGTTCAACCCTCCCCTTCCCTCACAATGGATGTGAGAATATTTTAACAATATCTCATCACACATTGATATCTTTTGATCTATCGCACATACGATCTACTAACCATTTTACTTTTAGACTAACCACATGTCTCGATACCATAGATTGTTGACCAGAACTATTTATTAGCCACTTTAGTATAAATTGAGCCTCCGGTATATATTGAGAAGGATCCTTGTCTGTCTCTAGTCTAAGAGGTGAAAGACTCTATCTTAATGTGATAATGTGAGATTATTTCAATAATTTTTAGATGGCCAATCTATAAAAAAAATCGTTAAAAATTCTTGCAAATCGCTCGATTGGAAAAAAAAATCAGAGGTGCTCTGATTTCGTTAAAGTTGGCTTGAAATGAGCCGCATGGACACACATGAATTTGTCGGGTATACAAATAAATTTCAGCACTAGATCGATGGGACAGAGACCGAATTTGACAGAAGTTCGTGCAAATCAAGCCCAAACATGCAATGATGCAAGTCGATCTAACCTACTTATGGATCGAGCCTAATATCTTTCTTAATTGGAAAATGAAAATAATAAAATATGCTACTTGACTCGTTGTGCTTATATATACTTCTCGAATGGCATATCTCAATTATCTGAAATTGCGTATGCTCCCCGTATATATTTAATAATATGCCATTGAAAGTTACATTACAAATGTGTTATCACAATGATTAGGGCGAAGTATTTTCCAGGAAAAATAAAAGAACATCCATTCCGAAGAGAAATTCCTGCGTGAGTCACTCTTTTGACAGTTTCGATGAGCTGTACTAAATCCATTTTACAACATTGAATTGTTGCAAAAGTCAAAATAGCTTCTCAACCTTAAATCCAATAATTTAACCTTGTCTTATAATACTGAATCAAATTAATTAATTACACCAGAAGTGGTTTTTGTTGGATTTTTTTATGGTACCTAGCTAATGTTAAGATAGTTTTACCATTCACGCTGAACAAGTGGCGGCGATACGATGGTTTAGTTTGTCATCAGCCTCGTGGCCGCGTGCTAAATGTCTCGACGATGAAAGTCCACGCCACCATGGGCGTCTCTCTAAACTCTAGCTAGCTAGAGCCTAGAGTAATATACAGGCATTAGATATTTAGATGAAAAGATGATGGTAAAGATTTGAGGTATAATAATGTTAATTTATACAACTTGATTAGTTCAAACTTAGTGTGTAAATAATATGATGTATAGTAGCTTTTACAGCAATCCACGTCAAAAAAAGATAAAAGTTAATTGGTAGTTTTAAAGTTAAGGGGTTAGGGGGTTAAGTTATTTGAGCTTTTTTGTTAGTTAAATAGTGGAATGTGAGACTTACTCCTTTTGATAATATCTCCCTTACTTTTTCTCTAATAAAACAACACATATATAATAAATCAACAATATCTTACGGTTATATTACCTGTTGTCCGGTTTTACGATAAGTGATGATGTCCAAACCTCGGTTTTTCTCAGTTCTTCTATTTTCTTATGTTTATGTATTCAAATTAAGAGCCCCCCTAGAAATTTGAGCCCTGGAGACTTTGTCATTTGACTCATTTCAATTCGTTGAAGCCCATGCTACTCTTCACGAGAGAAAGGAGATGGGAATTATATATATACTGAAGTCCAACGACTTACAATTTAGTCCGGTACGGTTTCTCGTTTTCTCGTTTTGTAAAAAAATTAGAATGATCTATACGTAGATCCGTCGTCGACGGATGCTAAAGTTGAGGCTAATAATTGAGCAGAACTTCGCGGGGCAAGAAAATATAAAATATATTTTGTTTCGTTAAGATAAAAC
>KE372066.1:1209553-1229185 GCA_000418225.1 Zizania latifolia | reverse complement strand
ATTTGATCTTACCAAAGAATCCACCCTTTCCAAAAACGTAACTGGTTTCAGTTCTAGAGTTTAAAATATATTTCAAATATAAAAATATGGTAATATAGTATTTATAAAATACAATATATCTTTTTATAAATTTGATTACTCATTAGTATATCAAATCATTTTAGAGTTTGTGCTTACTCACCCGAGGAAGTTGTATGATTTCATAGTTATCTTCTTATTATATATGTTAAAATTTGTTATATTTTAAGATGAAGAGAGGATATTTTATATGATGTCTAATTCTACATGCGATTTTAATCAGTCAGATACAATCTTAACAAATAGATTTTTAAATAACATACAAGTGTGCAAAACTATATTTATAAATACTTTTTTCGATGCTCATATGAAAATAGTTTTTACAAACAGTTTCTTACGGGAAACACCGGTGAAACTAGCTTTTGGTGGTCTCGAAATATCTTTTCTCGCTTAAAAATAAAAATGTTTCCGTACAAATTATACCTGTGTAATTTTTAGTAGTAGGACATATAATATGTCTCATGCAAAGCCACTTTCCATCTAACTTCCCGCTAATAATTGAGAACTATTAAACAATTTATTATTTTGATTCTTTTTAGTCGAATCTTTAAGTAAATATTTGGACCACTAAACTATCTCAAATAAAAAACTTACTATAAAATTACAGGTCACATCGAGATCTACAGCTTTCATATAAAGTTTGTCCCCGTATGATATATATTAAATAATTATGATTTTTCGAAACATGCCTTATTTTTAATATGTGGTTTCTTACATGAACCACAATTTCTACAACGGTCGTCATTTGTATAAACTGGTTAGGTTATCACAGGTAGAAAGTGACCATCAATTCCATTGCTCAGGCCTCAGGCGGTTTATCATGTACTACCACCATCTGTACATCGGAAGGAGGGGGCGTTGTAGAAAAAACTTGTACCAGTACCGGTGCCTCCCTGGCTGCCTGCACGGCACCGGCTAGGTATAGTAGCTCGATCAGCTAGCTGCTGCACTGCCTGCTTCCAGTCGACCCGGCTTAAGTAGCTCTCCCCACTGCATGCGGCATGATCGATCTCCATAACTGCTGCACGCAGAAGGTGCTCTCTCGTCCGTTTTCTCCCATCACTACACCACCGTACCATCGATACAACTAAAAAAAATATTAGTGAAAGCATCATTTTACTTAAGAAAAATCTGTCAGCAATAAAGACTTTTACCAGCAGAAAATATAATATGTATGGAGACAAAACCTACCTATAGCTAAAGTCTAGCTATGTACGCCAAAACAATGTGGTAGTGTAGGGGATGTGGTGAGGAGTCGCTGCCTCGTCGTCGGTGAAGCTAGCTGCCCAAGACGGCGTACGTATCGGTATCGCATGATCCGGCGCCGGCCGGCCGTGGGGCTTCTTGTTGCCTTGTTGGATTACCAGCCTGAAATTGTGGTTGTTGATTTCTTCTTTCTTTAATAACAAAATTAGAAATAAGTCTACTTAATCTACTAAAGAACTAGGATTGGTCCATTTAACCACGTTATCTTTGAAATCGAATAGTTTACTCTTATGCAAATTGGTTTAAATAACACTATGAGGTAGTTTTATATATGTTTTTTATATAGATGATGATACATGGTAGTTGTATTGCCTACTTTTATATACATTAGTTCATTTGATATAGCTGGTTTCTTTATCTCAGTAATTGATGAACACATGAATTACATGTTAGTATTAATGTGTTTTTTCAATTGTTATTTTGTTTAAAAAAATTATTAACCTATCTCATTGTCATGTCATTATTGTAGTTATGTCGTCATGTCATTGTTGTAGTTATGATTCAAGTGGTCAAAACCACTTACAAAATTACTTTAGAGGCTATTTGAACTGGGTTGTATACTTCAACTATAAAATATCCGATTTCAGACTTTTCCTTTAAAAATACACTCACGTATATGTGGTGCGTGTACGTGATCTGCATGCGTGCGTGCTTTCATTGTAATTGGCAAAAATATGGTTGTTTCTGGGCATTACAAAATGGAAGTTGGCTTAACTTTTCTCATATAGGCCTCTAATGGCCTGTCTCTGGGCCATAAGACGGCCTCAAAATTACGAAAAAAAGAATGCTATCCATAACAGGACAAAAAAAATGAATCGATTTTCAAACGCAGGCTGATAATTGACCCAACTTTTGCTAATTAGGACTGATTTTCCCAGTACAGGCTCTCAACAGGCTCCTAATATGGGTCTGACATTTCATATTATGGGCTGCAAAAGGTCCATAATGTTTCTTGTGTTCAGTTCCCGTGGTAGACCGCCGATGGGCCAAACATTCCATGTGTCGGCTCCAAGGCATTGGTCCTCAATTATACCCCCTTCGAGATGGAGAAACTTAAAAGGTTTTTGAAGGAATTAGTTCATTTTGTGTCAAAATTACATAAGATACATTCATTTGAAAGATACCTTTATTCCTGAGGAAAGAGACCCTTAGGCCTAGTTTCGAATGGGCCAGACCTACCAAACTGTTTTAAGTAGAGCTAAAAATGGTTGAGCGAAGCTCTTTTAAACATGCTCTTACAATCGAAGGAATTAACCAATTTTTGATGTTCATCAACAAATTCCAGATCTTGAATTTAAGGAGTACCTCACGCATATATGCCATGGCCTACATGAGTTACTCGTAACTCATGGTGTCATAGACGTTGTTTTCGATCACCAATTTCTAGCAGTCGAAAATTCTTAATAGTAAGCTGGTTTGAGTGGTGGGATAGTCTGAGTATCTATCTATAGATGTTTTTAACTTCAGATTCTAGTTTATTTCTAGATTCTGCAGGTATTGATTTTCATAATTTAAATTTAAAATCTAAACTATTTATTTTAGCTTCAGATTTTATAAATAGCTGTAGCCGTTAAAAGTTGAAACAAACAAACGGGCTACTAACCACGGTTAACAGGTTTGGCAACACATTCTCTGGGGCCACCGTGGTAACCGGTTACGATCTTGGCCTGGTCGTGGCCCATGTCAATGCTAACAATGTACCGCAAGAACGCGAGAAACTGAATGGGCCTATTGCGCGTCATCACCAACAAATCCACGAGCCCACGCACCCTAACCTCTTCTCCCTAAGCAGCGCCTCGTCTTCCCTGTTCTATCCGCAACACTCCCCTCCGCTAAAACCTTCTCCTCCCGCGGCCAGCCGGAAGGCGGAAGCGCGCCTCAGCCTCTCGTCTCCACGGACCACAGGTGCTCATCTGTACCCACCCGTCCCGCTCTCCACTCCTCCCGCCCTCGGCTCCCCGCCGGAGTCTCACCCGACCTTGTCTACTTCTCTCCGCAGAGATTCGGCTCTTGTCCCCCCTGGCTAAGGTTTGGTGGCTTTGGTCCAGTGGTGTTCCTGGCTGCGGTTCTCGCCGGAGACATGGCCCCGGGTGCGGAGGAGAAGCCCTTCAACTTCCTTCAGATTCTCTGTGGTGCGTCCGACTCATCCTTCGTCTACTCTCTCTGTCGCCTCCTCCTTCTCTGCCCATGGTTGATGGTAGTACAGCACAAGCTAGGTTTTCTGTAATGTTGCCCCCCGTTCCCTTGGTCATGTGATGCAATGGCAATCGATTCCGCATGTCTTTCGCAGAGGGCGTCATTGCTGGTGGAACCGCAGGTGTTGTGGTGGAAACAGCTCTGTACCCAATTGATACAATTAAAACCAGGCTTCAGGTAAACAAGTTTCCCATCATGCAGTATTGCAGTATCCACTTTGATCATATATATAGCATGCATTGCTGATTATGCTAGTTGTATAATGCAGTTCCTTAGTTTTTTTTTCACATGGAAGGTGCCAAGGTGGATAGGTGCCAGGCTTGTGGTCTCGATCCCGCTTGCTTCTAATGCCATGCTAGCTTAGAGATAGACCCCAGAGTTCATTCTCAAGCAATGCTTTTATTAATACTGAAATTGTCTGCAGTAATCTGATTTTGGAGCAAATGTCTGACAGACATCTTTGTTTCCTTTTAAAAAGGTCCAATGATGAATCAAATTCATGTGACTGTAGTGATTACATGGATCACGTATACCATGTTTAACCGTGACACAATTCTAATTACCCTATACTCCTGTAGCCTATTCCAGTTAACAAGAGGGAGTTTAACAATACTATATAGAGAACATGTTTGTCTCAATTTTAATTTACTATCTCGTGCTTCCTGTTTCTCTTGTGAATCTGGAATTTTCTGCTCGTGTTTTTTTGGTATTCTTTGTTGAATTAACAAGGTAGGTTTGCAGTTAAATTTGAACAGAAACCTGTATATGTTGTCTGAAGTTTGTGACTTCTGTAGGATGCCCGGGGAGGAAGTCAAATTCAATGGAAAGGATTGTACTCTGGCTTAGCTGGAAATCTTGCTGGTGTTCTCCCGTAAGTACATAATTTAAACCATTCAGTTTCTTCTCTTGCCCTGGCATCATGACTTTTATCAGTAAATGCACTATCTTCTTCATATCACATCGTTTATGTTGTGACCTATTATCATAGACAAGATACTCTATAATAACTCTGGATCTGGCACTATGGTTATTTCTTACTTTTATTCCAAATAGATACTCTTAAATTAAATGTTTCTACTTTTTATTTGGCTGGGACATACTCTTGTTTAGAGGTAAGATTAACTTCACTTTCAAAGGCTTGATAACATGGAATAGTCACCTTCTGTTTCCATGATATTGTTTCTTGTCTATGTGACTGCAGGGCTTCTGCTGTATTTGTGGGAATATATGAACCGACAAAAAGAAAACTACTGGAGACTTTTCCTGAAAATTTGAGTGCCGTTGCCCATTTTGTAAGTTAGCATGCATTTAACATAATATTGCACTACTTGATTGCTCACATAAATGTATACTAGCATGTTGATCAAGCTCAACAACGTGCTGTTTATTTCATAAAAATATGTTACTTCTTTACTTTCTAGTTTGTTGCTTATAGCATTAAAGTATCAACAATGCTATTTGACGCCATTTCATGAATGCTTAGTCTTCAGAGCATGTTGATTTATGTCACTCCCTTTTCTAAATCAGACTGCTGGGGCCATTGGAGGAATTGCTGCTTCTCTCATTCGTGTCCCCACAGAGGTCGGTAATTTTTGTTATATATTCTGAACTCTTGGTGTTGTTTCACATTGAAATAGAATACAATGGTTTCAGGTGGTCAAACAAAGAATGCAAACTGGTCAATTCAGGTCTGCACCTGATGCTGTCCGCCTCATTGTTGGTAAAGAAGGATTCAGAGGTCTTTATGCTGTACGTATTTTCTGACCTCTTATATGATGAGAACTATTTTAAGTTTTTAACCAATTTAACACTACCTTTTAGTTACTAGTGCATATTTCAGGAAAACATATAATAATTTGAATCTATTTAATCGGCCTTTAAAAATGGATGGCTGTTGATTTACAATGTCAATTTGCACTGCCAGACACTAAACCTCATTGCCTTCTTTCTAACACTGTTTATTTTGATTTGTAGGGATATGGTTCATTTTTACTTCGAGATCTGCCCTTTGATGCCATTCAATTCTGTATATATGAGCAACTTCGAATTGGTTACAAACTTATGGTACTCATCTAGTCCTTTCGATTTGATGAGAACCATGTTTACTTCTGGTTAGCAATCCTTTGTAGGCCCCAGACTGCTTCAAGTCTAAATATAGGATTGAGGATTCACACCTTCATACATGTTGTTCCTGGATGACTACTGACTCCTGTGTTCATTAAGTAGTAATTGTCAGATATGGGAGCATCATAATCTGGTCAGAGCATTTATCTGCTTATGCAGTTATGCTTCTGATGTTTTTTCAATAAGAAAAAGACCACGAACCCTAGCCCCTCACACGTGGAGTCACCCCCTACCCCTATGGACCGGTTCTTAACCCGTTCTTTGAGGCTCCTATCCCATACACGAGGGTCTGCCCTTCATAGGTCGATTCTTAACATATGTTTTCAAGGGGCCAGTAAGTGAACTTTTTTTAACCAAGCCTGAAATTCGCTCCACCTGGAGGTGCTACCTGGGCATCTTAACCACTAGGCTATATGCCCTTTCGCGTTATGCATCTTATGTCAATCACTCATCTAAACCTTAGTTTGGATGCTACTTGGTTTCCTGCTAAAAGTGAAATAATAGTTGATAATCCTTGTCCAACTCCAACATGAACTGCAACTGTTTTTTTTAAAATATATATATAGGACTTATTTGCTACCTTTTCACCTGCCTGTTCAGGCGAAGCGGGAGCTGAATGATCCAGAGAATGCACTTATTGGTGCTTTTGCTGGTACAACTAAATTCTATTCCCCCCACTTCCTAATCCTTGTTGTACAATATTCGGTCGACCTACATTCATGTTCTTATGCTACCTATTTTTTGTCTTTACCTGTTTCTACACCTTTTTTTTCTGCTAGGTGCTGTTACTGGGGCTATAACAACACCCCTCGATGTGATGAAGACGCGGTTGATGGTTCAGGTGGAGCCTTGTATCAAATCCTTCCACACAGAAACACATTATTCCTCTTGTTCTGTTGGCATCACTGACCATACTTTTGTTCGGACTGTAATTGTAGGGATCAGCAAACCAGTACTCTGGAATTGTGAGCTGCGCCCAGACAATCCTGAGGGAGGAGGGACCTGGAGCATTCCTGAAGGTAGTAATAATTTCCATTCATCTCATCTACTGCTGGTCTGCTGCTGCTGCTGGTGGGTGTACTGGGGTTATCACTGATTTGGTGGTGCATGGTGGCTGGCAGGGAATCGAGCCGCGAGTTCTGTGGATTGGCATCGGCGGGTCCATCTTCTTCGGCGTGCTGGAGAAGACCAAATCCATGCTCGCTGAGAGGAGGAGCCGGGAGACAACAGCCCCAAAGGATGACTGAGCCGCCATGCCATGGATGGATTCTTCGTTTCTTCTACCGGCCTGTCGGTGTATTGGGTGCATCTCTTCTCCCTTTTACCCCCTTTCCTAATTTTACATGAGACGTTCATCTCTGGAGGACGAAACCAATGTCTCTGCACTCTGCAATGCCATGATTAATTCTCATTCGTTTCATTGTTTGATTAATTCTCGTTGGAAAGTTTGTCTGCCCCCTCAATTGGATGACCTATGGGCTATGGGTTGATACTTGATACCTTCATGCTACTCTCGAGATATCATCCCATAGCGTTGATAACAGTATATACCACCGATTATAGCGACCCAAATTCGGCTCACCAAAATATGGATCGCGGTCATATATAAAAATATTTTGTGAGCATAGACACAAGTATCCACTAGCTTGTTGCGCCTGACTGCATCTCTAATTCTTGCTACCGATAATGGTGCCCCTGTAAACATCTCTCTACAGCTGAAAGAATCAAAGAATGTGGTGGTCGTTGAAGCATTATGATACATTATACCTAACTACTACTATCGTATTCCTGGTCACCGTCTTCTGCGTATGACATCCCTCCCACGTTACTCGTCAAAGTCTCCCCACTTCCCCACAAGCTAAAATGAAATCGTAACAAAACCAACAACAACGAAAGGAACTATCTATGAGTTATCGGTGGCAATGATAGTATGCCAGAACCAAACTATAAGGTTTACTTTACATTTAATATTGAGAAACAAATACAGAATGGATAGGGACTTTTTTCAATCAAGTCCTGCAGGGGTCTTATTTTTGGAGGGGCATTCATAAGTTGAAAAACCGGACTAGATTAGCCTGTGGTTTCAAAATAGGCTCAGGTGATAGGATATCTTTCTGGCATGACGTCTGGTGGGAAGATGTTCCTTTGAAAATTCGCTTTCACCAGTTATATCAAATGTGTCATTTCCCGGGGGGCCACTATTTCAGAAACTTTAGAGCACTATATGAGTGGGGATCTGTTAAGGAGATCACTAAGGACAGAAGAGGTAGTTCTATGGCATGAACTTGAGTCCATCATGGATAATGTGAGAATTTCTAACCTAAAAGATGAAATGACTTGGTTAATTGACAAAAAAGACTATTTAGCCAAATCTTTATACAAAATGATTACAGATAGAGGGGTGAATGATAGGGAGAGTATGAATATCTAGAAATGTGGTGTGCACTTAAGGTGAAGATCTTCATGTGGCTGATGCTAAGGGAGAGAATTCAAGTGGGGGAACAGTTGAAAAGAATGAAATGGAAGAGTGATCCTAGTTGTAAACTTTGTGGGCAATTGGAATCAGTCGAACACTTAATTTTCTGTTGCCCTCTTTCACAATTCATATGGGTTTTTGTTAAAGATGCTCTAGGCTGAGAAAAAGATCCTTCCTCTAGAAGTGAGTTTATTGATATGCTGGGTGAGTTTAGAGATGTACGAAGGGTGAAAATAGATTTGCAAGTCCTGGGTGCTAGGGCTTGGACGGTTTAGCTTATGAGGAATGAATTTGTTTTTCAAAACAAGCTTTGTACTAACGTTTTTCAGGTTATTCATAAACTGATTCTCTTCCTCACTCAGTGGCTTCAACTGGTACCAGCTCGGCTTCAAGAAGAAACAACAAGATGCTTCGGATTGCTCCGTGCCAGGCTTCATCAGCTGGTGCATCTGGTAGACACCCAAAATACGGCCGTGTTGCCGTGAAGTTGTCTGATTGAAGCATGGAGCATGTATGGGATGCTTTTGTGTGCATAGGCGACGGTAGCTGATGTCAGTATGGGTGGTTGCGTTGCTGGTGTTTGAAGGCTCGTATGTCTAATCATATTTTGTGCTGGATGGTCTCAGTGTAATGGCTCGGCCGTTTGATGCATTATGTGTTGGTATGCGCCTTGGTTGTGTTTCTCGGGTGAAAAACCTGGTTGCTATTGTAAGTCGGTAACCCCGACAAAACCCAAGTGTTTTGTTATCTGCTTTTAATCTAAAGCAGGGCTCCTGTAGGAGCCTTTCCTCTAAAAAATACAAGACATCCATAATCTAGAAAATTGGTATAGCTGGTATCAAAATGGAAACACAAAAGTGTTGTGGTTATATTTTTAAAAACCGGTTTTGTTTTTGAAGGTTTAGATAATAACAAATGATATAAGAAATCAACTCAAAAGCACTTTTACCACCATCCATCCTTCCTTCCCTTTGAAGCAAGTGGTATGTTCTCGATCTATCGTTTTTTAGACCATTCATAATCGTGGCAGCGGCAGCTAGCCCTGGCGCCACCAGCCTCTAGCCTACCGCTCCTAGCCGTGGAGAACTGTTTAGATTAGAAAAAAATAAAGATGTATATGTCTAATGGTGGTGGTGAGTAATTACACAACTCTATTAGCATAGCATCCTTTATGGTGCTCATAAAAGACATGATCAATATCTTATATCTTGTTTTTTTCTTGATCTAAAATCAGAAATTGAACCTGTTTAGCGAGAAGTTTGTGAAGCGGAGCAGCCTAAACAGTCAATATTCTGTTTTGAGCGATGGATATGCTGTGGGGAGATTCGCTAACCTGTGTTTTATCCTGTAATCAAATTAATTAATTGTAACTCACGCTTCCTCTAATCATCTTCCTCCTCCAGCCCAAACTGACAAGCCAACAAAAGCTCACTCCCACACGCACAAGAAACCAAACCAAATCTGCTCTTTTGCTTCTGCTTCTGTTTGCATCTTCCCCAAGAAGTGAACCTCACCGCGCCGTGCGAGCCAAGATCCGCCATGAATCGCCTGCCCCTCGTCCTCCTTGCCGTGCTCCTAGCCGGCGGCGCGGCCGGCGGCGCTACGAAGCGGACGGCGTACGAGGCGCTGGCGACTTTCGACTTCCCCCCGGGCATCCTCCCCAAGGGGATCGTCTCCTACACCCTCGACGACTCCACCGGCGACTTCACGGCCACGCTCAACACCACCTCCACCTGCGGCTTCGCCATCGAGGGATCCTACTCGCTCCGGTACCAGCGCAAACTCTCCGGCCGCATCGCCGCCGACCGCCTCACCAACCTCGAGGGTGTCGCCGTCAAGATCCTCTTCCTCTGGGTCAACATCGTCGAGGTCACCCGCCACGGCGACCAGCTCGGCTTCTCCGTCGGCATCGCCTCCGCCGACTTCGGCATCGACAACTTCCTCCAGTCCCCCCAGTGCGGCTGCGGCTTCGACTGCGACGGCGAGGACGACGACCTCTCTCTGCCGCTGCCAGAGCCCAGTCTCCGCCTGCGAGGTGCGTTCTAGAATCCTCCCCGCTTCTTGGAGAACGCTGTTGATGGGTTAATAAAGAATAAAGATCCCAACTTTTTGATGGGATACCAAATTCAGAGGTCCATTTCATACGTTTCTGAACTGTTTCAAACAGTTTAGAGAGAACCTACAGAATCTAGCAATTAAGATACAAATCCATTGAGATATCTCAAATTCAGAGCTCGATTTCATATGTTTCTGACATTTTAGAGAGAACCCACAGGAGCAATTCAGATGAACTGTAATTTCTTCTAGTGTACATGCCCTTTGGGAATTATGTTCTTTAGCTTGTAATTCTGAAGAATCTGGATGAATATAGTTGCAAACTTTGTTCAGAAACCACCACCGTTTCTTGGATTGCATGGAAGGTGTAAACTAACTGTCCGTTGTGGTCTTCTACTCTTCTGGTAGTTGGGACTTGGGCGAACGCTTCACACAACTGTCTTTTCAATATAGAATCAGCAAATGATTCCAATGGGATCTTCAAGAAATGCTCTTCATCTTTGCTATGAGAAGAGTTGCTACAAAATTTCTGAACGGCAACAAATGTTAAATTATGCAGAATTATTTTGTTTGGGATAATCAAGTGAGTGAGCTCAAGATGATTAGCGGTGACAAGGTTGCTTTTTTTGCTGTGAAAAGTCCATTCCAAGCATAAAGCATAGTTGTAATTTCTTCAGATCGCAAGGTAGCTCGTGATTATATATAGGTGTCTTTTCTACTTCATAATCATTTCCCTCTTTAAGACTTGGAACTTGGAAGAGATATTATGAGGATGAGCTGCCAGCGCCTCTGCAGACTGCAGGCCACTTCTTGCTTGAAGCCGTAGTTCAGGCTGAGGTGGAGGCAATGTTCTAGCGTGGTAGGCTGAGATCACGCTCCACGTTGGAGCGTTGTAAATGGCCTTAGATGAATGCTGAAATACTAGGTTTTGGGCATTGTGCATGATCCTTTTAGGTGGGTATGTAGCATTGCTGTTTTCTGTCGTGATGAGTAACAGTGAACATGTGTTTGGCATTTAAGAATTGTATAGGTTTTTGGCATAATTCAGATCGACTACACATGAACAGGGGAAAATCCCATATTCCAAGCAGACATTATAACTTAGTAAACCAGCTTCTGACTTATTTGGCTCATATGTAAGGTGGTTATTAGGGATCAATGAGCAGTGGATAGCTCAAGGTTGCAAGAAAGAAAGAAAAAATATGGGTTTGGATGGTTATTATATGAGTAGTTTATCACATAATTGGTCAGAAATGCTTCAGGAGGAAACTATGGGAATGGAATTAAGTTCATCCGTGATTAATGTGAAATTGAAACAGGGCCTACAAACCTGTTCAAACGTTAGAGAATTCCAATAATCATGAAATACAACCTAGAACACAGCATAATCAGCCACGCTCACATAGAAGGAGCACTAGCAGTAAATTGTTTCAAACCTTAGCGCAGTCTCAGCCTCGATGGATGGTTTTTTAGATGATATTCTATTTTGCTATCTTAGTAAGATACTATCTCTAGATATTATATTTTTAATCTCGATTTTTTAGTGGAGACTTGTAGTAAATTTTTTATACCTTATTTTTCTTTCTCTCTTCCCCTCTCGTCTAATCTCTTTTTATCCTCACCTTAGATATTGTGACAATATGATGTCTTACTTAAGACATGTTTTCGTCATTTTCTATTGTCTCTTCTTTAATTCTCTTGCCACATCAAATTCTTTCCTACATGACAGACTAATAAATGTCTAAGACACCATAGTACGTAGAGGGTTAGGACTGCTCTTATTAGGCTAAAACTAATGTTGTACTCCCTTCGTCTCAATATACAACCACTTCTACCATTTAAAATTTATTTCAAATATTACAACTTCTAACTCCCAAAAGTAATTTTTTTCTAGAAACTTCTCATAACGCCCCTATCAATAGTACATATTTCACTCACAGTGGCCCTACACCCTACCTTTCTCAAATATTAATGAAGGATAGTAATGTCTTTTATCTATTTTCTTAGTACTAGTACCAGAGCCTAAAAATAGTTATATATTAAAACGGATGGAGTATATTTTAAGCGGCGGTGTTCATGTTGAACCCTGAATCCCTGATGAGGGTTTACATGATTTTCATGGATTTTTGTGAATTTTGACCGTTTCACTAAACCGTTTGTTAAACCAGTCAAGTTTTTTTTAAAAAAAACAAACTTAAATCTGATCCCCCCAAAAAATCATCCGAATTTTTACTGTTCCTAACTTCAGTTCTGACGGGAAAGATCATAATTAATAGAAAGTTATTATAATTAGTCGGTACATAAAAGATATGTAAGAGATATTAAAAGGATAAAATTTCTTAATTTGTGGACCAAGAGTAAACCAGATGGTACTTCTTTTGCCACACAAACACTTTACCTTTGATATAAAGTTAACATAGTAGTGATAAAAATAAAAAAACCAAAATACTCATTATTAATATGAAAATAATATTTGAAAGGAAAAATACAAATTACTACCCTAAACTACCGCGAAAGTTTAAATAACCCCTGAACTAAAATATTGTTTAATTAGCTCAAAAATTTGAAAACCAGTTTATTGTTTAACTATCCGTGTGGTTTTGCTGACGTGGACGACGGAACATCGGTTTTAGCTGACTGGACAGTACACGTGGCGTTGACATGGCTGATCGAGTTAAAAATTTTTAGAAAACCCCCTGCTCTCGCCGATGTGGCGCCACGCTCTAGCCTCTCCGCTCCCGTCGCGCCGCGCGAAAGGTGTTCGATGGAATGCCGGAGTGCTTGCCTGCTTTGTTTCGTGCTTCCGTCGGATGTCTGCCACGCCTCCGCGGGACTCCCGCCACGCCTCCATCGGACCCTCACGAGCAGCTGCGACGCCAAGAGCACGCGACAGCGGCTAGCGGGGGCCGCACGCGGGGGCTGTCTGTGGCGTGGCTCACCGGTCGGGGTGCGACAGCAGGCCATGGCTTGGCGTGACGGGAGCAGGAGTAGGGGGTTCTCTGAAATTTTTACTTGTTTAGCCATGTCAGCGCGCCACATGTGTGCCCAATTAGCTAAAACCGTCGTTACATCTTGCCACGTCAGCGAAACCAGACAGAAAGTTGAAGAGTGAACCGATTTTTAAATTTTGGGGGTTAATTAAATGGTATTTTAGATCAGAGGTTATGTAAACTTTCGCGATAGTTTAGGGTAGTAATTTATACTTTTTCTTATTTTAAATGATAAGTAAAAAATATTTATGAACCGATTGTATGTAAGGACGTATAAGTATTATTTGATAAAATTGAAAAACTATAAATAAAAATAAAGTTTTTCAGAACGATGAAATGAAAATTAAGTTATTTTGAAATAATTAGGGTACGCGAGAAGTAATTTCCAGTGGGAAGGCAGTAGGGAGCAAGTATCGTCCAAGCAACTTGCGACGAGGACGTGCACGAAATGTGATGTGATGGTAGTCAACTGGTGCTCCCGGAGTCGCAGCCGTGAAGTTAGGGCGTTTCCCAATCATCGTGGGGGGTGGATGCTCTGCCGACTGCACTGCAGCTACTCATTTACTGTTTACTTGCAGTGCCAGCAACTGCACTACGTGCTGATCGATCGATTGGATGCTCGCCTCGCCTCGATCTCCTGCATCTACCCCCTGCAACTGAAACGCATTGCACCGGTCAAGCTAGCTCGTCATGCAGTAAGTAAGTTTAGGATAGATTATGTAAAATAATATGACTAAGTTTAGGATAGTACATTTACTTTCGATATAAAAATTATTTTTTTATAACTGTTAGATTATTATATTTTAAAAAATTTGAATTGTACTTAAAAAAACTTATGGATGTCCGGTACCGGTAGTATATATAACGATTGAATGCAGGTTTTGGTCAACATAAGCCATCTATGTAGTCGACCCATGTCGATCGCTTTTCGCTATCCATCCATCATTCCGTCTGTCCATCGATCATCATTATATCATTCCATCTACGCAACAATGCTGTCAATGCAACATCGATCGATGCAGTCGTGCGTGCGTAGACACAGAGACAGATATGGGCTTTCACACTGTTGGACTTTGTTTTTAGCCTTTTTTTTAATTAGCTTTATATAAAAATTTGATTTTTGACTCGTTTTGATTCAATTAATATGTTTTTAGCTTTTTTAAATTAGCTTTATACAAATTTGTTTTTAGCTCTTTTTTATTCAATTAATATGCACTCAGTTAGTAAGCTCCTGTTAATTAAACGAATTCACTCAATCAAGTTTCTTGATAATTAAAGGTAACAAAATTAATAGCTGGTACACATAATTTATTTCTCTACACTATTAAAAAAATTGTAAGACGGATGGATAATTTTAGTGCAAGCTACAAATGAAAATGGGCTTTAATTTGACCATGTTTTGATAATTCAGATATAGCGGATGACTTCGTTTAACGGCATCTATAAACGTTGCATTTTCATGGTAGGCTAAAAATAGAGTTTTACATGTTGATTCTTTAATGGCCGTTTTGTCTAGCCGTCTATGATTAAAGACTTGTATAAGTATTACATTTTTACATGATAGGCTGAAAATAGATTTTTACATGCGGCTTCTTATGACACACATTTGTAAAAATAAATTTTTATAAGCGGTTGTTTTAAGAGACTGGGTTTTTAGAAATTAAACCTACAAACCTCTGTCATATCCTACGCCGGAGACCGAGACGAAGATGAAACCCTGACACGCATACGCATGGTGATGGCGGCCATGGCGAAGAATATACATATATATCAACGCTTTCTCCAAATAGACCCAATGTACTTGATGGCTCAGCTCCACTTTGTACTTACACGTTTATGTAAAACAAACAATGATGCTTGCGTGCAGTGTGTCTCGGACCCTGGATGCATGGCCTGCGCTCGAATCCGAAGATATAGATACGCCATACGTAAGTTGCCACTTGGAATGCACATGCGTCTTTTGAGTAGTGACGATCGAGCACTGTACCGTCGCTGCAAACAAGTGTTCCATCGATCGATGGTTGCTTCAGGCTTCAGCCATGGCCCATGGGGACTGGGGAGGTCATGCCAGCATCATGCGACGCAGTTGGGGACTTGGGGTAGCCAGAGCTGGCCCTCCTCTGCCGCTCTGCCTTCCTGCACACGTAAAAGGCTGCTGCTGGTGCTGGCTACTAGCTTCCTGCAGGTAGCTGCAGCTGCAAGCAGCCTGCCACGAATCATTAGAGAAATCCAACGCTTAGGTTTTGCCTCGGCATTTGCCACGGTTTGTCATCACTACTGACTCTGTACGATGTACTCTTACTCCTACTGTATATCCGACAGCTAGCCTTCAATTCCTCCCACGTACACCGGTACACGGCGCCCGCGGAATACAGAAACAGAACTACATTTTCTTGGTCACGATCACATTTTCATTATTAATCTGTGATATCGTTGTGATCGGGATTCAAAATGAGCCCGCTGGCCGCATTTTTATTATTATTGGTATGATTTAGTAATAATTAAATCGGTTATCACATGACCGAAAAGCGGATTATCTGTACCGCTTAGAGGATTTTAAAGATCAAAGGTGGATTATCTGTCCAAATTAAAAGTGGCTTTGAAGAACGTACTCCTGGGATCGATGACACTCATCAACAATGACGGAAAAAAGGAGCAAAAACTGCTAACTAGATTGTCTAGAATCTAGATATCTAGATGTCATGCAATCGATCGATCGATCCATGTGAATGAATGAATGAATAATGCATATGATCCATCAATGGCATGGCGCAAGAGTAAATCCGTGATCATCGTAAAGAAACTGCCGTCATGTCCATGGCAACTGGCCAGCGCCAAGAACACACACAGTATAGTGGAGTAGCAAGGTAGCCATCCTAGTTCCTACAATAGCTAATAGCTACTCCTAAATACAACATCTAATCGGACAATGGTCTTCGAACTAATCTATCGGTTTCTGCAGCTGCTTGGCGGTGAGCGTGAGACGGACGATTAAGGCGGCGTCCCGGCCATTGCACCCCCAGGTCACACTCGATGAAATCAGCTCACACTTCGTCCGCAGAGGTGGCCAAAGTCCAAACCCACTCAAAGACTCCACTCTCCGTCTCTCCCTCTCACTCTCACTCTCACTCACACACACTGTGTCTCTGTTTGCCAGCCTGACTTGCGTGATGTCAACATGTTATCGATGTCGATGGCATGGCATGGCCGGGGGCTCTCCTATAACTCTCTTCCGATAGCTACCTTGCTTGCGGCTATATAAACCCAGCAGGCCAGCAGGGAAGCAGCAGCAGCAGCTAGCTAGGCAGGAGTTGAAGTTCCTGCATGCTCCCTTCTCTACTCCTACTTGCACTTCATTCGATCTCTACTTATGCTGCCAGCTACCTACTCAGCTTCTGCAAGCTTCCATCTCCCCATACATCTCAAGCTGCTGCTGCTACCTGCTACAACATTCTTCAGTTCTTCTTCTTCCTCCTAGCTACTACTACTCTCGATCGATCAAACAAGTATGTTGGTGAGTAGCCCTTGTTGGAGAAGCAGGGTACGTGCATGCAAATACCGGTCGATCGATGGAGCTATATATATGGAGTACAATATATATTAGCTGATCGTGGTGCAGGCACGTGCTCCCCTTCTCCACCATGGTCTTCTCACCTTCCAGCAGCCATATCATTCCTCCCTCAAGATCGAGTTTAATTGTCTTCGTCGTCGCCTCAACCGATCAATCTCGACCGCATTATTTTACTGTCTATATAAAGTTGCTAGTCTAATTGTTTTGTGTTAGCCAGCAACATTTTTGTTAGTAAGCCCTGTTTTGCACAACACTTGATCTGCCTAATTAGTAACATATATTTACCTTCAATCCTGAGCTTGTTTCTGCACACGCATTGACCATGCATATGAGAATCTATATCTAGTTCCTTTGCAAATAAATTAATGGACAAAAAACGAACAAGATGTGTTAGATAAGGTTAATTATCACTAGTTTAGTACTTAATTATTCTGTTACATTGCATGCATGGCCCATACAATAAATATATATGTATATATATCCAAAATTAATGACTGTTAATTAAAAGCAAAAACCAATCCATCCGTCCTAAACAGATTTCATTTCTACTCTTTAACCTTATAAAAAGATTTTCTTTGTTTAGCTCGCAAACCAAGAAAATTTAGCTCCTTATATATCTTATTTTTCACTTTATAATATTATTTTCTTATTAATAAAAGATATTGAAAAGTAATAATCTTACTAATAATTTAACAAATTTATTCGAAATGTACTGGTACACTGTTGTTTGTAGAACGCAAGGCAGCGAGCTCCAGATGATTTTGCCTGCGCTGAATCTTAGGGTCAGACTTTCGTCTCATTGTCAAACATGCAAGGGCTGGATGCCTGCCTGTGTCACCAGCTAGCTCTGAGTAAATTGCATTGCATCAGTACGACTAACTACTCCAGCAGCTAGGTCAATATGCATGGAAATAAGGTGGACGTGATCGATTTGACCATCTGACGGATGGAACAGGCTTTCACGTTTATTTTATTTTTTCTGATTAAATTAATAAATTAGTATTTGTAATAAGATATCAAACTTTTTATTGACAATAAAGTATCATTATTACTTTAAAAGTATCTAGCGGATCTGTCACCACCACAATTCTTTTTATTGACACGTGACTTCTCGTTGTGAGTGAAATCTATATTACTTTTGAATTTGACATGATGTTCTTTTAATGTTGTAAATTTTTTTCCATTGTAACGCACGAGTACTTAACTAGTTGTTATAAAATATTTCTCCGTCTCATAATATTACAACTTATGACCAAATTTGATATTTTATAGTACAACAAATCTAGATAGTGACATTATTTAAATTCGTTGTGGTATGAAATATCAAATCTGATCTTAGATTACAATATTATGGGACGGATGAAGTAATATATAAGAATAGGTAAAGGTATTTGCTTATGAGATATGGCTAGGGATGGCTACGCCTCACATTTTGACTTTGGCCTTATTAAAGTGTTGACTAATAATGTTTTATACAATTAAATTATATAGTATAAAGTTATACAATTAGATTTACAATCGAAAATATTGTATTAACATCTTGTAGCTAGAATTGTTTGTTGAATCTTGCTTTGAAATTAATGTCAAAGTGAAGATAATTTGTTTTCCCTTGTTAGATAAATGATACCCCTCCCACAAATAAAAAAAAAAAAATTAAAGCAAAATAAATAAATGAGATGCAACAAAATCATTTGAGTTATTTTTTTTATTTTATACACAAGTCAAAAAGACATATAAGAAATCAGAGCGTGTATATATCAAGTGGGTTTGTAATAACTTGCTTGTCACCCTCCTCTCTTCCTTCGCCTACAGCCCTACACCATCATCTATTCATCTCCCCATTATCTGTCCTAAATTCATCCATGGAAGCTGCAACAAAACCGATGATCGATGTTGTCTAATTAATTTTCGATGATGTGATGATGTAAAAAATACCATATGGAACTTGTTGTTTCCACTGGATGCCCATGATTAGTCAAATCAGCGTTGTTAATGATGCATACACGACCTTCTTCAAGAAAATCCATATGATGCATTTGTGGTATATATATCGACTGCTTACGATGGTATATTGTGATCTTAGTGGTTGCTAGCGAGAGATGTAGTCGTCACAAGAGCGAAGATAAAAAAAATATATATCATGACTATGGTTAATCTAATTATCATGATTCATGACTCAAAGCTCATCAATTTTGTATACCTTTTTACGCAACAACAATAGTGATGCGATTATCTGAAATAATGTCCGGGTCTAGTGAAAGGTTTTGTTTGCTTTAGAAGTTTACTGATACTCTTGTTTATACTATCATCGTTTTCGAACGTAAGTTATTCTGACATTTTTTAGATTTATTGATGTATAGATAAATCTAGAAAATATCAGAATAACTTATATTCGGAAACGAAGGGAGTACCATTTAGCCCAGATGGGTTCATTTAAATAAGACCTGAGGGAAAAAGCAGAATGATATTAGATAGTCAGTAATAAGTGTTTTAGTTGGAGGAGTTTCCATCGTTTGCTGCATAAATTGTGAAATCTATATTTCATACGGCCCAAAAACAGAATATTTTTTGGCTATGACATGCTTAAGATGGTAAACTAACTATGGTTCAGGATTTGAGGTTTGCATACTGGACAAACAGTTGGTCACAATTTTGACCTGAAACCCTTTCTCTGCCATAGTTTCCAGATGTTTAGTACATGTTCAGTTCATGGTTAACTAACCAGTATTCAGGATTAAGGTTTGCATACTGCACAAACAGTTTTTTTAATGGTGAAGCGAGAGATCCACTTCGTTGTATTAGTAGAGGAGGAAGAGATGGTTACACAGTTATTACAGGACAAATTGCAATAGGTCAGCAACTAGGAGGGAAGAAGT
>KE372066.1:1166003-1194868 GCA_000418225.1 Zizania latifolia | reverse complement strand
ATTTTTATAAGTAATATGGTGCTAAATTTGAAATAAATTTTAAACTCTATAAAATACTGTATTTTTGCACGGAGGGGTATCATCTTTTATTCTCTACTTTAATCTAAGAACTGCATAACGGAAACTTTAATAGGATTTTACTCAAACAGAAAATTTTCTAGTAGATGTTCTAGGCAGCTAAAATAGAAGTTGGTGGCCAATGCTCTAGGAGAAACGTACCATTCTCTCGTGATCACAGTTTTAGGCAACGGCACATGGCAATATGGACCGACCTAATTCTAGTACTACGGCGAATTGCCGAGAGGACAGGTCGCATACACCGACACGACACGCAGCCACTTAGGGGTTGGTGAGGTGAGGTGAGGCTACCCACGTCTACGTAGGGGGCGCTGAAGGTGTGGGCCCACCCATGCAGGTGCGGTGCACCGGTGACGGCAGGTGGGTCCCACCGAGCCTGTGCGCCACGTGGCCCACGTGGACTTATTCCGAGGACTCTGCATTATTGGTGCCTTGGGAGGCGTGACAATAATTAATTAATTAATTAATTACTTCCTCCGGTATTTTGTTTTTACCAGTTTTAGAGAGATTAATAGTATAAAGAAATAGCATAGATTTTCTACTTAATAATTGTAGTTCTAATTTTTTTTTACAAAGCCGATTGAATGATATCACTTGTTTAAGGGAATTTTACTGCCCTTGGAACAAAATTAAAGGAAATAACCCAAAAATCAATTCTTTGGGACAAAATTTAAATGGTAAAAAAGTCACTGTGTGTGATGGAGAAGATAATAATGAGTTAATTCAAGTTTTTACCCGTACCCGCGTTTGACTTCGCTTTTGGTTGCGATGGTAGCAGGAGGGTTCATGGTAAGCACACGTTTTTTTCTCCTGTATCGTCTAGTTTTGTGGTCAATTCGTTCGTGCTGGGGTTTGGCTAGGTCGGCCCGCGAATTGCTGGGGTATTAAATTTTTGGGCGTACGTGTTTATGTCATGGAAATTTCGAACTGTTCGTTGGTTGACTTGGCCAGCATATGCTCTGCACAGGGTCAGCCTTTCTCCAGCTGGATTTCGAGAGAATTAAGCTGTTATAGTTCTCAGTACGAGAGGGGCCGGCCACTTGTGGATTGTGGTTATGTCATCTGAGAGGGCAGCTTGCCCAGCTTGCGTGTGTAGTTGGAAGCATTGCTGGTACTGCAAGTGCAAGATAGCTAAGGTGAAAGCAATAGGCTTGATTTAGGTCCGACCTGACAGAGTTTTAAATATAAAACATATCTGAAGTCATGAAGTTGAGCAAAGTATTTCTACCATTTTGCGTATTTTTTTTGGAATAGCTTTACTTAAATTAAGAATTTAATAGCATTTGATTCAACTCTAACTTTATTAGACAATGATCTAGCAACTCTATTAGATAAACTCTATTAGATAAGTTAGATAGCAACTCTATCGGATAAGACTAGATGAAATGACTCCACCTATAATTAGGTGGATGGAATGATATAATTTTTTGTTTGGTTAGATGGATAAGATCATATATGGATCAGAGCTAACGAAACGGTGCAGTTTTTATTTTGTTAGATAAATAGTGATAGTTCTCAAGCCAGTTCCACCGTACACTAGCAGAACAGTGGCGGAGCGGTGATGAACATAACATAGCTGTTAGGACGAGTAATTTGCTAAGCCATGAACGCCTATTTTCATGCAAAACATGCGGATAGCCTTCCTTTTGATTATATTATGGCCGTGTTCTCGGGGAGATACTGTCACTTCCAAGTTCCGACCTTAGTTCCTTGGCTTCCTTCGTGAAGAGACAGTTTTTTTCCTGCTCTTTCTCTTCTTTTTGCTCGGCGAGTCAATTACGCCGGCAGCATACGTGCATCCGCACAGCCACAAATTGCGGAGAAATTAGAGTTTGGTAGAGATTTCAATCGAAAAGAGAAAAAAAGATCGGTTTCTCTGCCAACAACACGCTTCTCTGCCGTTGAGAGCAAATCAATCGAAATGAAATTAAGATTTCGAGCACACACACACACACACAGGGAAAAAAATCTCTCTCAGTTTACTCTGGCGTGGAGCTGCAGATGCAAATTAAGTCATTTTCATCTCCAATTTACAGCACCCTAGCATCAGGTTTATCGATCCTATCGTTTATCGTTTTCGAGGCAAAAACAGGTCTTCTCGGTTTAATAAAACCAAGCAAAAAAAATTAAAATCGATGACTTTTAACATTTTCCCAGATCTCTGTCGCTCGATGGAGATGGATATATATAACATTTTCCACTGGCACTGATTAGTGTCTAAATTATGGTTACAGGGGCCCCTGAGTACTAAAGGCTATTGCATTACAACCGTTGAATATACGCTCCTCTGTACGGTGATGGAAAGCGTCATTTTTTTAAAAAGACGAGGATTTATTCGTGGTTCGTCTATATTAGTCAGGTGGCTAATCCCTTTTTATATAAATTTTAATCATTTTGGATGGGAAGGATTGTTTCAAGATTCATGTCAGTGTCGACTAAAAACCTACCGCAATAATAGATGTTCAGTGACATGTGTTTTTTTGGACAAATCTTAATTATGTCTGTTGCTTGCGAAAACCCATTGAATAATAGTATGGTCTTTAGTAACGGCCATATACGGCCATATAGGACGTTCGTAAGTTGACAATTTTTTCATTCAAAATCATCTATAGTGTCAAATATTTGTTACAAGGTTTAGAAAGGTGAGGTCGCTATTTCATCAAGAATTACTTTGAGATAAGATGGTAGTGTGACTTCGTTTAGATGCCTCCTAAAATACAAATTAATTTTTGAGTTTTTTTGCCTATCGAAACCGGGTTAGTCTACCCATGATACAAAATATTTTTTTTGATATTTTTTCACGTGTAAAATTAAAACAATACTTACTCTACTAATGTTAGAAATAATATCGTTATTAACATACGTATAGAACTCCCGTCACAAACCAGATGTGACGTAGTGACTGGCTTATTAAAGTGATTTGAGATCATCTGTAGTCGACTTTATAGTGACTTTATCAATGATACATAGATCTAATGATATCAAAACCTACGTATCAGTGACAAATCTTCCCCCCTCCCAAAGTTAATTGTATAGGGCCACATTAGTTTGAATAGCCAGTTCAACCGCGGTTAAAAGTTAAAACAGCGACCGGTTCAACTATGCGCACGCTAGCTTTTGGGCGTGGTGATGGTCGTGCCACTTTCCCAGCAGCCTGGGGGAAGATTCCAAAAGTTAGGCATGGCATGGTGACCCCACATGAAAGGGACGGACGAAAGCTACTGGTCGCTGCTGCTGCTTGGAAGCTCTCTTCTTTCTCTTCAGTTTTTGACCACGTTCGTAGCTCTTGTCTCGACGTGATGATTGGCTAAAACAAACAAACAGGATGTGCACAGTGTTCATGTTGATTGGCCCAGTTGATAACTTTGTCAAACGGCTGATGGCTACAACCTGATGAGTGATGACCTGATGTCTCGTTTCGTATATAAGTCGTTCGATTTTATTGAAGTTAATTTTTTTTACCAAATTTGAAAAATATTAATGTTTATAATATCTATTCCCTCCATCTCATAATATTACAACTAAACTAGATTTGATATTTCATACTGTCAAGGTTTATTGTACTATAAAATATCAAATTTAGTCTTAGGTAGCAATATTATGGGACGATAAAAAAAGTAATAAATATCTTAGCAAGATATATTTTATAGTGAATTTAATAAAACTAATTTGATGTTGTCGTGTTTAATGTGTTATTATATTTTTCTATAAAATTCAGATGAAGGGGAGTTATGGAAGGGGCTGATTGAAAAATTGTGGTTTTCACTTTCTTTCTCATTATATATATATATATATATATATATATATATATATATATATAGTTAGTTAGTTAGTTAGTTAGTTAGTTAGTTAGACCTTATCGTTGAAACTTCCCTATAAATTTTACATAAAATAAATAATTTACCAAACTTTTGCAAAATTATTTCGCTCTGATAAGTCATTGCAATTTCTTAGAGCCTGTCTGTATTTCTTCAATAAGAAAATATCGTGTTTTCTGAAAATAAAAATATAGGGATACGAGGAATGGGCTGGACCGCTTCTATAGATTTTAAACGCCAAATTTTGATATTGAACATCTTCACTGCGTTGTGTATTTAGGTGGATTCAAATAATTAATGGTTTAATTTTGTAGGTAGTCTACAGAGTACAGACCAGAAAAAGACTACTATTTGAGGAAATGCAGCCTGGGTATATATGCCACCTGAAACCATGCTTAAAACTTTATGCATCCTTTATACAAGGATATATATAAACCTAACTAAATCTGCATTATTCTCTCTCTTGTTGCTCCTCCTCCACATCGTAAAGAATCATATGTGATACTTGGTATCAGACGCTGATACCACCCCTTGTACATGCTCAAGTGTCTCCGAGAGATACATAAAAATCCGCCTATATAATTATCATGAGCTTTTCAATAAAGTATGATTTCTAAATTTTCTCTCTCTAATAGTTTCCTAATATATTATTTTTTATATTTTTCTCTTATATCATCAATATATAGATTGTACTTATCATATTTCTCGTTTCTCATTTTCTTCTTTTTCTTGTACCACCTATAGGTGAGGCTGATGCAGATCGGGAACAAGAGGAGCAGCGCTCCCAAAAATAAAGGTAGAGAATATTTTAGGATATCTAAGAATTAGAAATTAGACAGAAAAGTTAGTATAGATATATTTTAAAATGAAACCCATAAAAATAAAGATAAAATGCTATACCATGTATCTGCGGAAGACGAGGAGAAGAGAAGTAGGCCATGAGTAAAAAAAAAGAAACATATCACACGCGAGAAAGCTCCCCATCCATGATCCACGCTAGCGCCATGACGAACACGCACAGCAAGCTGCTGGGTGCTGGCTGCCATCTATCGATCATACTTTTTACGAGGCGACGACGACGACCTCCATCTGCCATGTGGCATGTATGCACGCTCACACGTATGAGCCGCCGGCGACATCACATCGTCGGCACAGGTTACATGGGCATAGCCAGCCCCATGCTTGAAGCATGCTGCACGCACGTTGCTTCGCTTGCCTTCTGCGACTCTGCTGCTTTTCCCACAATCTCTTTGTCCCCTATGTGGCTGCTATACATTTTATAATCAGAAGCTTGTTTACTCTGAAATCTATTTTGGTTTGGTTATTGCAATAAAATATTTTGATATCTGTCAATGTCAATACGATATACTGTTCCGGGCTTTAATAATATATGTTTAATTCTTATTTAAAAACAAAACAATAAGTTTAAATACATTTTCATCATTTATATCAATTTTTCATGCCCGTCTCTTAACATGTATATAGAAAAGGAAAGTTTTCTAGTGCAACGTGTGTTTTAAGATAGAATTATTTGAGGAGAATAATTGAAACTGGATTAAAAAAATCTTGAATAGATTTTTGGATAAAAGTAAGTAGAATTGGATTCAAGATAAAAGAAATTTTGTTTTAGTAAGAAAACGTGGATGAATACTTGCTCATCTATGAGTGAAATCTTGTGATTAGGGGAAGATTTGTACAGTGAAACATACTCCCTCCTGTTTTAAAAAGCAAATCATTTTATACATGATTTCAGATACCAAAGAGTCATTAATTAGTGTGTATTTTTCTTGTTTGTCCATATTAAATACAGTGCGAGAGTAAAGATAATGCGGGAGACGAAGATAAATTAGTATAATAGTAGGGGTATAAACGTTCAAAATATACAATAAAAATACAAAACGACTTATTTTAGACAATTCCAAATATAAATTTAAAACGACTTGTTTCGTGGAACAAGAGGACTTAATCCTTAAGCGCCTTAAGCGCCTGATGGCTTTCAGTTACTGCTATTCATTATTTGCCTCAAATGTATCAATCGAGACATTATAATCATTATTCAAGATTGTGCACGTCCTTTTTTTGTTGAAAACTTCGTATGGATGCATTTCTGACCTTAGAGCCAGCAATAAAAACATCATAAGAGAACGTCGAGGAGCTGTACCTGGACAATACTGCTTCCTTCGAGAATATAACAAGTTTTTGATTTCAGAATATCTTAAGTTTTATAATTCAGAATATCTCAAATGTATCAATCTAGTAGTCGTAAAAAATATTTCATTACTTCAACTAACTATTTTTAGATCCACTCACCCACTTCAAGAAGAATAATATGATCTTCTTACTCATCTTATATATATATATATATCAAAACCTAAAACTTACTACATTTTAACATTTTAAAATAAAGAGAGCAAGAAACACACGGTATGGAATACCGAGGGTTATAAAATACTCCTACATGATAAAACATAGCGATGAGACAAATCCCAGTTGCATACAAAATCTTGTCCTTTGGATAGAATTGAAGCACGTACAATGAGGGATTTGCGTGCCGATCCTTTACATCATTTCAAAGTTCAAATCAAACAAATTGCTTCTCACGTCTCAGCTTGATTGGAGTAGGATAAGAGCAATGATAGGTAGGTTTTAGATTAATGAATGTAGATTAAGATGATGAAAATATGGAGCTACTTTTTAGCGGCGCCAAAATATTAAATCTCTTAGTATAGAAACATGTAGCAAGGATTCCTTTTATTTTTTCTTTTAAGCTTGTTCAAAATAATTAGGAAAAATCCTACCTATATTACATTTCAGGTCTGAGATTTGTCAAATGTAACTCAACATAAACAACTCAAAACGGTTAGAGCTCCTCTACTGAAGGAATTTCATAGGGTTTACGAAGGATTCTGAGAATTCTCCTAAGAGGCCATTTGAAACAAAACAACACGATTAGCTTCGTATGATCTCATTTTATACAAAAATAAATATAAGCTCATACATCATATTTTTATCTTTGTTCAATGCACTATTTTCTCTCTCTGGTCTCTGTCTTCCACAAACTATTTCATTCAAAACCAACGGTGTTTTATTCAGTACCCATCACATTTCTATCTGCCTTTTAGGGATTTTACAGTCAAGCGAGGGTATCTACAGCCACCTCTTATAATTTCAACTCGACGGTGTTTTATTTTCAGTACCCATCACAGATCACTGAGACCTTTCAAGGGTAAATATATGTCCTCTAATGCCTTTTGACAGGCCACAATCTCAGTCCATTCCACGTGGATGGGCTGGAATTTTAAATTAAAATCTCAGTTGATAGGCCAGGATTTTAAATTAAAATTTCAGTCCATCCACAATGGGCCGAGATTTCAGCATGACAAACAAGCCCTAAGAAAGGTTAATATATCTGTACAAGTATGAAGTGATCACTACAGCAAAAGTGACCCGGTGCATCAATAAAAACCTCTTCCAGGCTCCAGCAACGCACGGTTGACTTCAAGAGGCTTGCGGCTTGCTCATGAAAGTAAACGATGGCTATAAGTTGGTAACCTAACAGTTCATGACTGCACGCATGAATGTACACAAGTCAAATGCAGTAATAACCTGTACAACTTGTCAGGTATAGAGCTATAGACCAAGAAACCATACTATTCATCATGTTCCCCAAAAATCTGTGCGATAACACCTGAAAAAAAAGAAAGCATCTGAGAGTCATATTCCAGATAGAGACCAAAGTTAAATCGCTCATCTGACACCACAATAAAAATGAACAGGTAACTCATCAACATACGCCAGTCCAAACATGATTTGATCTCAGTCGTAAAAACGTATAGGCAAACTGTTCGTTCAAAATGAATTGAAAAGACTTAAAGTGTGGCATTGAGTTTCCTACAGCAAGTCACCAACTAGTTCAGCCAAAAGTTGAATATATTGAGAAAAGGTGGGCAGCCTACTCATATTTCAACATTAGGCTTCTAGACAGCAATTTCATCTCCAGCCTAATGTTCTCTTCTCTCTACTCTTTTACTAAGATCTGAAACACCAGGTAATAAAAAACAACAGACAATTCACCTGCCTTACAAGCCCCAAAGGGGAAATGGGAAGTAACTTAATGATTCACAAATGATAATACACATAAAAGCGATAAGCCAATTCCAAGAATCCAACTCGAATGAACATTAGAAAGTTTCTGAATACTCCCACCATATTTTTCTTAAAAAATTGACGCCTTCCAATGCAGTCAAACATTCCAAGCTTTGAGCATATATGTCTTGAATAATTAAAGTTTGATATTGAAAATGCTAGCACTAAATTGGACACTAAAAATACTTCATGGCACTACAACTTCTATAAATTCTACAAAAACCAATCATAAGAAGCTAGCACTTCTGAGACTGTAGAAGGTTGAAGACATCAAATTAAAAAGAACTGGCGAGTACCTGCAAAGAGGAGTGAAATACTTCCGATAATCAAAATGAGAGACCAAACTAATGATTATGCTACAGAAAGTCTCCGCAGCTTGTCACAGTGAGGTGTGGGGTAGTCCTTGGCCCATTGGCGCCTTTGGAGTTCCACATAACATAATCTTCCCAGCATACCCTTGTAGTCTCTAAAAACATGGTGCTCAAGATTATCACTAGAAGAACTTCCTCGAGGAAACCGCTGCTCAAAATCTTGTCTGCTGACAAAATACTCCACCCCATGCTTTTCAGTGACTTTTGATATGGCAAAGTAGTTTGTCTTTTTCAGGGAATACTCAGGCTGCCTTACTGGAATGAAAGCAAACAAGACAAAAAATAAAACCCCTGCAAGCTGCATCAATATTGTTAAATTTATGCCCAACCCACCTTGCATCGGATGTTCCCTTCTCTGTTGTTGTTGTTGCCTAGCTGTTCCTCTTGCACTGTAGGCATTTTGAGCATGGAACAGATCATCATGGGTGCCATAAAAGGATCTGAATATCTTATCTGGATCTAAAGCATCTTCAGAATTATAGAAGCTACTTCTCGCTTGCTTCCGTTGCCTTGCAGCTCTCTGCCTTGTGAAATTAGAATATTGATAATTAAACTCATGGTCCTCAATGGCACCTGTTTGATCATAAGTTTTCCTTGACTGATTATTGCTTAGGCACTTGAAAGCTTTGCTGACCAACTTAAATGCATCCTCTGCCCCAGGAGCCTTGTTCTTGTCAGGATGAACTTTCAGTGATAACTTCCTGTAGGCTTTCCTAACCTCCTCTACAGAGCAACTTCTTGCCACTCCAAGAATTGCATAATAATCCTTGTTGTTCCTGATATCCCGAACCACTCTAACATTTTCCTCAGTGTTACCCTTATCAACATTAGAAGGGCCAACAAATTCTTTAGATAAATTCAGGGTTTCACAAGCTTCACCTCTTCTGCCCTTGTGTTGGCAAGCAGCACCATTTAGAGTATCAAATTTCTTGGCTGTGGCCAACATATCATCAATCGGAAGGCTGGGGTCCAATCTTTGGGCAATTCGAATGAATTTTTCTGCTCACTGTCTATCTCCAGATGCCAGTGCAGTTTCTGCAAGCTTGATAGACCTCAAGGCCTCATCTTTGTTCCCATCCATGATGACTTTAGTCAGTCTTTAACCACAGAAACAAATATAGGTAGGATACCCAAATTGATGACCTGTGAAGAGGGATAGAAATTTCTTGACCTATGAAGCAGATAACATTCACAATACAAAAGATTGAGTAACTCTAATTCAATAGCATCTTGTATTTGCAATGGCACAAAATGGCATCTAATCAAAAGGTAAATCGGCCTAAGAGATTAGGATGCAAACAAGTTGGTATAACTACGAGTACACAAATTTAACCAATCAAACTTATGAAGCTCTAGTGCAACATCAGATAACCTAGATGAAGCAGATTGCCATACTGCTCAATATGGAACTACAACAATACAACAGAATGCCTTGATTGGACAAACCAATGGAGCATGATGAAACACCTCAGACAAGTGGCACGGCCATGCCAAACAAGTATATCTTTTAGCCAAGAAATAGATATGTGCTCCATTTCCACATAAACACCATCAAGTTGGATATTTTGCAACTTCTTATTTCATCGGATATAAATAACTAGAGAAAATTCCTTATTTGCCACAAAAAGTTATCAAGTTTCCTTAAACGCAACTGAAAAATATGTCATTCCCTTATATGTGATCAAATGGAATTTTATTCTCCTGTATGCCACTCTTGTCACCCCTCCGTGAGCTAGTGGCGGACGTAGAATTTTAGGCATGGGGATACAAACTTAACAAAGCATAGTTCCATGAAAAAAGGTTGATAAGAGCAAGATTAAAATACCAATAGAGCGAATAAAAATCATAGAGGTGGCGAGATAATTTTCTAGTGGGCTGGATTCGTATTTTTGAAGGCCTATCAACTCTTTTCACCCATCTATTTATACACATAACCAACATGCATATTATATAATAGATTTTTTTGCAAAAAAATTTGGGTACAATTACCTCATATCCCATGGAGTATCCATCCCTGCCATAAGCAAGCCAGATTGAGATCCTCTGATGTCGGGCTTCCTCGACGTCAAAGGATAGTCACGATCCTAGACGTTCTGTTGGGATTCGACGGTGCGCAGGCCACGTGCTAGGCCACCCCCACCACTGCCCGGCCCGGCCGGTTCCGCTGTTTGTCCCAGCCGCCGCCCCGCCCCGGCTGCCAGACGCCACCCTGCCCGACCGCCGCCCCGCCCTGGCCGCCGCACAGCCCCGCCCGGCCCGCCGCCCTACGGCTGTCGGATCCTTGCGGAATGGCTGGGATCGCGACTGCCCTCTGACGTCGGGAAGAGATCCCGTTCCAAGCAAGCCTGTGCCTTACAAAAACCATTGTTGTCAGCCTTCTCTGGAAATGCCTAAGTTACTCATCATCTTCGTCTCCACATCCAACAAGAATCAAGAAAGTAAGAGAGGAAAATATTCCTTGTAAATGAAGAAAATACAAAAGTTGTGGCGTGGCGGCGGCAACTGGTGGCCAGGGCTAGGGCGCGCCGGCAGCTGGAGCAAGAGGAAGAGCACGTGCCAACGGCTGGAACTAGGGCAGAAGATGGGGGCAAAACTGACATTCGTGGCACTGTGGCAAAGGAGTGGATACCTATGTTTGTGGCATTTTTACAGAGATCAAATGTGAGCATGGACATCAACCTCGTGTCAAGGGAGCAATTTTCTCCTTATCCGAACGATCCACAGAACACAGCATACTGATCGTGAGCCAGCACGCAGGAACAAGGCCTCCTACCGGCGGCGCGATTCTCGCAAACCCTAGTCTAGTCTAGGAGGCAGCGCAGCATCACCGCAGCCTCGCAACAAACCAAGATGCGATAATTCCAAGCCGCTGCGGGAGAAAGAGAGCGCGCGGGTGCAACATCCTGATCGATATGGGAGCGACCTACGGCGAGAAACCTACCGGAGAGAGAGACAATCCGGGACGGCGATGGGGAGACGACGAGGAGCACCACCGCCGGCCGAGCGGGAGGAAGGGGGCGCCGACGGCTGCACTTTTCCACGGAGCCCCTCGGATTTCTGTTTTTTTGCACTTTTCCCAACTGCGCTGCGGGGCCCACCCAGAGCCCGGCCCAGGTACGGCTGGGCCTCGTGGGCCGCGGCGCGATTGCATTTGCGCGAATCGTAAAGCACACGGACCCCATCTCCTTTCATATCGGCCGCACCTGCTGCGTGCGGTGTGTGCTCTCCTCCTCGCGCCGCTCGCCTCCGAAGCTTCTCGAGTCCTTCGCCGCCGCCGCCGCCGCCGCCTCTCGCTCGCCGCCGGCGCAGAGTAGCAGGTGAGACGAATCAGCCCTTTCCCCTCTCCGAATCCGGCGCCGCCACGGGAACCCTAGTTTTCCCGCGCGAGTTCGAGCGTGCTCTGTCTGTGCTGCAGTGCGTTTGCGCTTGGTTCTCGTCTCGGTGCTTGTGTTTGGACTTTTGCGGTTTTCCCCCCTCGATGGTGTCTGCTTGGTTCTCTCGTAGATTTGGGGACCCGAGGTTCGATTTCCTAGGGTTTTGTTTCGATTTTGAGGTGAAGCGGTTGGGTTCATAGTCTTCAGGGTTTCTGAGTGAGAGCCGAGATGCAATGGTATGGTTTGTTTGCTTGACTAGTTTATTACCCCCTCTCGCAAAATAAGCTTAATTGTAGATTTAAAATTTGTCCCAAAATAAGTGAACTTCTATATTACTACTTTTACTTCAACCAACTCTCATTCAAATTTCTCCTCATTTTTCACAACCCACCCTCCTACTCCCAACCAACCTCATATTTAATGAGGGCATATAGGTCATTCTTCTTCACTGATAATTTGTCTTTTCAATGCTAGAAGTGCACTTATTTTGGGATGATGTACTCTCTCCGTAAGGTATGCATGTATTTGAAAAAGTTAATCTTTTTAACTTTTGACTGATAATTAAGCTAAAAGCATGTGTTTTTCGTGTTATGCATGTGATATAGTTGAATATATATATATATATATGAAAATACTTTTATATGGTATTAATTTCACAGTTGTTGATGATATATTGCGAAAGAAATTGATGGTCAGAGTTCTACATTAGGCCGCGTTAACAACTTATACGCCTTATATTCTTAGATGGAGGGAGTCATAGTTATCAAGGCGTCGCTTTAGCGACAAGGCGGTCGGTGGGGGTGAGGCGTCCCGACGCCTTACCCCCTAGGGTGCAGGTGCGGCGCAGATCTGGCGCGGACAGGCCAGATCCGTCGCGGAGAGGCCAGGCGGCGTCGGGCACAACGCGGAGAGGCTAGGCGGCGTTGGGCGCACCACGGAGAGGCCAGGCGGGGTCCGGTGCAGCGCGGCGCGGCACGACCAGGCGCGAGCGGCCCGCAGCGAGGCCGGCACGGCGCGGCGCTGAAGATGGGGGAGAGAAGAGGAGGAAGAGAAGAGAAGAGGGGAGAGGGGTGTGCGGCTGGAGAGAGAGGAGTGGGAGAGAAGTTAGGTTTGAGGGATGAAAAATAGTAATGGGCTGTAATGGGCTGCTGTATTGGGCTTTAAATATGCTGATTAAAAAAAAAAATATATAAATAGATTATTAACTGAACTTTAAATATTATATTAGACATAATTTTAAATGTGTTATTGTAATTTTAACTATTTATAAGGTATCTAAAGTGTCAATATTACAACTTGATATTGTATTGCTATTTTTATTATGTTATATTGCTATTATTATTTGTAATTTACTACTTATCTATTGATACTTTTTCTAAATCTTATATTTTCTATATCGGCGTAAGGCGTCGCCTCGCCTTACGCCTTACCACCCTAGTCCACCGCCTCGCCTCGCCTTACCGCCTTAATAACTATGGAGGGAGTACTACTTAACGTGACGCTCTGTTCATTGTTAGTTTTGTGTGAGCTCTTTGGCTGAGTTGATCTTGTCTGACAGGAACGATGAGCCTGCGCAACAGCCGCACCATCTACGTGGGCAATCTCCCTGGCGACATCCGCGAGAGGGAAGTGGAGGATCTCTTCTATAAGGTGAGACATTGTTACATTAGGCAGGTGGTTGCCATTTTCTGGTGTTATCCTCTGGTATAGGTCAACATGGATTTTATCGATGGCTGTGTCTGTAGCCGGCTTTTAGGACTTAGGAGGCAAAAATGGGGGTTATGGTCTTGTGGATATTGTTGGAGAAATACTGCTTCGTAGCTTTGTTAAAGCAAATGGGTACCCGTGTGCGTGTTTGTTGAACCCTATGGTTCTCTATTGTGTGGTTGGAGCATTTGTTCAATTTGAATTCTGCTGGTGTCAGTTGCACCTTACGTTTTTTAGCCTAGTTGGCACCTCTTTGTTGTTGCCATAATGCCATCTTATGTAGTGGTACTGAAGATTGTTATGGTTGCATTAATGGCATGGCAAATTCAGCATTGTTACCATAATGCCATCTTATGTAGTGGTACTGAAGATTGTTATGGTTGCATTAATGGCATGGCATATTTGCTGAATTTTATGACATCTTTATTTTTCTTACTCGAATATTCATGCATGTAGAGTTAACTTTTTATATTACTTTTGCTTCTGCAGTATGGTCGTATTGTGGATATTGACTTGAAAATTCCTCCAAGGCCTCCTGGTTATGCTTTTGTTGAGGTAAGGATGTTATAGTTATTACTTGCTATGAGCGCATTTTCTCTATATTTATGTCCATTTTTTATAATATAAGCTACCTTTTTATTTAGTCATAATCTTATTGTTACTTGAGGATTTTTTTGGGGATTTCCCCCCAGATTTAGCGCATGAAAACCAACCAGACATTGGCTTTATGAAAATCCAGGCAACCAAATTGGCTACTATTTTTTGGATAATGTTGACTCCAGAGATGAACTGGACAGCAAAAGAACACTGAACTTTTACTATTTTTTCCCATAAAACAGTGACAAAATCTGGTCAACAGTTGCCAATTTTTCATAAGATGTACCTTAGCTTGGCATGAATCAAACAACCCCTGGATAATTAGAGATTTTGTTAGAATGATGTGTTAAAAACTCTGCCACCCAGGAATTGATGTGTTTTGAGTCACTGATTGGACTTGTTCCCCAACCATGGCAAGAGCTCTAAGGCTGATTAGATGCAGGATGGTGATTCAATATTTCAATTTTGTTGCTTGATAATCAAACATGTAGTGGCAGCTACCAGAGGTGTCTCTTAGCAAACCATGCAACTAGTGAGCTGAAAGTCTGAAACCAAGGAATATACTACTGTAATGACTTACCCCTAATAGACTCCAACTAATTTGCCTCCTTGCCTACGAACCCCTACTTGCGCACACATTGCTGTTGTCATGCTTTGCCTTGCTCCTACTGCAGTGCAATCTAATATGTCAGCATTGCAGCCCAAAACCATTCCATAATATTCTTTTGTTGGTTGTTAGTTCTTTTTATAGTACATAACTACATATTTGTATTCTATTTGGAACAAACTGTCATTTTTAATTTAGTTTTTGGAAGAAGCAGAATTGGTAGGACTTCACCAGGGAAAAAACTCTACTTTTATGATATCTTGGTTTTCTTATATCGGACCTGTGGTCCTCAATGCCATTTGCGATGACAGCGCTTAGGTTAGGACATTAGCATGGCTTGTTTTGGGGTGCAAGATCAGTTATCCTAAGAGCTGGCTGCTAAGTAGGACTATAGGGCAAGGACACAAGAAGAAGATGCAGTAGTGGAAAAGGAGATGGAGGCTGAAGACCCTGTAGTTGCGGCAGGGCCAACTTAAGGGTTGGTATGGAGGCAAGAAAATGGGAACTTTCAGTTTTGTTACTTTAAGCTCATGAGGAATGACGGAACCAGACCAAAAATGTAGTACAGTCTTGTTTGTAGGGGATGAAGCCATGAAGGAAAATTGATATACCAATATACCATCACTCAATCTTTCTTCTAAGTAGTATAAATACAAGAGATCACACACACTTGCTTTAGAGGAAACTTAACAATTAGCCTCAAATCCACTTTTGCCAAGTTTTGTGGAACTCTCTTAAAACACGTATTGCCAAAATCAATCTAGAACTGATTGTCCAGATGGCATCTTAGAGGCTAAAAGACGACTTGATACTAACCACAAAATGGTTATTTTTCCAGTTTGAAGACTCCCGTGATGCGAAAGATGCAATTTATGGCCGTGATGGATATGACTTTGATGGCCACAGGTTACGGGTAAGTAGTATTGCATGATATCCTGTATCTTTCTTGAGATATAACCAGGTGGTACAGAGGATAGTTATGTTCCTCATAACATTTACTTTATATCCTCTGTCTAGGTGGAATTAGCTCATGGTGGAAGAGGACCTTCTTTTGATCGATCAAGCAGCTATAGCAGTGCTGGACGCCATGGTGCCTCTAGACGTACTGATTACCGCGGTATGTACTTCTGAATTCCAGTTTTACAAACTTTGTTCAATATATCTGTATTCTTAATTTTCTCAATTCATGGAATGTGCAGTTATGGTTACTGGATTACCTTCATCAGCATCATGGCAAGATCTCAAGGTATGGATGCAGATGAACTCTCGTACTGTTGTCCACGCTTCATGAATCTTGAGTTTTACCTCCATGTTCAGGATCATATGAGGCGTGCTGGTGATGTCTGTTTCTCTGATGTTTACCGTGAAGCTGGAGGTTTGTACTGAACATTTCTCAGTTGCTCCTCTGTAGCTGGTATTAATTTTGGTATGAATTAGGTGTTGGTTTTTTTTCAATAGTACAACGATCATCGAAATTGCATTATCTTTTATCATTCATGTTTCAGCAGATTTTAATGCTGAAGTTATTATGTGTTGCAGCAACCATTGGAATTGTTGATTATACCAACTATGAAGATGTGAAACAAGCTGTAAGTTTGAATTTGTTATATGCATTTTACTATTAAGACAGAGTTTGTGTACACTACCATCTAGAAGTCATGTTATGGCTGATTGCTTTAAATAGAAAAATGAAACTTTGTGATATGCCATATGCCTACTCTTTTCCCCAATCATGGATGCACGTTCGTGGCCATGAAAATATAACTAACAAGCAGTTTTTGTGACCTTATAGATAAGAAAGCTTGATGACTCAGAGTTCCGTAATGCATTTTCACGGGCATATATCAGGGTATGGTCATACTGGAATGTTGTCTCCACTTTATTTCACCTAATCTCAAGTAGTCAAGTTGAAGATTAATATACTCTCACGGACTTGTGCTATTATAGGTGAGGGAGTACGATTCTACTAGACGCAGTCGTTCTCGCTCCAGAAGCAGAAGCCACAGCCATTCTATCTCCAGAAGCAGAAGCCGCAGCCGCTCTATCTCCAGAAGCAGAAGTCGCAGTTATAGTAGAAGCAAAAGTCCAAGGTATGGTTCAGATTTCATAATGATGCTAAAATGAGTTTATTATGGTAACGTTAAAGTTATTACACCATGTTCTTTGCTTCCAGATCTAGGTCTGCTTCTAGGTCTCACTCACCTGTGAAAGCAAGGTATCCACAGTTCCATTTTGATTTTGAATTTTTCCAAAGTTGAGAATTAAGTAGCATTTGCATACATTATCAGATTATCTTCATAAATGCTATTAAAAAACTACACATGATTTTCTAAGAAATGGACCCTTCCAAGTTCCAATGCTGTTATTTCAAATTTATTATGTGATTAGCCTGTGTGACCCCATATCTCTCTCTAACAATTACAAGAAAGAAACGTCTTTAACAAGGAATGAAATGGACTAGCCTTTTGTATTTGATATAATTTGTTGGAGATGCATTTTTTTTGTTTTATTAATAACATGCACAAAACTGGATAGCTGTCATTTGTCGTTGAAGATTTGCTCTTGTCTTTCCTAGATTTGGGCCATGCGGCGATCTGGGATTGCGTTGGTAGGATATTGGATGTGTTGAGAACAGAGCATGGTTTGGAACATTGGATAGTTCTGCTGGCTAGTGACATAGTGTATGACAAGTGGACTACAACCAGCGCTAGGAGCAAGATAGGGATGACACTAAGCATATATGGAGTGCATTTCGTGGTATA
The DNA here is from genome assembly GCA_000418225.1 of Zizania latifolia. Taxonomy (NCBI): domain Eukaryota; kingdom Viridiplantae; phylum Streptophyta; class Magnoliopsida; order Poales; family Poaceae; genus Zizania; species Zizania latifolia. The sequence continues at coordinate 1,177,408 of KE372066.1, read as the reverse complement.
ATCAAAATACTATTAACTTACGCATTTTTATTCTCAAATATAAACCTCTTCGATGTTGAGGTTTATTTTTAAATTACACTTTTTGGTTAAAAAAGGATTCAATAATCAACACTAAATCAAAATATGTGATCCATGGTGTCTTCATCTTTATTTGAAGACCACATATCTCTCTCTCTCTCCCCCGACCTTTTTCTAAGGTCTGACTATATTTTTAAAGGTGGCATGCACAGTGATTCAGTGAAAAAATGGCCCTTTTATTGCTCTCATGTGTATTGGTGTCACCTTATTCACCCATATTTGGATCAACCATTATAATGGAGCATTACTAAGGAACAATTTCATGGTTTTTGGAACATTTTGCAGATCACCGTCAAGATCCCCATCCCCTGCTACTTCTGTAAGTTTTTGAAACAAGTAATGCCTTATATCCAATAATGTGTTCCATATGGTAACAATTGTCTCATGCAGCCTCCTCGTGATAAGTCTGCAAGCAGGAGCCCTGTTAAGAGCAGAAGTTTATCTCGATCCCAGTCTCCTGTCTGTGACTTGCACCACAAACTTTGTATTTTGGTGAGCATTTAATATGCTTGAAATTTTTGTATTGATATGATCTCTGATTCCTTGCAGGTGAAATCTGAATGAAGATGGATGCACTTGAAGTTGTCAGAAACTATTCCATGGTTTGTGGAGCTGGATTTTGGAAGACAATTGATATCGTGGCTCATGGATTATCTATTTATGCATTTCCATTTTTACCTTTCAGCATAGAAAACGGCGTTGGCTCGACAGTTGCTTGTTCCTGTCTTAATATTGCTGGAAAGATTGCATTACATTCTTAACATTTTAATTGCCATCATTCGATCTATCCGTACTCTGAGATCTGCTATATTCTAGTTCGATTATCGGTGGTAACTGGAGGGAGCCTTTGCACTTCATTTATTGGCAGTGACTGTTTGTCTATGCATCGGTTTAAATGCTGTTTTATGTGGTTGGGTGCATTTGTTATGCAGTAAAGTACTTGTCTCTTTCTTGCTTCATTGTTGCTGTGTTTTACCCTTTTTTTTCTTGCTTCAATTTTTGCGTTCCGTTTCGGTTCTCTTGATTGCTAGTCTTCATCCATTGCTGTGATCTGAGACATGTTTGTGGTTGTTGTACTGTGAAATTATTTTATAAAATTGTATAAACTAAGGATCTAATATAAATCTTGAAGTTGTAGCTATTTTAAGGCCTCGTTAGGAATAGCTCTAGATCCAGAATTTTTTTGAGCTGGTTAAATTAACTCTAAGAAATACTCAATGAGCTGTGGATATATTGAGATATTAAGGGTATCTAGTTAGCAAAGTTTAAACTAATTTATTATATTATACAAACAATTTAGTATGAATCTCGGAATTTAAGTTGATCATATAAACAATTCAGGATGAATCTTGGAGTTCAAGTTACACTGAATGTTTAAGGGCCTGTTTGGGCCGGCTGTAGATTTTGTAAAAAGCAGCTGTAGCTGGGATTCTGTTTGAATTGGATTCACTGAGAAGTGATGTATTTAAAAGCTAGACGTTTGGTAGTCCAGCTTCTTGATCAGCTGTATTTAGAAGCCAGGGTAGGAATAACTGAGATACCCCTACCTTCATGATTGGTTGTTTTAAGAAGTTTTAAACATATTGTTTATTACAATATTGTTGATAATTGTTTGATATTTTTTAATGAATTGATGATGATTTTTCATATTTTGTACCACAAAAAATATCTAAAATATTATTTATCACATTGTATTGGTAATTAATATTCCATAATGTATTGTATGAAATAGTCCATAATATACTTTACAATATAATATATATGTAACTAAAATATATCAAAAGTACTATACTGTTCTTTACAATATATTATATAGGTGAGTAATATATATCAAAAGTACTATAATGTTGAAGTAGCCATATCAGCGACTGAATAATGCATTTGCAATAGCTTCACACGTCGCGTTCATGTTTTCATCTTCAACATGCGTGTCATCACTATTTTGGATAGGGTTAGTAGCCATGTCACCATCAATATACCCTTCATCTTGTAGCATGTCAAAATCTCGGTTATATTGATTACATTTCCGAATAAAATTATGTAAAGCCATTGTTGTAACAATAATTTTTTGCATCGCCATTGGATGACTCGGTATGGCTAAAAGAATATGCCATTTCATCTTCCAAATACCAAATGTCCGTTCGATGTGGTTTCGAACAGATGAGTGAAAGTGGTTGAATAATTCTTTCTTTCCAACCGGTGAAGGACCATTTTGAAACATAGGTACATGGTACCTTTGACCCTTATAAGGAGATAAATAACCTTTGTGGTTTGGATATCCTGAATCAACAAGGTAATATTTACCTATAGTAGTTCTACATGTTAGAAAGAAGGTGCATATATATTGTAAAAAAACACATTGAATTGACTATTTTTACCTTTTGGTGGGTGTGGGAAGTAATCATTGAAGGTTATCAAGGTATCGAGGAATACTCTAGTATCATGGACGGAGCTAGGCCAACTCGCATAAACAAAAGTGAATCTCATGTCGAAGTCGCATACAGCCATCACATTTTGACTAGTATATCCATGTCTATTATAGTGCACTGGTGAAAGTTGCCTAGAGGGGGGATGAATAGGCAATCTGAAAGTTTCTTGCGGAAAATGATCAGTTCGAAAAATTCCAGGACCAGAAGTTCCGGGTGTAACTGGAAGTTTCGGGTCACCGGAGGTTTGTGGAACTTCTGGGACCGGAGTTTTTGACTGTAACCGGAAGCTCCGGGCAGAACAGAAATTAAACAGATATTAAATTTAATCTAGCTAACAAAGTAAATAAATACGAGTATGAGCAATGTTGTTAGCTACAACTTTTACATAGAAATATGTTCTATAACTTAACTAGCAAGTAGATCGAGCAATATGAATATATAAGCTAGCAAGAACACGAAGAACACAATGAACACGAGTGAATATTTTTCGGAGTTCGGATCCACCGATCCTACGTTTCCGTTGAGGGGCCCCAAAAGACCGGGTCTCTTTCAACCCTTTTCCTCACCAAGCCTTAACCAAAGTTAAGCTTGGATTTTCACTAGTTACCTTGTCGAAGCTAAGGTAGAGCTTGTACAAACTTTTTTGGGCACACCACAATCTCTTTGGGTGCTCACGGATTTGACGCCTAGCCGTCTAGGAGGTAGCACCTCCAAGAGTAACAAATCTGTTGAAAGGTTTGTAGGGCTAAATCTTTGTGCTCAAGATTTATCAAGAAAATCAACGAACTCAACCACCCAAAATATTCTCAAAAGATGGAGCAAGGAGTTTGCTAGAAGATTTATTTTATACTCTCAAACCAAATCTCAAATATTTGCTCTAGATCTAGTTTTGAAAGAGAGAGAGTTTAGGTTTTAGCTCTAGGGTTCTTGGAGTTCTTCAGGTGCGAGAGAGAGCTGTTTGAAATGGGGTGAGGGGATATTTATACCCCGCACATAGAAAATGGCCGTTTGAAGACATTTTACGACTGTTCATTCGGAAGTTCCGGTGCTAGCCGGAAGTTCCGAGATGAAAAACAAATTCAAACAGAACAGCAATTTCGGAAGTTCCGGGCTTCAGCCGAAAGTTCCGGGCCAAAAATAAATTCAATACAGAAGGTTCATTTCGGAAGTTCCGAGCTTAACCGAAAGTTCCGGGCCAAATAAAAACCGGATATAGAAGGTTCATTTCGGAAGTTTCGGGCTTTACTGGAAGTTCCAGGCCAAATGAAAATCGGATATAGAAGGTTCATTTCGGAAGTTCCGGGTCAAATAAAAATCCGATACAGAAGGTTCATTTTGGAAGTTCCGGACTTAACCGGAAGTTCCGGGTCAAATAAAAATCCGATACAGAAGGTTCATTTTGGAAGTTCCGGGCTTAACCGGAAGTTCCGGACCAAATAAAAATCGGATACAGAAGGTTTATTTCGAAAGTTCCGGGCTTAACCGGAAGTTCCGGGCCAAATAAAAATCAGAAATTAGTTTGAACCAATTCAAAAAGCTTTCAAAAAGATTTTTCTTTGAGCACAAAGCTTCGGAACAACTTTCAACGTATCCCTCTTTATAGAACGGCGGTCCTAGACTCAATTTCAAAAGTAATACAACATTTTGCACCTTTGAGCCTATTTTGGACTAACCGGAGCTTTTCTCCTAATTTGTTTCAATTGTAATGCCGTTTTTCGTGACTTCTCTGCATACAACTCATTAATACGATTAGTAGCTTTTGATCATCATTGTCATTAATACACCAAAATTAATTAGAGGCCTAGATGCACTTTCAACTGGACGCTCAGAAGAAGGCACAATCACTGAAACATGTGTCCCATCTATTGCACCAATGCAATCATTGAAATGTGGTGAGTACCTAGAATCCCTGAGTCTAGGATGCACTGTACTGAACTGTGTGGATCACGTGGTTTTATGATATCTTTTGCCTTGTTATACACAGATTGCAACACTTGATTAAACTGTCTACTAATAGTTTCCTCGGAGTGACCAAATCGGTTTTGCACTTGGATGTTAGACTGGGGAGCTCCACAAGTCCATAGAAACATGCTCAATGCTTCTTTGGAACACAATTCTCTAGGTGATTTCAATCCATACTGATTAACCAATGTGTCATGCAGATTCATAAAAATTGATGTTCGCATCCTAAACATCTTATAACAGTCATGTGATCTACTTAGTTGCTCTTCTACCCATTGAATTCCAGTCATCATTGGGACTCTTCTAGTCCTTTTTGTGCTTGGGTCATTGTAGTTGTCCAAATAACTATAAGCAGTCAATGCCACAAGTGGATCCAACATATCATACCTCTCATCTTTCTTTAACTCCATGTTGTTATCGTTGATAGGGTCATCATCAGTTGAGCAGTCCAAAATGTCTTCACTAGATGCACTAGATTTGTAAATAAAAAGATCAGTTGATGCATCTGAGTCACCTTCATCAGAAGAAGCACTTTCACTTCCAACTTTCATCTATAGAACACAATATTTGACAAATAGAAAAATTAAAAGAAGGATACACTCATCACAAGACATAACTGTAATAACAATATAATGCATAGTAATACACATACATAGTAATTTAAACATGCATAGATCCATAACACAACCATAGTCAAGTATACATGCATAGGTCTATAACACAACCATAGTCAATTATACATACATAGGTCCATAACACACATAACTTAGGATATATAGATATATAATATATGAACTAACGCTTCTTCTTTTCATTCTATGTTCTCCGTAACCATGCTAGCCTTCCTTCAGGTGTCTTTAAGGTAAGGAAGACATCACGGAATTGTTTCTTGATGAGCAACTGTGTGGCAAAAAAATATTCATCGCTACCTTCTACATCCCCTGCATCAATAACTTGATCAAGCAAAATTGCAATCTCTTTTCTAACGGGGTCATCCATTGGGGACTGCTCAGAACTAACAGCACTAGAAGCTTTGATTGATTATGATTTCTCAATAAAAAAATCAACCAACCGTTTAAATTGCACATCACGAAATGACTTCTTTAGTTTCAACCCGTCAAGTGAATGTTGTTGCATAGTTCTTTTCCCTTTATTGGTCTTCAGTCGCTGATTATGTTTTGAACTTGTGGGTGTTGTAACTTCTTCAGGTGTGTCACCTCCACCCTCTTCGTTCTGATCGCCCTCATCCCCCATATCTTCTCCAGCCCCTGGCACAACAACGCTTACATTGGTACAACTTGCACCTTCGAACATTATAGCAAGTAATTCTTCATACTCCAGTGGTCTCTTTCTAAACTTCACACATGTTGGCATGGCTTGTTGAAAAACCATTCACAAGTGCATTAACATACAATAGAAGGAAAAATAAACAAACCAAAATATATAACCATACCTCGCATTAAAGTTTCTACCACTCCTCACTTGCTGCAATTGTACCCGTATTTGGATCCATTCCAAGGCCAGAAGAGTTGTTCTTTAATGTCTTCCAGTTGGCGTAATCTTGTTTCAATGAATCCCATTTATTTTTATGTTGTCTACGAGTGTACTCCCTATTTGTGCGTTCCTTGAACTTACGCATAAGGCTATGGTACCCTTGGTTATTCAAACGGGCCAACGGTCTATTTTTTGCGTTCACTTCTTCAACATATATTTCTATGAAAACTCTAGTAGTAAATGCATCCCACATAGCTTGACTGCTACTTACTTTATCCATCTAAAAATAGACATACATATATGGCAGTAAGAAAATAAAGTAATCTAAAAACAGAACCTGAAACTTATATTCTGCATAATTAAAATGGACCAGAAACTATTAGCCACAGCGACCCCATAGAAACAGTCTCTTATGAACGTAATTTTATTTCCATTATCATTTCATACAGATCACTATAAGGTTATTACATCATACCTGACAAATACCACATATCAAAATTCTATCTTAAAGCACAAAATTAGTTGATTATGTTTTTAGTCATCTAAGAGTCCATAAAAGGTAGCCTATTAGCACCCTGTTGATAGTATGTTGCGATGTATGTTGCCCAGAAGTGCTAATAATTTACAAACTGTTGATAGTATGATAAAGAACAGCTATTGAAATGTGTTAATAATTATCCAACCTTAAGAATGAGATCTGCTTATATTTTCTGTGCCTAATTTTCACAATTTAACTATGAGACCACATTCTCAGTGAAACAGCAAAGATACACTTGATGGAATTGTGCCCAAAAAAATTCTGGGGGAATCGGAAGTTCCGGCTATAGCCGGAAGTTTCATAGTTCTGGAGCATCCGGAAGTTCCGGTAGGACCGGAAGTTCCGGGCCAGCCCCTGAATTTGGTTTCCTGGACGAACCGGAAGTTCCGGTTGTGACCGGAAGTTCCGGGTCGGAATTAATTCGATACAGAAGGTCTGTTTCGGAAGTTCCGACTGGAGTCGGAAGTTCCGGGTCGGAATTAATTCGATACAGAAGGTCTGTTTCGGAAGTTCCGGCTGTAACCGGAAGTTCCGGACCCAAATTAATTCGATACAGAAGGGTAATTTCGGAAGTTCCGGATAGGATCCGGAAGTTCCGATGACCGAAAGTTCCGGCTGTAACCGGAAGTTCCGGGGTGCGCAGATTAGATCTGTTGGGCTTTTAATCTGGATTTTGCTCTACCCTAGCCCTAGCCGCCACCTCTCCTCTCTCCCAAGTAATCACAAAGGTTGTGATCAAACCCTAGAAACTTCACGAGTTGTGCTAGCACGCCGGCGTGGAGTGTATCCATCCCTGTACGTGTGGACTTCGTGGAGGTGCTGCTTGAATAGCAGCACTCGTCGTCTTCTTCGTGCAAAGATCGCTAGACTTCATTGACTGGGTCGTCGGTGAACGGGCGAGGCAAGAAGGAAACGAGCGAGGACGCGCTTCTCCAAATCTTCTTCCGCTGCACTAGCGCGTCTCGCGTTAGAAGGTAACGATCCATGATCCCTCACGCGCATGGGTTCCTGGGCCAACGGGGTTAAAAATTTGCTGGCTAGCGTAGCCTCCCCATGTCCCAACAACACTTACAGTAGGGAACCATGCCTAGTTACAGTACATTTCTGGACTGGAAGAGGTTGGGGTGCTTACAATGTGGTTTGAACCGGCGGTAGGGGATGGACTGCGGCGGCGCTGCTCCTCTCCGACGGCGGGGGCGCGGCTTCTCACCGGCGTTGGCTAGGGTTGGCGGCGGAAAGGGTTGGGGATAGAAGGAGATGTGTGGGCAACGGAGAAGAGGGTTGGCGAGCAGATCCGGCGATGGACTATGGCGGTGAGCTTCCTTGCCGACGGCAGCGGCGTGGCTCCGCCACAGCGGCAGCGTCGGGAGAGCCTGTGTGGGCGGGTGCGGGCAGAGCTGCTGTGCTGCTTTATATTCAGTGGCAATACGGGTAATTAACATACACAATCCAGAGCAGGTGCGAGTAAAGAAGCCGAGAAGCTGATCCAAGAAAAGATTCTGCTTCTAGTTATATGTACTGTAACGCTTTTTAAAATCAGCTGCGAAGAATCTATCTGTTTGGAACGGATTCTGGCTTCTCATAAACAGAAGCTGTCTCGTAATCCGTCCCAAACACAGCCTATGTATGCCCTAAAGGGCCGGGCATGCGTATGCCACGATGAGCGAGGCAATGCGTCAGTTTCCCCGTGACGGGCCAAACCGCCGAAGTCCCTTTCACAACTCACAAGCAATGCTCTCTCTCTCTCTCCCTCTTTCCATGTGAACCTGGTCCTGGACATCGCCTTCCATTAAATAAAGAGGTCAAAAGGAGAGGCCCCATGTCGACTCACATGCCGGTTTGTTCGTGTGGTTTTCCTTCGTGTGATTGGTAGCTGTCAGCTGTATGGTACAGAGAAGCATTTATCCATATGCCGCCTACCTGCCGACTTTATTTATCGGGGCTACATGAGGTGCACCGTGCCCCCAAGTTAGCCAAAAGAGAATGTGAGCTTTTGGCATTTAGGCTATATGCCCTTTTGGGGATGGTTATGAGTAAATCAGAACAATTGTTTATCAAAGGTAAAAATTGTTTAATAATTATAATTTGAGAAAGAACTAATAATTATAGTCGACTCGATTATCTGGACCACCAATTAGTTTTATACCATACTCTTCGGAGTTACTATAAAATACTCGTAAATTATCACTCAATATAAAAATAATTGGTATCTATCGTTCACTCAAGACCATTTAATTTTATTCACTCTTAATAAGAGATAACCGGCCTTAATAGCCGAACGGTTTAAATTATTCCACAAAAATTACCTAGGTATTATTCAGTAATTAGGATGATCCGATCGTTTCGAGCTGTTGTAAAGGATGCCTGATAATAAAAAAATAGCGGCAAATTATAGTATTGAACCATACTGCCCCTACTAAATATACAATGGACATCATCACATTAAAAAAATAGTGTCATCACGTTTGGAGGACGTTTGGTTGAATGCTTTGGGATGCCCTCGTTAGATGTTAGGCGCATTGGATTGTTTTGGTAGATGTTAGAGGCACGTTAGATGTTAGGCACTTTTGGCATTTAGGCTAAGCCCTTTTGGGGATGGCTTAAATCTGGGTTATGTGTAAATCAAAAGAAGATTGTTTGTCAAACTGAAAAATTGTTTAATAATCATAATATGAGAATGAACTAATAATACCTGGACCATTGATTAGTTTTACACCATACTCTTTGAACTCTTTGAAGTTGCTATAAATTACTCGTAAATTATCATTCAGTATAAAAATAATTGATATTCTATCATTCACTTAAGACCATTCATTTTTTTTACTTTAATATGAGATAATCAGCCTTAATGATCATGTCCGTCGAACGATTTAAATTATGCTAAAAAATTATCTAGGTATTATTCAGTAATTAGGATCATCTGATTATTTCAAGTTGTTCTAAAGGACTCCTGATAATGAAAAAACAGTGGCAAATTATATAGCATAGAACCATACTGCCACTACTAAATATACAGTTGGTTCACATCACATTAAAAAATTGTGTTATCACATTTAGAGGACGTTTGGTCGAATGCTTTTGGGATGCCACGTTAGATGTTAGGCACATTAGATTATTTTGGTAGATGTTTGACTCGCTGCCTCAATGTGACATATCATTCCTTTCAATCATATGGCCCCACACGTCAAATACTTATTTTATGGCTTAACCATGTGGACACTGTTTTGTTGGCCACACTTTTTATGGCAAAGATGGTCATTAATCAAACACCCCAGGGGCAGTATCGTCAACTTAACCTATTTAGCACAACTTCAACCTTCATGTTGAATTTGTGGTCTATACGATATAATATAATAATTTAAACTTTTATTTTTAATAAAAAAACTAAATTACTTAACTGAATACCATTAATTTATCCATAGCATCCATAGCTATAGATCAAGGATTTTTTAAGATAGATTTAAATAGCTCTAAAAACTTATAGATCTAGAGCCATACCAAATGGAACCTTAGTTCTTCTCTATTTTTTTTTACTTAGTAGGGTAACAAAATCTCTAATTTGTTTTAGCTTCAGCAGCATATAGTATTGTCCCTAATCTAACACTGTCGATTCAAATGACATACATGGCAGAAACCAAACAACGTTAGCAGGACATCATTTTTTATTTCTCGTCACTTAGATTATTTGTCGGATCTATATTTGTTTCTAAAAAATTTGTATCCGTGTTTGAAATTATCAGATCTGAAACTATCCAAAAATTATCTGATTCAAAACTATTTGTATCCATTTTCAAACATGAAGGATAGAGACTATACGATTTATTTTTATCACTAATTATAGCTAACCCGCAGCCTCTGTGTTGTTGTTGGCGTGTGAATTATCATTCCTCAAAAATTCTCATACCACATGGTTCAACATCATATTCTTTTTTTAGATTGTTCTGTTCTACTCTATCTCTCGAACTAAACAGCGGTATCATCTCATATTTAGAAATCATTCGGTTCATTCCTCCTGATACAGGGAAGCAAGACGACGTGTAGATGGGTTCGCGGGGCTGATCTTTGGTTGATATTGGACGGTGGTGCCCGAAATAGAACACGTCAGTACGGTTTGATCCGGTTTGAAATGGAAGACAAGATGACATGTCTCTTGGCCTATCTTAATCACCATAAATATCTCTCTAGAGCGTTAGGTGGGTGTCTCTGCTCCACATTTTTTGAACCGCCGCAACCACAAACTCCATCCACACACTTGCACCCATCATAAACAAAGTAACAAACAAACAAACAAAGCAATGATCTCCACTCCTTTTCTTTCCCTCCCGCCATTCCAAACATGAAACAAAACTAAAAAATTATTATATATCTTCTATTTAGATAAAAATTAAGAATTTATTCTCTTAGTTCATATGTCATTGATTAAAAAAACCCCATATATCAGTGAGATATAGATAATAAATTCTCAATTTCTATCTAAAGAAGTCTTATGAAACAAAAACCAAAAGCAAAATCGTTTTGCATCGGAAAAGGAGATTTGCAATTTTATTTTATGTAAGTTGGAAAATTTTAAATTTTTAATCTATATTTATAAATGATGATATGTGACCTATGGGATTAATTACCGAATTAATTACCATAATTGAGAGTAGAGTAAAAATGTAAAATCCACTGTTAATAGCCGGAAAAGGGGTAAGAAAATAGAGATAAAAATAGCCCCAGGAAAGCGGGAGGGAGGAGGCCATGAGCGCGGAGGAGGAGAGGGAGGAGGCGGGGAGCGCCCGCGCCGCCGGGAGGGGCGGCCGCAACCGGAAGAAAGCGGTGGAGGCGGAGGCGGCGGAGGGGGGTTCGTCGCCGCTGTCGGCGCTGGCGGACGACGTGCTGCTGCAGATCCTGGGGCGGCTGGA
>KE372066.1:1149435-1165931 GCA_000418225.1 Zizania latifolia | reverse complement strand
GCCGCCGCGCCTGACGCGGGCGCTCCCCGCCGAGCTGCTGCCGCCGCCTGCGCCTGATGGGGCGCCCAGGGCGTGGGCCGCGCTCCATAAGCTGTCGGTCTGCTGCCCTGGCCTCCTCCGCGCCGGTGTCCTCCTTGAGCCCTCCAACGACTTCGGCCTCGAGCTCGACATCGGCCCCGACCTCTCCGTCCCCGCCCCCTCCCCATCTTCGTCGTCGCTCGACCTTGCATCCACTGCTACCTCGGCGCCTGCGCCGCCCAACAGAGCACCGGCCGCCGCGGAAGAGTCCCCCCACGGCGCGTCGAGAACCTCGCCGCCCGGGCCCAGCAAACCAACAGACGCCGACTCCACCGCCGTGTGGTCGCTCCAAGACGACCTGTACCTTGACGCGGCGTACGACTGCTCCCCCGAGGAGCAGATCCCGGCCCCGGCCCCCGCCCCCGCCGTGGAGGCGGACGGGAAGGATGCCACGGTCAATGTTGTCCGGCGCGGCGTGGTGTCAGGGAGCAGGCAGCGTCCGCGGCGGTGGCTGGGCACGGTGGCCGCGCACCTGGCGTCGGGGTCGTGGACGCTGAGCCGCGAGCAGGGGAACAAGCTCCTCGCCAGCCGCTTCCGCGGCGACCGGCTCTACATCTGCGACTGGCCGGGGTGCGTGCACGCGGAGGAGCGCCGCAAGTACATGGTCTTCCGTGGCGTGTTCCACAACTTCGCGCGCTCCCAGGTGCGGCGCGCGCTCCGTGACACCCGCCGTCCCACCGTCGCCGTCGACTGCGCCTTCTGCGGCTGCACCGAGGCCTGGGACCTCTACTCCGCCTTCTGCCTCCGCAGCTTCTACGGCTACCACGACGACGGCGAGCCCGTCGTCCGCGCCTACGTCTGCGAGAACGGCCACGTCGCCGGCGCCTGGACCGAGCGGCCCCTCTACTCCTGACTCCTCGGCGAGAGACACACGGTATGGCACTACTGCCTCTGCCGCCATTGCCAACTGCCAAGCAAACCTTACTGTATGTGTATACTAGCAATGTGGGATCTCTGGTGATCAGCTCTGAGATTATCCAGGAGTGATGCATCTCTGATCCTGTTACCGATGATGCTTAAGCTAGCGTAGTAACGCCATTATCGCGTCTTTGAGCGAATTCGCAGCCAATGCAGGCGATTAATTCAGAGTGTAATTTCTGATAATTAGAACAATAATATGCAGTTGGGAGTTATGCAGGTGATGTTGTGTTGGCACTGAACTCGCTGAGGCAGTGAATCAGTAGTGATGCTCTGCTTGCTGATGAGAGCTGGGGATTCAGAATTTGCATCAGGTGCAAATGTGCAACGACAGTTTTTGCTGCTGATTCGCAAACCTGATTGACAAACATGCACTGCAACTTCATGGAGTGGAATTTGCAAGGTTCTTGCTGTTTATCTACAACCTGAAAATCGAAAATTTTGCTAGCTCTTCTGCTCTTTTTCCTGATTGAAACCAAATTTATCATGGATCCAGTTGATATGCATAATTAATCTCTGGCCATTGTTGATGCATTCCTTGCCCCTGCAATGCTCATTCAGATGCAGCCAGCCTCACTCACACACTCATCATGCATGCTCCTTTCTGATTACTGTAAGTTCAGCCTGCAAATTGGACTGCTATAAGCCTATGATATTATATCCTCCTTCTATACAACTTATGGTGAGCTTAGAATTTTGTACAAGTCATAAACTATCTAGAGAGCAAGAATTTATTATCTAAATAAGTTATAAGCCTATGTTTGATTTTGTTGGTGGAAAAAATATTATGTTTTGAGGCATTTTGAGCTTATTTAGATCTCAACTTCACCCCAAAGAATGATATTATTAATTAAACACTAAACAAAATAAGTATATGTGTAATATAATATTTTTACCATATCATACAGACAACAAGCATGGATTTTAGAAGCTGTTTAGAACAGTATAATGAGCTTCTCATATCTATTTAGAACAATACAATAAGTTTATCAGAGTTTTTTTATAATAACTTATTTGAACTATTAACGCTTAACCAGTTAAGCTAGCTGTTGAATAAACCAAAAATAATCTAGAAGGGGTCTATATCATGTCAATGGCAATGGTGCTACCACTTCCTCTTTCTCCCTAAACAAATGGCAGTGGAAGGACCTGATGGAGAGAGAATGTGTGGCAATATATGATACTGAAAGTTTCCCATAAGAATATAAGTTCATGCTAAGTTGGTTTCCCGGCCTTTTGGAGCTGATCCACGCGTGGCTGCTGCATGCAGCTCGTCACCAAAGACGCAATATAATATTTTCGCCGTAGCATCGCGTGAAGGAATAATAGTATTTTTTATTTTTTTATTGGTAACGGTTGTGAAGACAAAATAGTATTTTTGTAATGCTACTAAAGAAAGAACTTGCTAAGAAGGAATAATAAAAACTTAATATAATAGTTAAATTAAAATTACGTAGTAGTAGAAACAAGCACCTCCATGTATGGAGTGGAATTTTACTGTAATTTCGTAGATAATTTACGTGAAACAAGTCAAAATTATCGGAGCTCTGCAAGAGATTACTCGCAGCAATATAGTTTTCTTTAAAAAAAATTCAAAAATTATCGACAAGGTTTAATTTTTCGTGGATCTATTAAGATCCAGGGATTTTTAGTCCTCTTCTTCGGTGAAATTGCCTTGCTTTTCTTCTTCCTCATTTCCTGTGGCTCCTGTTGTAAGATGCATCTGAGAGCATATCCAGTAGAGCTCCAGTTTTTGGCCCCCTATTCCTCCAAATAGTGGCTCTCTCTCTCATGCACATTTCAGTGTCTTCTTATCACCCCTGGTATGGCCTCCCTATATTCCACTCACTCACCTCTATTTTATTGATGTTTTGCAACGAACAAATTAACCGTTTTATATATATAATTATAAAACGGGTTTGGAGATGAGTACCTAGGGTTCCAAACGACCAGGGAATTGCTTTGTTACTTGTAATTCGAGAGACTAGATGTTTTCATGGGAATATAGGTTGTATGGATTGGATATGGAAAAACTGCGCTAGCTTTAGCATGGCAATACTGGGCATGCGAGAATAATTCAAGGTTGTTGCTTCACAATCACAAGACATTTAGATTTAGTATGCTTTCTTTGGTTTACTAAAGTCAAATAATGATAATAATGTTCTTCACTGTTTACATCGGTTTGGTCTGTAAAGCTAGCCGAAGGGGAAGCTCCTTAAGAGCATAAATACCCAAAAACTCACTTCCAAATTCCAATATAATCATAGGAATCATTTTCAATAAAACTTACTCTCCAACGGACATGCTATATTCTCTGTATTTTATTCTTGTATTACTGATAAATAGATTATACTTATTATATCTCTTATTTCTCTCTCTTATATCACCAATGGGTGAGACTAAACAAATAAGGAATAAAAGTCACTCCTAAAAGAAATGAGGATGGAGGGGGATTTTTGAAAATTTCTAAAAATAGGAAATTAGAGATATATTTTAGACACAAAATTTCTAAAAACAAGGATAATATACTCTAAGGGCCTGTTTGTTTCAACTTAGGATTATAATAATTCAGCTTATTTTCATAAGCTGAAATAAATAGAATAACTTATTGTATCAGCTTATTATAATCTAGAGTACAGATTATAATAATCCAATAAGCTAGTGTAACTCAGTTTTTTTCTATAAACTGGATTACTATAATCCTAAGCTGAAACAAATAGGGCCTAAGTTAACTATCTATAAATGGTCATAATTACACAATGGTATATTATGTTAGACATGACATCTAGCTTTAATGGACAACATTTGTAAAGACAATATCACAGCCGCTAGGAAATAAGAGAAAATATTTTTGTCAAGGCTTAGGAAGAGATTAGGAACGAGCCTTTGAATTCTACAATATCTTGCTATTGTTCCTGTATTACCAGCACATTTCTATAAATAAAAGACACCCTCTCTTGACAGATTGCGTTAACCCCAGCCGTAACGTCAATGGAGGGTAGCAAAGGAGAAGACGGTAGTGATGGCCAAAACACGGATCTCCAGACAAAACAAAGGGCAGAAATTTGGATTGTTGTTAACTGTTTCCATTCGGGAGATGTTTATAGAATCCTTGTATGTGCTATGCATCTGCATGCACCGCCTTTGAAATACAATGCATCGTGATCATGATAGCTTATTGGAAAACAAGTAGCATCGATATAAAATCAATCTAAATTCATCTGCACTGGACAAACAAGCAGACCACATGTTTCTAAGCTACTCATCACTATGGACCAGGTTCTCCAAACCGTTTGGGCGTGGTTATCACCCAGACTCAGGCGGACGGTAACCATCCTAAATCGGTCAAAATTCATTTTTCAAATTTCAAATTTAAAAATTGGTGGTTATCGATGACGGTTACCGAGCGGTTTGACATCAAATACCATTTGAGGAGCTTAACATTTAAATATGCAGCTTGTAAATATCTAGCTAGTAAGAATCTAAAGATTATTTATTTTTCATCTTTTATATATTAGTTTATTTCTAGATTTTGTAGCTACCAAATCTTATAATACGGATAAAATCTAAATTGTTTGAATAAATTTGGAGAAAATCTAAACTGTTTGAAATAGTCGAAGATCCTAAGTCCTGCAGGTACAAGAAGATCTCTCAAATATGGACATAATTTGTGTTTTCCAGTTGGATTATTTTAGTATGAATGATTACATCATGACCTGTCTAGCCATCCATTTTCTAGTTGTAATTTGATGGCCATTTATTGCATCATCGTTGTAAAGATAAACATGCATGCATCTAGCATACATTGGAGTATTGGACATGCCTTGAGACGAGCGAAAGCAGAATAACCTGCACAATAGATTGATCATATCCATGGAATCAATTACATATATGTGAGGCCAACCTTTGGCTTATTCAATGAGAGCACGGCTACCAGTGATCTACGGTGGGGGTGTTAGCTCATTCTTGGTGAAGACAAAATAGACGATGCCCTTGTGAAGACGTTAATGCATTGCAATATTGTTGCAAGAACATGGAGAACCCATAAAGTGTTCTCCAAAGCACCGTCGGTGACTTGCGCGTGAATAAAGTGCAAATCAATCTCGATGTGTTTTTGTTGTGCTTATGTTGCAGTAGGTTTTTCAAGAAAAAACCATACTCATGTCCTTTTGAACATAGAAATTTTATATGGTTTTCACGAAAATCTATACAATTCGGACATAATTCTTCAACAAATAGACACATTCAAATAAACCCTCGATGATACCGAGGGCATGCAAATCCAAAAGCAACTAGCAAAGTCAATACGTAGTCCGACTGAAATATTTTTTTATATTAATTATATTTTTATGTCAGTTAAAATCTGATGTGACAAATTGTATAAGAGAGAAACGATGTCTCACGCAAGAAATCAACTTTACACAATATCCAAGAAAACAAAGAATGTGATTGAGATAGAAAAGAGAGAAGATAGTTAACTAAATATAAATTTATGTTGAAGAAACTATCTATTAGAGAGGTTAGGGAGGTAATATTTATGAGTGTTGTCCGAATAAAATAGAGAGTAAGGCACTAGAGTTAGGATTGTCCTAAACTGTTAGTTGATCTGTCTTACTAATTGTTAAATGTGAGATTTGTTCTCATAGCATATATAATTTATTAGTATTTAATTTTCTTATATAAATATATAACAAGTTTATTTGTCGTATAAACAAGATACGCTAAAAGAGCGAATATGAAACGAACAGTGAAAATTTCCTGTTAATACGCCCCTAGTTTGAACAGGGACCGAAATTATATCTCCAAATAGAAAAGCGGAGAAAATGCGCAATTACCAAGATACCCCTTTCCCGTCCCCTCCATCTAGTTTTTCTGTTTTTTCCCGCACATCACTTCCCAACTCTCTCTCTCCATCTCTCTCTCTCTCTGTTGTTCCAATCTGCAGCGCCGGAGCCCGGAGGTAGGCCTCGCTTCCTCGCGCGGCCGGCGACAAGGCCCGTAGGGCAAGGCGTCGACGGCCTCCTCTCTCCTTCCGGACCCCGCCCGAGCATCCTCCTCCGCCGTGCCGCCTGGCGTCCTCGCGCGCACGGACGGCGAAGCAGCCGGCCTCCTTCCACCACCAACACCCTGCGTCCGTCTCGCGGTTCGGTTCGGATCGGATCGGATCGGATCGAAGGTACTCGTCATTCTCGTCTCGTAGCCCTTCCCCCCTCCTCCGCGGCGCTTGATGAGCCGGCGTGGCGCCGATTGGAAAACCAACCGGACTTGGGGGTTGGTTTCTTTCCTTTGATGCGTGGTGTAGTGCTAATAGAATTTTGAATTTTGTGTTTCCAAATGAAATTTGGGGGTTCAGTTTTGTGTTTCGTGGGCGATTGGGGAAGACGGAGAGGATCAGGGCAGGCACCATTGTGTTTCTTGCCTCTTTGCTTCCTGGCAATGGCAGCGGCTCCATCGGTGGACGGCAACGGCAATGACGCCGACGAGAAGGCTCGTGATGCCATGGTTCAATCCAAAACTCTGGGTAAGAACAACTGTAAGGATACTGTGTTTTACTCTGCCGTGCCTGTTAGTGCTGATCCATTGGAGACATTTGGCTCTTTAGGAAACATGGTTTCTGGCAATGTTCATTTTGATGAGGATGAACATGGGGGTATCACAGAGTACTCAAGCTCATTTGGGGCCTCTTACTCTGCATCTGATGACGAGATGAAATTGGACATGGACAGCATGGAAGTGGATTCGCCGTTTCTTGATCAACCTTATATCAATGTGAATGGCACCAATTCTGCACCAAATACAGTCAGGTGAGCATCTGTTCGCAACGTCCTTGCAAACTTTTGATTCTTGAATAGCGTAGTGTTGTTCAAACAAAATAAAAAATGGATTACATGTTGTATCATGTAGCTTTTGATAATGCTATGTATGTTCTATGTTCTAGCTTGTAATTTGATTAATTCTATTTCAGACATAAACAAGTGACAGCTGAGTGGAGAAAGATGGTTCGGCCAATAATGTGGCGATGTCAATGGTTAGAGTTGCGTATGAAGGATCTCTTATCACAAGTAGCAAAGTATGACAAGGAACTTGCTGTTATCAATCATGAAAAAGATCTGCATTTGGCAATGGTTAAATCAGATGGTCCTAAATCAGAATCGGCAAAACGGGATTCCCAAAGTCACGAAAGAAATATCATGAAGAGGAGAAAAAGGAAACGAGATGAAGAAGCTAAAGACACCTCATTATACATGAAGGAGCACCACACATTGTCCTATTATGGTTTGAGATCCTGTCCTTGTTTTGTAGGGATAGAGAAAATTTCTGTCTTGAATGAGTACCATTTTGCACAAAGTTAATGCTTATACTGGATTATAATGAAATCTCTCAATATTCTGCAGAAAATAGAAACAGCAGAGTTGAAACAGACGGTCTCTTGGTTAATGGTGGTTTTGACAGTTTAGGTATGTTAAATGGTTGTGCCCATGTGCTGCAAGATTTTTTTCTGTAGTTTAGAAGCATAAAGTGTAATCTTGGTTGTACTACATGTTTGATTTAAAATGCAAGTGATTGTTGGAGCAGTAGTGTGCATGCTTTTGTGTTTTTGTCAGTGGTCAGATTATTGCTTGTGGATTATTTATGGAACTAAATTCAATATGCCTGTACTGTTAAAAGATTTCAGTTGTGCTAAAGCGTACATTTAGTGTAGTCCTGAGGATGCTGCTAATCAGTTGCAGGTTTGCAGACAAGCTGTGATGCATACCTTCAAAAATTGACTGGGTGTTGTTTCTGTATATAGTATCTATCTGAGCAGCCTTTGAACTTAGTATCAGTCTTACTTTCTGAAGCATTTATTTTATTTTCTGGCAGTTTATCTTTTCATCTTTTGGGAATTGATTGTGCACCACAATAAAGAATACCACCCTAATAATCAGTGTTAGATTAATGAAGATGAAAAAGGAAGAAACACATTCCTTTTTCCTCAATTTTATTTTATCCTTTTTATTTGGAATTGTTCCTCTTATCAAATGCTAATCCTCTCTATTCACCACTGTTAATGCAGTTGTCGAGGACATCAAAAGCAGTCTTAGTCATGATGATGCATTACTTGAGTCCATTGAGAATGACAGCATATTTGAACAATATTCATTAAGAGAGGTTCTTCTTACAATTGATGGTATCCAATCCCGAATTTGTGGGCTTCAAGGTCGTCTAAGCAATGCTCGCAGTAAATATGAAAATCTATCACTCTGCTTAAACCATGGACAGGTTAAGGTGCCTCAAAATAGTAAGACGTCTCATAACCACTTAACCTCCTGTAAGAAGGATGGAAAACGTTCTCTTAAGAAAACAAAGGCTCTGCATACTTTGCTTCAGGAGGACATAGATAGATCACTTGTTGCAGTGCCGCATGCTTTATCAGATAGCTCTGCTGAGTGTATGATGGGATATGCAAAGAGAAATGATGTACACGAGGGTGCAACGCAATCAGATGGAAATCTAAGCACATTTGAGATGCTCTTTGGTGCAGAAAATCTCCTAATTAATGGCAATCTGGGAGAGTTTTTCAAAGAAGTAAGTTTAGTTTCATAGCATCTGATTCTTCTCTATGTTGATACATACTATTTTAGAAATAATGGATGGAGCATACTTTTATCACTCATGTTGGTTCCTAATAAAAAAAGAACACATGATATACCTACCCTTTGCCAGCCCCATAAACGAGATTTCTACCATGCCATGTTATGATTTTTGGTTGCACGAGTGTGGGTGTGGGACCTCTAGGCTTTTGTAATCATCTCATATGTTAATATTGTATGTGGAAGTATTTGGTGGAAAACAAGATGAACCTAATGGTGTTTCCTGCTTTGCGATATACAGTCACAAGACAGCAATGTTGATATTCAGAAACTAATATATAACTGTTGCAAAATTGCATGCTTGATACCATTTATTGTGATTTCCTAATATTTCCTAGATCTAATGTTGCCTCATAATTATCAAGTATTCAAGTTAATGATGTACTCCCTAAACTGTTGCAAAAGAGAGGGAACTCTGCCATGCCATGTTCCGGACGAACATATTTTGAAAACATTTTTGTCTGATGGTTTGGTTATCTTTGCAGAGCGCTGATGATGTCCTTATATATAATCAAGCACCCAGAGAAGAAGAGTATCAGCAATTTGAGAAGGTCAACCATGCTGTAGAGAGGCATTCAGAGCTGGTTAAGAAGTTTGGTAACATGCTTCCTTCCCAAGAACAAGAAACTAGTACACACATAGTGAAATGTGAACAAGTTCAAGAAACAACTCCAGTTGCGAAAAAAATCAACTCTGGAAACAAGCGAGTGCAGAAACCAAACAAGAAACATGTGAGTTCTCTGCCTGATTTGAAAGAGGAAAGTGAAGAATCTCTCCATCCACGTGCAAAGGAAAATGAAACTCAGAAAGGTCCCAACAATCTGAACAATGAAAAGCCTGTTTTTGTAGCTGTGAATACCCGGAGGAGTCAAAGAGTTAGAAAACCCAAAATTTACTGAAGCTAGTGATTTCCACCCTTCCTGGTTGCTACTGAACCAGTCAAATTTTGTCTTCTGTCCAAATATATAGCTACATGGAGCCAGATGTTATCTAGTTTTGGTTCTGTAAGTAATCATAGTTATAGAAAAGTGAATGTGAAATGGTATGTCTTGCTCAGGGAGTAAGAACCCCTTATTTGGAGGTTAACAGGTATCAGCAACAATTACTTGATAGTTAAAATATTCTGGTTATTTGCTGCATGACTTGTAGACATACAGCCACAGCTTAGATAGCATTCTTATAAGAAATTGGCAGCTAGGAGGATTGTTTTACAAATTATCTGTCTGTTCTTTTTGAAAATAACCTTGTCTGGAGTTTTCTTGGAGGTTTTTTTTGGATGTGGTGTTGATAAGTTATTAGTTGGCCCCAGAGTTGTGTATTTTCTGAGATGCATTTTTTGCAGAACTTGATGCGTATGTCTTGGTAGTAGATACACCTGTGCGTAACACTAGTGTTGCTGCGTCTGGCTTGTACTTATGTTCGTTTTGTTTTGTTTTACTTTGGTATAGGAATTCTAGTTCCATTTTGGTTCGGTTCCTGTCGTCATTTCAGCAAGTGATCCGAGCTATCCCAATTACCAGTCAGTTCAATTGGTGCCCTGACTTTGTGATATGGCGTTTATCCTCCCGTTGACTGTGCATGTACTTTCAAATTCTTTATATTAAATCCATCATGAAATATAATATACTGTAAAACTTATTTGATATTTTAGATATTAATATATTTTTTGTAAAACTTAATCAAAAGTCAAACGAAACAGAGGGAGTAACTGCTACGGTATCAGAGATTCAGAGGTACTGGTGGTGGCCAGGAAAAAAAACCTTAGCTGGCCCTGCCCAATCCATTCGGCACCGATGGCTAAAAACCCTAGTCGCTAGACAAATGAGGTTTTTCCTGAGCTGAAGGCTGCCTCTTCTCCGCGCCCCACGACTCGCTCCTCCGCGACGCCAATACGCCATGGCGCTCTACCGCCGTCTCCTCCTCCTCCGCCGCCTCTACCCGCAGCCCGCCTTCGCCTCTGCCGCCGCCACACGCCACCTCCCGTCCCCCGCGCTGGTCGCGCCCGCCCGTGGATTCGCCTTCTCCTCGGCCGAGGAGGCGGCAGCCGAGAGGCGCCGGCGCAAGCGGAGGCTCCGCATCGAGCCTCCGCTCCACGCTCTCCGCCGCGATCCTTCCTCCCCGCCCCCGCCGAGGGACCCCAACGCGCCCCGCCTCCCCGACACCACCTCCGCGCTCGTCGGCCCTCGCCTCAGCCTCCACAACCGCGTCCAGTCCCTCATTCGGTCCGGGGACCTCGACGGCGCCTCCGTCGCCGCCCGCGGCGCGGTCTCCTCCCGTGTACGCCCCACCGTCTTCACCTGCAACGCCGTCGCCGCCTCCATGGTCCGCGCCGGCCGCCAAGATGACGCCGTCTCCCTCTTCGACTTCTTCTTCCGCCACTCCAACATTGTCCCCAACGTCGTCTCCTACAACACTCTCATCCTCGCCCACTGCGAGGCCTCCCGCGTCGACTCCGCGCTTCAGGTTTACCGTCAGATACTCGAGAACGCCCCATTCTCCCCGTCCGCAGTCACCTACCGCCACCTCACCAAGGGCCTCGTCGCCGCCGGCCGCATCCAGGACTCTCTCGACCTCCTGCGCGAGATGCTCAATCGCGGTCAGGGCGCCGATTCCCTCGTCTACAACAACCTCATCGCCGGCTACATTGACCAAGACAACTGGGACAAAGCCTTCGAGCTATTTGAAGAGCTCCAAGGGAGGTGCATGGTCTACGACGGCGTGGTGCACACCTCCTTCATGGAGGGGTATTGGAAGAAGGACATGGACAAGGAGGCCATGGAGAACTACCATTCCCTACTAGAGAAGAAGTTCAGGATGACCCCTGCCACCTGCAACGTGCTGCTTGAGACTCTTTTCAAGCACGACAAGCACAAGGAGGCAAACGACCTCTGGGAGACCATGATTGACAACCACACCCCGCCAAGCTTCATTGGCATCAACAGTGAGTCCTACAATGTCATGGTCAACCAGTGCTTCAAGGAGGGTAAGCTTCATGAGGCAATTGAGGTGTTCCACCGGCAGCCCAAGAAGAATGTCCAGATGGACGTTGGCTGTTTCAACAACATCATCGGGAAGCTTTGTGAGAATGGGATGCTTGCAGAAGCAGAGAAACTTTTTGAGGAAATGGAAACCAAGTCGGTGCTTCCAGATGTGTACACCTACACTTACCTGGTTGATTCGTGCTTCAAGGAGGGCCGTGTGGATGATACTATTCAGTATTTCTATAAAATGGCAGATGGCAGAGAGCATGGGCCGAAGTTCAATATTGGTTTCTTCAATCGGATGTTTGAAGGACTTACAGAAGCTGGCCGGATGGATGATGCCCTGAAGGTCTATGGAAGGATGCCTGACAAGGAGATCAAGCCAAACACAACGACCTTTGAAATCCTGGTTAATGCATTGTGCAAGGAAGGGAACTTGGATCGAGCACGGGACATGGTGAGTGACATGGCAAGAGGTGGTGTCGCTTCTCCTCCTGAGTTCCGGGAGTCTGTTGTTGACATTTTCAAGAATGCCGGTCGGCAGGAAGAGATTGAGAAAACATTTGAAGAAAAGCCAGTGCCATTGCCTCCTCAGCCAAGGCCAGAGTATCGCCCTCGCAGTTCACCTCCAGGGCTGCCAGGATTTGCATCTAATCAGACACAGGGTAGCTACATGCCTCACCAAGGCCAACCAGCATATGGTTCTCAAACATTTCATCCTGCCTTTGGCAGACCCCAAATGATACAGCCTCAGGGGATGCCTCCTAAACCTCAGCAACCTGTGTTTGGTGGCCCTCAAGTTGATAAACGAGAGTTTGGTGGGCACCCATTGCAGCATGGATTTGGTGCTCCTGATCCACGACAACCTGGGTTTGTGTCCATGACTCAACTGCCAGAAGTCAGTACTCCTAATACATGGCTGCATTCCAGTGTTCATGCAACTCAAGAAACAAACCATGGGATCGGTTCTTCTCATCCATGGCAACATGCAGTTTGCATTGCTCAAGTGCAACAAGCTGATTATAGCTCAGCTCAGCCTGGTTCCGGTAGCCCTCAACTACAGCAATCAATGCATAGTGCTCCTCACACTCAACAGCCTGGGTTTGGCACATCTCATCCATGGCAGACACGGTATGGTGCTCCACAAGTGCAACAGCTTGGGCATGCTGCACCTCAGTCATCACAGCATGCTGTTGGTTCCACTCAGCCGCCACAGGGACAGTTTGGTTCTCCTCAAGCACCACAACCTGGTTTTGGCTCTCAGAAAGGTTTTGGTTCTCAGAGCCAACCGGAGTATGGTCGCACAATAGATCAACATGATTGTTTTGGGTCTCCTCAGGGTAAACCAAATTTTGACACTAAGCCTCCACAGCAGGGATTTAGTGCTCAAGTCCCTCCATCTGGAAATCATGCTTTCCAAGGTGAGAACAGTTTTGAGTCTCGACGAGGACAAGTAGGATTTGGAAGTCAAGGGGCATCTCCTGAATATGGAGCTTCCTGGAGCCAACCTTCACATGGTGCTGCCTGGAACCAAGGAGGCTATGGATCATCTGAAGATAAAATGGGACATGGAGATCCTCAAGTGCGTCCACATGCTTATGCACGTGCTAGATGAAGAATATCTCCCTGATGTTTATTCATTAAGGGCAAGTCAGTTGAGTCTGATATAGCTGCTGCACAAACTGAACTGAAAAGTAAAGAATTGAGCAATATATAACTTTTCAAAGAAACCCAACTTACTGGTGTTGCATGTGGTGAATATAGTAACTTAGATGCCTAAACTCTTATTTGGTGCTTCAAGATAAGTTGCTATCATTTGCTTCTTTTCCCATTTTTACGGTCTTCTTTGATTCTGTACTATTTTTTTTGGGAAACGAAATCTTAGACTTGGGAAAGTATTGAGTTAATCATTCAACTATATTAACAACACTGACTATACTTTTTGTCATGGTTCAATCACTAACTGGTCAACTGATTAATCAGATTGTTGGAACATTTTGTACTTGTCAGGTTTTGACATTGTTCCTTTTCTTCTTTATTTTCCTGAAGAAAGATCATGCTGGCATGCTCCTATATCTCGTGTGTGTGTGTGGCTTGGTTGGTTATGCTCTCTATTTGCTCAGTGCTTGTCAACATCAAATGTCATTCAAGAAGATACATATCCTTTGGCTGACTAACTACAAAAACAACTATATATGGGGTATACAGGTAAAAGAAAGAAATCTATTGTCAAGAAGAGAAAAAGGAGCACTTTTAGAATGTCATATCTGAAATTAGTCAACCGTTATCACCTCGATTTACACAGGAGTTTTGATATGAGCTAATATCCATTTATGTGCATGTCGTTTCTCATCAACAAAATGCACGATGCGGAATATCTAAATATCTTCTGTATATATTTGTCATTCACCACATATCTGTTGGGTTATGGGGAGACTATGCTAACGTTTAATTTTAAAAATTTACTCTATTAGCCTATGAACTATGCGTGCAATGGGATCATAGATCGTTACCTTAAGCCTCGAGACGCGCTCGGGCAGCGGAAGTAGAGTCGATGAAGCGCGTCCTCGAGCTGCTTCTCCCGGCTCCGTTCGTTCGTCGACGATTCAGCGATGAAGACGACGCGATCCGACGATCCGGCAAACTCCACATGAAGAAGACGAGCACCGATGCAGCAATGGTACCTCTACAGTATCCACACATATAGGGACGGGATCACCTCGCTCTGGCGTGCTAGCACTGCTTGCGAGATCCGGGAGAGAGAAGAAAGGTGGCGGCTAGGGCTATCAACCAGGAGCAATAGCAGCAACAACCAGCAACATTTTCATGCTTGCCCCACCTCTCTTTATATAGTGCCATGTCATGGGCCTTTAATCTGTATTAAAGCCCAACAGATCTAATCTGTTCGTCTGGCCCAGAACTTCTGGCTATAGCCGGAACTTCCGAAAATGACCTTCTGTGTCGAATTAATTCTCGACCCGAAACTTTCGGCTACAGCTGGAACTTTCGGTTCGTCCAGAAAATCAAATACTGGGGCTGACCCGGAACTTCTGGTCCTACTAGAACTTTCGGATGCTCCAGAACCCGGAACTTCCGGCTACAGCCGGAACTTCCGGTTCCCCCAAAATTTTCTTGGGCACAATTCCATCAATATCTACCATATTTAGTAAATTAACTTTTTAGTAGGCAGTATGATCATTCCATGAATCCATGGCAGATCTGAGATTTAGGTTTTGAAGATGTTTTGTGGGGAAAAATAATGCTAGCACTATGCCTGACGTAAGGTTTGTTATGTTATTGGCAATGAGTCAGGCTGGGAAAAGTGGGATATCCAGGCAATTTGATTGGCCTAGACAATACTTGTCTTTTTTTCCCTATGCTAATGTTCACTTCTAAATATGATGCTGGACTATTGTACTTATTGTTCTTTTCATTGTTCATAATCAGATAGCTGGATAGAAGCTCCAAGCTGAAAAGTGGGATTTGGGTATTTGGATGCATTGGAGAGATGAGAGTGACGAGTTGTAAGTGTTGAACTAACAAGACGGATTACTGTGTGACCTCCATAACCGCTTGATTTGGTACAGGGGTAATTGACCTCTATAACCACAAGATTTGTTACTGTGATATTTGATTATGACGAAGTCTGTGGGCTTGAAAAACATAGTCCATTTTCCAGCAATTACTATCCGTTTGTCAATATTTTTATAGGAAATTTTGTGAATGATTTTTATGGCTGTAAGTACACATCCTTTTGTCAAAATATTTTTTAAGGAAATAGCACAGTGACCTTGCGTTTCAACGGGATCCAAACGTATCCATGATATCACTTACTCAGCTCTATATGAACAAAACAAAATATTGCAAAATAGTATATATACGTCTTGTCCTGATAATAAATATGTTCGAGCAACCTTTTAGGATGAGCGTGTCATCTATGATCTATATAGCTCCTTAGGTTTTCTGTGTCATACGTGTAAATAGAGTAAACATAGTTTGTTTTCAGTCTAATTTTATTGCAACACCAACAAGAGCTTGCTGGTTTTGTTATTGATTGATTCCGTGGATTGTTGGTCCTGTTGTTGATTCCGGCAACAGATTCTGGCTCTGTTGTGATGGTATTCCATTCTGTCATTTTCGGATAGTTATAATAATTTGCCAATACTAGAGGTTTTGTGAATGATTTTTGGTAGATTCCATTTGGTAAAAATTGCTGGTATCCCAAAAAAGTTTGCTAGCTATTTTGTTGCACTTAACAGTTTTGTTATATATCAGCTGCCTAGTTACATTTTTTATTAGAAGGAAAAATATTTTACTCCTTTCAACTATTTCGTTGGAGTACTTAATCCCATAAAAACAGTTTTCCTCATTTTACCCTTAAACTAGTGAAACTGGTTCACTTTACTCCTTTGATATTTCTCTCTATACAAGTCGTATTTAACATCGAAATTTTATGAAACCATAGATTACATTATACCCTACATGTTAACATTTTTAAAAATTTTTTTGGCTGTTTGCGTAGGTTGAAAAAAACCTAACATTGATTAAAACATCAAGATTTAAAACTGAATGTAATCTGTCATGAAAAAAATTGAAAGTATTTGCCATCTACGTCTCTAAGCAGCTTAAAGTATGACATGTATAAATAGAAATAAGAAGATACATATTACTAATGAATAAATAAACAATTTTTAATAGTTTAGGGTGTAAAATGAGCCCAAAAACAGTTTAGAGGTTAAGTGATCCAATGAAATAGTTGAAGTAAAACAAGCTTTTGTTTTTATTATTTGGCAATCACTACTTTGTACAATACAAAAGTGTGCAATTTCTTAGTTTGTTCTATTTTTTATTTTCTGGATGAACCTAAATATGTTTTGAGCTGATC
>KE372066.1:1080468-1098989 GCA_000418225.1 Zizania latifolia | reverse complement strand
GCGATGGCGAGCTGAGCGAAGCTGTGTGCGCTTCTCTTGCGGAAGGGTATTTTAGCCTCTTTTCTCTTGTCTTGGTATTTGTGCCAATACCGAGAAATTATTCTATTCTAGGACAGAGAAAGTATTATTTTTCTGTGTTTTTTAATATACCAGTTTTTATATCAATCCATCAGTTACCGATGATAAACCGGACACAAATTGTCATCAGGTGATTACCAAGCGGTAACTGAGTCAAACCGATCAGTATCCATTTGGTTCAAATTTTTGAATTTGAATTTTGTCTGATTTTTCATGCTTACCTATCGATAACAGCAAGCACGGTTACAGGTCTTTGAACAGAATTGTAACCTTGGTGTGAACCACGCGTGCTTGGGCATTGGACATTTTCCAAAACGAGCGTCGCGTCGCATCACACGCCGCGGTCGCTTTCCCCACCCAGTTGACGGCGCCAAAGTCGGAGCGGTAGCACGTACCACGTCAGCCGTACAGTACAGCGTGACACCACCTCGCTGCCGTCATGGCGGTGACGTCAGCGGCCGGGCGTGGGGGGGAGGTGGGGGGGACGTCTCGAGGGGTTCCTTTCTCCTCGAATCAAGGCGACGTCGCTGTCGTTTGCGGTTGTTTCGTCAGATCCAACGTTGACAAGGCTGAAAAGTCGTTGAACGGGCTGCGCTGCAATGGACAATGGTTAGCAAAACACACAAAAAAAAAACCACAATTGTTGCCTAATACTCCTACATTACTGTAAATTGTATAAGTGATCAGACTTACTCATTGAATCGGTAATAATAAAAAGTTTAAAATATCCCGAGAGATAAAAGTTAGGGACTCGTAATAGTAGCTATTCGCCTTTTATTCTTGTTAGAGGCAGAGCAAATGCTCCTTTTATCAAAAGAAATTCAAAAGATTTGTGGATGATTTAAATCTTTATGAAAGTTTTCATATAACACAATAGAAACAAAAGATTTGTTTTGTAAAATTCTTTAAATTGGATTCCTAAAATCATATTCTAAACAAAAATAAGTATGAGCTTATACCTCTTATTTTTCTTTTTATCATAGAAATCCCATACACACTCTCTTTCTCTCTGATCTCTCTTTCACATGTGATTTCTTTTAAAATTCGTGTGTTTTAATTTATATGACTATTTTAAAGACACAATCTCTATAGTATTTCTGTGTTTTAAGATTTTATAGGATTCTATAATATGAAACAATCTATTCCTATATTTTTCATGTCCATGAGTTCATTCCTATGTTTTTCTATTAAATCATACACTCTCAAAAGGCTCTAAAATAATATTAGGACTAGTTGATGTCATAAACACTAGACTCGACTGTTTCTTCTCTAACGTGGCTTGTCGGTGAGTCCATAGGTTCATTCTTTATAAGATAATAATGTCTTATATTTATTGACGTGGTAAAGTTTTCCATAAAAGGTGGCGTGGTTAAAAGATTTAATTTAAAAATACTAAACTCTCATGGGTCTATTTTTATTCTAAAATGTTGATAAAAAGCTAGCTCTAATGCTCCAACCAGTGTTGTACTGTTTTTTTCTAGCTAGAGTGCTGGATCGTCAAGTCATGGTTTATAATACACGTTGGAACGCCCCTCCCAAACCATTTGTCTACAACCCTAAGTGTTGACTCAATGTTTTGTTTCTTGCTAGAGTATACAGTGTATTAGATATATAATTTCTTAAAGTATATAACAGTAGTGACAATATTACATAAAATCGGTCATTTCAAATATTTTTACTATTAGTTTCTTCGTTCCATAATATTATAATTTAAGATTGAATTTGATATTTCATAATATAACGAATCTGAACAATAAATAGTTCGTTGTACTATAAAATGTTATATCTGATCATAAGTTACAATATTATGAGACAGAGAAAATAGTATATGCTCTAACCTATCGTATATCTAATATGACATGTACTATACCAAGCCCGGATCATTCAAAGCTAAGTCAAATACAAATTAAATGGTAAACATTTCAACAATCAACAGCTAGCGGTGCTAGCTATAACTATCAGTATTTGGTTTTGACTGCGATGTCACCAAAGTCACAGTTGCCCATTTGACATGGCAACCGGAGCGGTGTTTTGTAACGCATCTTCCGTCGTCTTCAACGTAGCATCCAACAAAAGCTGTGAATAAATCCAAATGTGAAAAATATTTAAATTCAGCATTTCTTTCTCTTTTTCAAATGAATTAATATGTCTTTTGGGACTAGAGACTTTTTGCCCAAAGCACAAGTCTTAAATAGGATAGCAATTTTACCCGTTTACATATAGTTAGAAACTGTGATAGAGTTAACAGAGTTAAGTTTGTACCTTATTTACTATGGGCCCATAGGTATGTTTATAGACATATAATTGATATTTAATGGATACACAGGCAGGCACGACACGCAGATAGATAATATTTATCTATACCCATGACACCCATTTAAACATGCATATTTGTGATAAGGTATGTCTATATCTAAACTTCATTTGTAACCTTAATTCCTCAAGCCCCGAGTCTCTAATTAATGTATTATTACAACTATAATTTTATGGTAATCCGCTATGCTACAAGTAATGGGTATATTCTTCTCTTTTTATCCATGTATATTTATTGGTATACTAACTAATATCCTAAAATTCATATATATGTAAAAACACAATCAATTGGAAAATGGGATGTGAGTACATGGCATCGGATCCCATTAGAACTTCATTTAAACATGTTGATATTCGCCAGATAGCTTTTAAATAAAATCGTACCGTATAACCTTCTTCTTAAAAAACACAATCAGTACCTTAGTCCGGATGCTCGATTAAAAAAGAAGAAAAATACAAAGACCACCTCGCCCCGATGAGTCAAGGTCTGACACGTTTAATTTAAGCTTTAAAAAAGTCCTCTCTCGCCGTCCCCCTCCCCTCCCGGCACGGGGGTATTTAAGGCCGTTGCCTCGCCCCCTCATCCCCATTGCTCGCCGGCGTCCACCACCACAAGCAGCTCGCTTCCCATTTCCACCTCGCAGGTTCACAGCTAGCGCGCTCTAGGGAGACAGGCAGACAGCAGCGCACGTACAGCTTCGAGTGAGACATGGAGGCGACGGAAGCCGTGCAAGCCGGCGATGTCGAGGCATCGCGGGCTAGCGGCGTTGGCGACGACGGCGCGTCGAAGACCCCGTCGTCGGAGCGGCGGGCGGAGGAGGAGAAGGGGAAGGAGGGGGCGGCGGAGGCGGTGGCGGCGCCTTTGGTGGCGGAGGACGAGCAGATGGAGCGGTTCTACGCGCTGCTCGCCAACATCCGGGCCCTCAGGGGCATGTACAGGGACGCCGTTGCCGTCGGAGGCGCATCCGGCCTCGACGATGAAGGGGAGGACGGCGTCGGGCCGAGCAGGAAGAGGGCGAGGTGCGCGCAGCCGCCGTGGAGGCCGGCGTTCAGGATTGAGGACTTCGAGGAGCCCGGCGACGCGGGGTGCTCCAGGAAGAAGCAGAGAGAAGGAGGAGTAGTTGGGGGCGGCGACGTGGCGAAGCGGCGGCCGGGGAAGGAGGCGGCCGCCGTCGACGAGGACGACGGCGAGGTCGTCTCAGGGAAAGTGCACCGGGCCGCCGCGTCGTCGCATCGCGCGGGCCCACTTGCCAGCTAGGTGGCTCATAGCTTGGTTTTCCTCGGACTTTTCTCATGTTCATCTTGAGAATTGAAATATTTCCATGCGAAATATTTCTCATGTTAAACTTGACTTGCGAACTGCAGTGCGTCAAAAACTGATCAAATGCTGCGGTATCAGTATGAAACGGCCTATCCGTGCTGTGCATATTTAATCCTTTCGTCTGTGAAAAGGGATTATTAACAGATTTCACTCCAGTTTAAATTCGAACAGGTCAAAATGTCAAATCCATGATAAAACCAGGAATTTAATCAGGGAGAAAATTGCTATATTTTTCACGAGGTTTTGAGTTACTCTTCGAGCTCCGGCTTCAATTACCGATCGGCTAGGATTTTGCTCGATCGGCACGATCGATGTGAATCGAGAAAAATACGGATTCAAGTGTTCAACATGTAGGGTGAAAACCGGATGAAGCTTGCAGAATAGACATGGGAATGATAAGCTGTGTCTGAATCCAAATTCGTAAAAAATATGGGTTAGAATACATGATAAGATGTATCCATCCATATATATTTGTTTATCAAATATACAAAAAATATTATAATTTTACTTATAAATATAGTAAATAATATTACATGTTTTTGCTTGATGTATCTTCAAGCAAACTCAATTATATTTTTATGTTTAATAATTATATGTATTGGAGATAGACATATGCATCTGTTTCCAAGAGAAAAATATAGAATAGTATAGATGATACGTGGAATGATATCCATCACTATCCACATCCGGTTTCAAATTAAAAAATATATATGAAATAGTAAACAGAAACAGTGCTATCCTACGACCCGATTGCACCCTATGTGCAATCACTTAGAAAGAATGTAAAGTCTGAAAACACATAAAGGAGATCTTCCTAGAACTGATCTTGAAATATCCAGCGTAATTTCGTACAAATTCGCATTTTTCATGAGCAGTAGGATAGGTGACTAACTGACTATATTTTTGCGTATTTTTTATCTCTAGATTTCTATTTGAGCTCATTGATGTTTTAATTTAGGTCGTTGGTTTGGCTTATAAACCGAGACACATGAGCAAAGCTTAGAAAAAATGATCCTGCTCCGGATCCATAATTACCTGCTCATTAATTTACCTAGCTATTTTCGAGCCAATAATCACATACTTCGAGAAAAGTATTATGTTTTTTATATTTTTTAATACAT
Source organism: Zizania latifolia (assembly GCA_000418225.1). NCBI lineage: Eukaryota > Viridiplantae > Streptophyta > Magnoliopsida > Poales > Poaceae > Zizania > Zizania latifolia. Next base: position 1,094,156 of record KE372066.1, on the reverse strand, counting down.
ATATTCAAACTAAATGTTCATGTATTTTAGAACTGAGGAAATACAGTACAACATAAAAATCAATAAATTTAATCAGTTTTATAATTCAAAGTTGGATGTGACTTATTAACCGCAGGTAAACCCATCAATCCAAATCATTGATGGCTGATAATGCTTTGCCTCTACCTAGGAAAAAAGTGATACTAGTACCAAAGAGGAACTTAACACCGACGGATTTAAACAAAGCACAACTTTATTTCCTACCCTCTCTCATAAAGTATTTATTTTTAAAATAAAATCAATAAATTAGTAGTGAAAAAAACCAAAGTACTTATTATTAATAAAAAATAGTATTTCAAATGAAACACACTTTTAGATTTATAAAGCGAGATTAAATATCAAGATAAAAAATAATAAATAATAAACAAATTTAAAGAACTATAAATAAAACAGTGTTTTTGACAGAGGAAGTACCTACTATGGCTGAATCCAGCAGAAACGATGGTGTGGCTCATCGAATGCGGTGGGCCCAGACGGCTGCCGCTGTGCCACCATCCCACATCGTGCAGGGCAGTTTTCTTTTCTCTCAATGAATGGAAGCATTTGCAAAAGATTCCCAAAAAAAACTCAAACGACTCCGTTACAAAATGAGCAGTGAACAGTTGGCTTCTACCATAATGGATTGTCCCCCTTGTGTAGCTGTGTTCCAACTTCCAATGGATTGGTTCTCCTTTCCTTCCTATTTGAAGGAGAAAGTACAAATGAGCTTAACCTTTTCTTAATTAAGTGATTGATAAGTGCATCCAATCATTTCCTAATTAATAAGAACTCATTAACACTAACAGTTAATTGACTTAATTTTGTCCTGTTTTCTGGCACGGTGAAAAAAATAAACTTAATTTTTATGAAAAAATGTTTTTACAATTCTAACTATTACTGCTCTCTCCGTCTTATAATATAATAGTACATTTTTATGCTTGTATAAATGTATTGACATAATACGTTTTATTTTCCAACTTTTCATCACGGAATTTTTTTTAATAATACATTTTTATTCAAAATTTCAAATCCGATATGCGGATTTCAGAAATTACAAAAATAACCTTCTGTCAGACTATGATCTGTCGATCTAGAGCAGATCGGCCTAGATCGGCAGATGGTCTGTCGACAGAAACTTGCGCCCACCGACTGAGGCCACGTAGGCTTCTATCGGCAAATCATCTATCGATCTAGGCCGACCTGTCCTAGATCGGCAGATGTCGATCTAGGACTAGATCGGCTAATGGAACTCTGCGTCTGCCGATCTAAGCCGATTGGCCTAGATCGATAGACCATCTGCCGATCTCGGCTAGATCGGCCTAGATCGGTAGACCATAGCCTAACAGAAGGTTATTTTTATAATTTTGGAAATCCGTATACCAGATTTGAAATATTAAATAAAAATGTATTATTAAAAAAAAATCTTCCATCACAACGTACAGTGTACCAGTGATGGAAATGGCCCACTGGAAACATCGCGCGGAACACGCGTGCTCCACCTCGCGGAAAAGCCCAACACAGCTGCACTCACTCCATGTGCAGATGTGCTTGCGACAGGTGGAGGTGGTGATATCGTTCTATCAATTTATTTAAATTTTATCATATAATATGGGAGTAAGAGATTTTAATTCAATTCTATTCCTCTGTATTGGTTTTATTATCTGACTCTAATCACCTTTTATTTCTATCTTATTTAAAATACATTGAGCAACTCTCATTAAATTCAGTATGCCGAATTGTTTTTTATTTACCGTCAATCTTTAAAAACATGGATCATTGGGACGGATTGATTAGTAGAATCGCCGGTACGGATGTCAACCGAAATAAAACCATACGTTCAATAAAAAACCGTTCATAATATAAATCTGCAACACACTCTCAAGTCTGAAACTCATAGATTTCAAAACCAAACAACTCATGCTCAAATCCGCCGGATATCCAAAACCTGATGAAAAATCGACGGATTAATAATAACATAAGCATAACCATTTACAAAATAAGAAAGAAAAACAGAGATAGCCAAATAAACTCACGATATGATGGGTTTTAAGCTAAACCCATCAAAACCTTATTATAACTGATTATCAGAATCTACAAACCTATAAACATAAATTTAAATCTAATATATCCATGAATTTGGTACGCAAGGATAGAAGCAAAATTCACATTCCTAATCGCTGGCAGCTTGCCCACGTAGCTTATGACTTATGTACCGTACGCTTGCGCGCTGACATCACCATGCAATCGTCAGCGCCTCCGTCTCTCTCCGCGTGCGGGCGTGGGTTGACGTGTCGGTTGGTGTTTGGACCACACGTATGCCGTGCCCAGTTGCACGCTTGGCGTGCGCGCCTGCGCACCACATGACGTCAGCCGTGAGCGGGGCCGGTGGGTACGCGGAATAATACGGCCGTCTTTACTAAATAACGGTGGCAATATACATGTTAGGATCGGGACCTGTCGACTACCCACCCTACCAGGAGCCAGATTTGGGGTGGCAATAATAATTTGTAGTCTGATTGTCGGTTAATATTTATTACCGAGTACCAATCAATCTAATTACTACTATATTAATTCTATAATATAGCAATCTAGTATAAGATTTGATATTATATAGTACAATGAATCTGGATAATGTCTCTGTCCAGATTCATGGTACTACGAAATATCAAATACAATATTAGATTGCTATATTTTAGAACGAATGGAGTATTAAATATCATCGATAATATTATTAATTAGATTAGTCACTATAGCGATTGGAATGATCACCGTTGTTCTGTTGTTGTCGTGGAGTATTAAATACCATCGATAATATTATTAATTAGATTAGTCACTATAGTGGAATGATCACCGTTGTTCTGTTGTTGTCGATAACTGATTTAAGGTCATGTTTGTTTTAGTTTGAAATTATAGTGATCCAACTTATAGAAAATAAGTTAGATTGACTCAGTTTATTAGATTTTCAGATTATAATAAACTAGCATAATAAGCAAACATATTTGTTTCAGTTTATGAAAATAAACTAAATTATTATAATCCTAAACTAAAATAAACATGCTTTAACAATGTTTGCGTAGCGTTGGGACCAAAAGGACAATACTGTTGGTTATGTTCTATCTTTTTAACTCTTTTGAGAGAACAATACCAGTGAATTATTGTATTAAAGTAGTGCTGCCAGTTAATTTGTATCTTCTCCATTATTATTTTTCGAAAGTAACATGTGTGGTCCATTATTTTGGAGGACTACATCGATGATCACGGCATGTTATGATCTCCTAACATCGCTGTTCAATCCTATTCTCATTGAGGTCTTAACAGAACGTTACTCAAATTTTGGAGAAAAATATTTTCTCAATTACTGTATTTGAAATACTATAGGACTTACCGCGTTAGCTGTTAGCTTCTCCCGTGTGTTCTGATGACACCAACATCATACTAAAGAGCCGTTTGGTATAACTTTAGATCTAGAATTATTTGGAGCTAGCCAAACCTAACTCTAATAAATTCTGGATGTGGAGCTGTGGATGGATTAGTTGAGCAATTTAGTTTTTTTTATTTTAGACTAAAAATAAAAATTTAAATTATTTTGTTATACCATATAAACCTTATATCCAATATAAATCTTGGAGTTAAAACTGTACCGAACAGATATTAAGGGTTCATAAAATTGTGCTCTGCTTCTCACTGGCGTCGATATAGGCACGGCTATGCCTGCTCATCCACTGCTCGAACCTCTCCAGCATAAGATCCGCACGCCCGAGAATTGCGCAAATTAAGAAGAGAAGTGGCAGATGAAGAAGAAGCAAGAGACCTGGCCTTGTTGTAGCTTGGCTTGGCCAACAATGCTGCACTGAGCTGCAGTAATGATTGTAAGAACATATATTCTGTAGGAGGTAGCAGAAAGGGAATCGTTATAGGCTGTTCAAGCATGCGCCAATGCATGCATGTGAATTGTGTTGGAAAGAGCAAATGGTGCACAAGGTTTTCTGTTGGTGATAATAAATCAATCATTTTAAATCAACATACTATTTTACAAGATTTAGAATTTAGTCATACAACCAAACGATTTTACAGCTAATTATTATTCATCATAAAATCACTTCTAGAGAATCAGGATCAAGATCAGAAGAATAGAAATCTAGAGTCACCCTAAATCTTTTTTCAAAACACAGTCCATATCTATATCCTGAGCAAATCTAAATTCACCTAAATTGTACACCCACAAACTCAACAACCCCTAAATGAACTATCCAGATCCCTCCTCGTCTCATCCACTCACATCCAACGGCCTACGATTTTTGTGTCAAACTACCGCGCTATCGCATCGTCACTCAGCATCAACCCGTTGCGCCCCACGCGACTCCTCGCCTCCCCGCGCGCCGTCGCCCCCGTCCCCGCGCCGCGTTGACGCACCCGGCCCCCGCCGACGAGGAGGTGTGGGTCACCGTTTTGGGCGTTCACTCTCCTCTTGCTAATATGATAGGACGAATATGTTAGATATGTGATGAAATTTTGGGCACTGGATTCATATGGTTCTGTATGTGTACATGTGTTAAGTTCTTCGGTAGGGATTGAATGGTTGATACATGTTAACTTCTTTCACTTCTTTGATGTTGGATTGTTGGTGTTTTCATGCTTGGTGATGTACAAGTCACAAAAATTAATAAGCATACATAGGGGGTAAGACCAGTCCAATGATGTTCTGTTCTTACCATGATGATATCCTAAAACTGTCAGTTCTCTAGCTAATGCTGCATACCTGTAATATCGTTATCTAAATTGTTCAGTTTGTTCTAACCTTCCAAGCAGAGCCACCTTATGCTTGAGTTCATTTCTGAGATACAGAAGAAGGTAATCAATTGAACTATTGAGATGCACTATGTATGCATATGAATCGTTAGTAATTGGAGAACATTTTTTTCAATGTTGTTTCGATAGCTGTAAAACTTGGTGTGTGTCTTCTTTTGAAATTGATGTCTCCCACTATAATCGGTGTAGTAATAGTATGTTTGTTCCATAAGTAAGCATTCAATTACAAAGGGTCTTTGCAGCTACTAAAATTCTCCTTGATAGTGTAGGATGCATCTCTTTTTCTCCCAGTTCCAGACATAGATGTGAGATCCAAATTAGGCAGACACCTGGTCAGTTCGGAGATCTATTATCTGTGGACTGAACATTTTGTTGTTGATCAAAAACATTTTTATTCCTGTTGTTACTGAGTCACAACTTACATTTAACATTTTCACCTTCAGGCCTATGATCTGTTCGGCTTATATTTTGGTGTTGGTCGCACATTCTTCAACCTAGCCAGTGTAAGCATCATTAAATTTTGCGGGACAATGTATTTTTAACTTGCATGGTTGTTTTTTTTTGTGAAAAATGCTTAGACATTATCTTAAACATATTTCCTTGAAGGTAAAATTGTTTTCACGGTTTGTCTCCCTCAAGGAGGCAGTGAAGAACTATTCAAATTATACCTGCACACTTCTTCCACCGTCATTTGAACTTACCTTTTGGATTCTACAAAATATCTTGATTGGCTGCACTGCTTATTTCTTCTGTGTGATAGGGTGGAATGTTTGTTTTCAGAGGAAAAGATTTAATATATGCAAGAAAAGATAAGGGTACTGGTGATCATTCACCTCTGGATGACGTCTCAACATCTGTTGTAAAATTCCTGTCGCATGAGAATGACCACAACCTGGTAGGACGGAGTTTTTCCTTTTGCATCCTAATGTATAGTAGATTGATCTTTCTTTTGCTAATACAAATTTCAGCTTCATGCTAAGTTTCGGCAGCCTATTTACAACGGACAATGAAAGAAAACAACAGTATACTTCTGCCATGCTCATTGTTTTCATCACGTACTTTTCTTTCCTCACAAGATGTACATGGTTGGCCTCAGATTTTTGGCACCATGGCTTCATCGGCGCAGCCACTCGCCGCTTCGATTACACTGTTTTTCTCTTTTGGGAAGAAGTGTTTGTTGGTTGACCACTTGCCACTAAAATATGGAAGCTGTGACTCGGAAGATGGCCTGAGCTGGAGTTTTCTTTCCTGGAAAATTTGTTGATTCAATTCACGTGCCCAAGATTTGCTATTTGATGGTTATGTTAAGTTTAATTTGTAGTTAGAGAGTGGATGTGGTGTTGCCTTCATTACATCAGTCAAAGGCCTTTCTATTTCTCCATTGTGGAATCGTCAGGATGTTTTTGATTCAGTGATCGAGTAGGAACATTTGTGATGAGCTTCCGCATAAAATTCCAGAAATCTTGTTCTAAAAAAATAACAGCTAGCATCTTCAGATATCATTATATTATATGATTTGTAATTGATTTCCCTTACATTTTCAGTTTGTTTTGTGGATCTTAAATCTTTGATTTGGGGTAAGAATTTGTTTATCATCAGGTTGATTCCAGATACGATGTTGCCTTCTACATCTTCATCGTTATTTTCTATGTGAGGTGCCCTCTTGCTTGTTTTTTTTTTCATTCATCATGCTAAAGATAATAATGTATTAATAATGTTGCTGAAGTGCGGACGTGCATTGTATTGTCTTGCAAATACCATTACATGGACATGCAGTTTTGTGTATATATAAAAAATTCTTAAGTATGTCGGGATCTAATTTGTTAGAAAATATGAAATAGATGTGATGCTATTTACACGGTACTTAGCTATGCCATTAATCCCTTTTTGTGTGAATTTTACCTATCTATTATTCGCTTTGCTTTGAAGAAATTTATCGTCTTTGTCTTTTGTTTATTTGTCACCGTAGACAATATACTAGTATAACTGGTTGACATTGCTAACCGTGATGCACACTGACAGCAATTCCAGGACCCTACGTACGCAGGTAGCAGTGGATCTGCTAGCTCAGTTTCCTGATTTCCTGTGAAGCAAAATACAGTATTATCGACACGTCATCTCATTTACGGCCGTATAAATACATTATTTCTTCGGAACAGGTCACACTGTCACACAGGAGGAGGCTAGCTTGATTGACATCTTAACCGAGGAAGCCTACGGCTACATGTCCACAGATGTCCAGGGATGACCGACCAGTTGACCACACACACGAATCGACTGATCTGCCATAATAAAAAAAAAGATTGGGCCAGCTATCGGATCGAAAAAAGGACAATCCGGCGTCGGTTCGGTTTGAAAAAAACCGGCAGAGCAAAAACTAGCTATTTTTTTTTTAAAAAAATATAATCAACCGTCGATTCACTAGTTAAACCGCGGCTAAACTGATCCAGCTCGGACCAACCAACCGACGGAGAGTGAACGGTTCCCTGGCCTGTCCACCTTTTCTATTGGTAGAGATGCGCGCCGCTAGCTAGCTGCATGCTCTGCCTTGCTGCCCCTTCCGCTAGCAGCAGCAGTCAGCAGAGCCGCTGCCATCGCCAGCCTGCTGCTCGCCATCACAGTTGACACACCCCTGAACTGACCAGCTGACCTCCCCCATTTGACATGACCATTCTTCGTCGCTTTTGCATCCGATGCATTGCAGGCAGCGTCTCCAAGGCAAATGCACAACCCTACCAGATGTTAAGTGTCCAGACGTTTATGTTGTGGAAGGGTGAACAGGAAGGGAAGCCAAGAGATGAGCTGCCAAAGCAAGACAGAACCAAGCAAGCCAACGTGAAGCGATGTGGGCCTAAATGGGCCAAATGATGTAAACGGAATGGTGGAGTGAACAGGCGACTGTAAGTATATATAAGCAGCAACTCATGTAACTGAACCCTTGAACAATTCTGATGAAATGAATGGCGGCGACTCGGCTTGATTGAGGAATTGAGCGCGAGAGACATTGTTCTATCGATTTCTGTAGCGATCGCTAACACCAGAGAGTACCAGATGAGTGATGACTCCAGGAGTGATCACACACACACTCTCTTTCTCTACTTGAAACAAAATCCATGACCATCGTTTGTTCAATCAACCTTCTAATCGACCAAAATGGTCTAGAGCTGTGGCACCATAATATCATATTATGTATGAAAATATAACCTTAAGCATTAAATACAATTTTATTGCTAGTTTTACATATTGTGTAGTTATACATAAAAAAACCCTTAAGGTGCACTCTAAGTTTAAGGCGTGACCATAAACAATAAAGTGCTAACTTTTTATAGATCCCACCATAAATAGGGTCTACTTTAATGCTATCGTTTTTTTCACTGTGCACATGACAGTAACAAATGTTAATTTTTTATGGGTCCTACCTTAATGCTATATTTGGAATATAATGTGATGCCCCTTAGTTCGTCTTCTCTAGTAAACGGTAGAAATTGTGCTGACAGAAAGTTGATAAAACCCGTATTAACTAAAGATTACGGGTCATGATTCGTGGGAGGAAGATAGGAAAACAGACGGCAACAGATGAAGCATATGTGCTCGTCTCGGTGATGCTTCAAACGAAAATGAGTTCGCAGATAGGAGCTATTCTGAAACAACTGGGGCGTTTGGATATGTGCTTAGGCGGATTATCAGTTCGGATTATGATGTATTTTAAACTTTTAACGGTGTAACTTCTTAAAAATGGAGAAATTTTTATATGAAAATTATTAAATAGTTATTTTAAAAATGTTTATCAACTTTTCAGCCTTAGATTTATTCGTTTGAATTCTCAAACTATTTATTCAAAGAGTCGTATTATCCATTCATCCTATCTTATGTATTTATCCTGGATCATTTGTCCATCTCTTAAGCTGCATTCGGATGAACAGCGGGTCATCGGCCTAAATTATCGTGTGGTGCATATTTTAAGATTTTGAACGGTGTAAAAAATTTCTATATAAAAATATCAAAAAATGTTTTAAGACAGTTTGTTCATCGTCTACCCTCACTTTTGATGGGCCCTAGATACAGCAACTTCAACTAGAACTGGTTTGTTGAGGTTTTCAGGCATGAACAACCCTAATTTTACTCCTTAACATTTAGTACCTAGACAAGAGATGCAGAAAGTAAGCCTGAATTCCGAAATCTTCAGTCCTACTGTCCCTACCCTGCCCTTGATAGTTGATCCAAACCCATGCTACCTGTACTTGTAAACCCATGTTGCCCTCGTGTACTGCAGAATTCGGACAAAGCTTATCTTCCGAGGCTGTTCATGTTCTTGCAGTTTTCTTCTACTACATCTTCAGAAAGGAATCTCTGATCGCTCTCTTGTCTTTTTTACATGCAGTGTCTTTACTCTTTAGCTGTGGATGCAAACTGGTCTTGTCATGCATATCCTTGGTCATGGTCATGCACCATACCCCAAGCCAAGCTGGTCTTGTCAGTGCCCTGCAACATTAAATGCACTTTGCCATGTTAGCTTCAGCATAGAGAAAGCTCAATCCTACAATCCAGCAAGCACAAAAGTCTGAAGCACCTGTGCCATGCTTGCTTGCTGCTGCTTGTTCTGGCCAATGGCCATTCAATGAGAAAAAGTACACTTGAGACCCCAGTTAGTTCCTGCCTTCTTTTGTTCTCTTTTCTGAATGGACACAAAAGGAAAATGGTTTGGTCAACTTGTGTATTCATCACCAGGTTAATCGAAGCTGCGTTGCTTTTTGGTGGCAATTAGCATCACAAGTGACCTGAATTCACTTGTCTGAAAGAAAAAAATGTTATTGTGTCTATCAAGCTGAACATTTGTACACTCCGACAGGTTTCTTACAAGACCTGCAATTCAGTTAAGTCAGGTTTGACCAGCAGTACAACTTCTTGACCGAATCCGTTAACTACTAACTAGCACATAATTTCATCAAGTTCGGCAGTATCAATGGGATAAGTTGACCAGAAATATAATAATGGCGTATAATTCCATCTCATTCAACTCTTTCCTAGCCAAATAATTATGGTCATCGAGTGTTCTCCGAAATGATTTCAGTGCAGTACATTTTCTGCTAAGCTTCAGGCAAATTCACATCCTATCAGCATGAACATAGCTTAACATAAGCACAGTACATAAGATATAACTCACATTGACATAAAAGGTCATCAAGTCCAACAATTCAAGATACTGCTGTTCTGGTTTCACATCAGACATCACAAGTTCAGGCATGTCATCTTACAAAATGTTGCTACAAGACTTGCCTTTCGCTCAACATCAGAAGAAAGATTGCAAGAATAATCTGAATTCTGAAACCCAACAGCTGCCTTTGATATTTCTACAATAGATAAGCTAAGCAACTTAAAAAATGTAATTATCGTTTAATTTTTTAAGCTTGCTTCACATGACGCTGCAAGAGTTGGCGTTCTCGTCGCTGAAAAGATCGCCGTACGAGTTCCTCGCCGGCGAAGCCGCGGTCCTCTGCGGCGGCGTCGCGTGGCCACCGTTGTAGTGGTGGTAGTAGCTGTAGCGATAGGGCGACGGCTGCGAGTAGTACGGCGAGTACGAGTACGAGTGCTCCTGCGGTGGCGGAGGCAGTGGAGGTGGTGGAGGCCTCGCGGTCGCGGACGCAGGCGCGGCGGCGTAGTAGGCGGCGCTCGCGCTAGGCCGCACCACGTTGTAGCTCATGACGTGCACAGGCGGTAGCTGCTGCGAATGCAGATGCAGTGGCGCCGCCGGGAAGTGGCTCGTGTGGCTGCCCTGCGTTGATGCCGCTGTCGCATGATGGCTTCAACTGCCTTCTCCTCTTGCTGCTGCTTCCTTTTCCTCTTGGGCTCACCGGGTTGCTGCGCCGCGCCCGTCTCCTCGCCATCGCCGGCGCTGCCGCTGGCAATGGCATTGTCGTTGGTGCTCTCCGTGCCGTCTTCAGCCGGAGGCGCGGCCTCGCCGGCGGCCTTGTTGGGTTCTTCAGGGGAGGCCTTTGGGTCGCTTGGCTCTGTGGCGTCGCCGGACGCCGTCTTCTCAGCCGGCACGCCGCCGTCTGGCTCGGCAACTTGGTTCTTGGTTTCTTCCAGGCACTGAGCGCCACTGGGTTGCTCTTGTTGCTGCGGCTGCGGCTGCGGCTGCTCCTCCGGCCACTGCTCGGCATGCTTCCCTGCCCGACGCAGCTTCCTGATGAGAGTGTCGGCGTTGACCTTGCCGGTGACGGCCACCGTCGCCTTGTTGCTCCGGCCATCAATGTCGCATTTGCACACGCCTTCGGAAGATAATACAATTTTTGATCAGTTTAGTGACAATTTCTCTGTTTTTTTTTTTAAAAAAAGTCTCTCTTTTGCAGACACTTTCTTGATGACTGGCTGCAGCATCTGCAACACCAAAATGGAGAGATAAGGACGCATCCAAATGCAGCTGATAAATACACACCTTCAACTCTCATGAGCACTTTCTTGACCTTCTTCTTGCATCCTTGGCAGTGGATGGACACCCTAAGAGCCAAAGTCTGCACATGAATCAAATCATAATCACCTATCTGGAGTTCTGAACAGTGGACAGACAGCAGATTGCTGAGCTCAAAAACAAAATGTTCACTGCTTCTTCAAGTGGATGCAGGAGGGGTACCTTGCATTGCAGAGATTCTGAAGCCATTGAGGACGGACGGCTTCTACTGCGAGGAAGGAAAGGTTTAGCTGGGGAGGAAGGGAAAGTGACCAGCGATTGTACTGTGGCCGGGGAATGAGAGGGTCGCTGGGCCGGGGGAGATTTTATAGCGGCAATGTGAGACCTAATTTAGAACGTTGGAAAGAGTTTGAAATATTTCGTGTAAAATTCGTACGAAATTCCTCTAAATTTCCTGCCTTCTAAGGGGTTTTTTCTAGTGCATGGATGGAAACACATGAAGGCTCCTTTGGAATAGAGAAAAATTAGAGAAATTTCACGGGATTTAGACTAATTCACCTGAAAACATTGTAAAATTTATGCTTTCAAAGAAATATGATAGGTATGAGCGGATAAAACAGAGAATTATAAAACATAGAAAAAATACAACATAGGGTGTTTGAAACTTAGAAATAGATAAACAACATATGAATCTTAATAATCAAGAACACATAGCTATAAAATTGTACAAAATTTTTTGAAATTTTTCAACAATTAGTTAAGAATAGTTTACAGCCATATATGTGATTTTTTTTTTTTGTCTCCACACCTATATGTCCGTGTTTTAGAACAGAGGTACAACTTGATCCGTCATAGCAACAATGTCATTCCTTTATGGGCATGTCACAACTATGCACACAATCTAGTGGTGGTTACACTGTGTTTTGTCTAACGTGCTAGGGTTGACTCCACTAATGCAAGTGCAAACATATGTGACAACTCCGTCACTCACGAGAGGATTGCTTCACAGGCTTCACTGCCAACATGGCTATAGTAACAGAAACCACATTCCAAATGTCCAGACATTCTCGGACTGGAACATGATCGAAACTCATGTGATCGCTACAAATAACAAGAGCTTGCAAAGTGCTCAGCAATTGCTGACCTGACCACCAGCTGACCATGTCCAGCATCAAGAATTCACCGAGTGGTTCCTGGTTCCAACATATGCAGAGTTCCAGGACATGGGGAGGACTCCCCCGTAGGATAGCTCTTCAGATTCATCTTCGTTCAAAGGAAACCCAAAAAGAAACAGGTACTACAATCGCCACTGATCGATTTATCTGCCTAGCATAGGGTGCAGTTCCTTTGTCCTGGAGCTACGGCAAGTCAATTGGTCGAAGATGTTCTGACCAACATCCATTGACAAGTACGACGGGAACAATGATCCCGATGAGTTTCTAAGCATCTACACTGCCATTATCCACGCGATCGAATTGGCAAATCACACTAAACATGCAAGCCACACGTACCGAACCTAACAGATGCAGTTGCTTTCAGTACTCCAGAAAGCAACCGAGATGATCCACACCTTCCGCGAGTTCATGATTTTGAGGATCATGCAGACGTGCAGGCAATGTTCCTCTAGGAAACCAAACTGTCAAACTGATCGATCGAACCAAATTACTTTAAAATCTGGCCGAATTTGAAATTTCTGGTATTTGAGTATATATAAGCATCACTTACACCGAATTGATTAATGCTGTGCACGTCCATGAATGCTCACATGCATGACGAGTATGGCATGCATTGTATGCGTCGTTGCTCTCGCCTTCGTCGTAACAGCAACACCTACGCTGTGCTACGTCCCTGACGGCGCGGCGCGGCAGAGCACGAGCCAGCGCCATGGCGCCGCCCAGACCTACATCGTGCTCGTGGACCCACCGGCACACGCACACGGCGCCGACGACGATGCCGCGCACCGCCGGTGGCACGAGTCGTTCTTGCCGGGCGGCGGCGGCGAGCGGTCATCGCGCATCCGTCACTCGTACACGGGAGTGCTGTCCGGCTTCGCCGCGACGCTGACGGGAAGTGAGCTCGCTGCCGTGTCGAGGAGGCCCGGGTTCGTGCGCGCGTTCGCTGAGCGGAGGGTACCGCTCATGACGACGCGCACGCCAGGATTCCTCGGGCTGACGCCCGACCGGGGCGTCTGGAAGGCGGCCAGCTACGGCGAGGGCGTCGTCGTCGGCCTGCTCGACACCGGCATCGACGCGACGCACCCATCGTTCGGCGACGAGGGAATGCTGCCGCCGCCGTCGAAATGGACAGGCGCTTGCCAGCCTCCCGCCCGGTGCAACAACAAGCTGGTGGGTGCGGCGTCGTTTGTCCATGACAACAACACCAGCGACGACGTGGGCCACGGGACGCACACGGCGGGCACGGCGGCCGGGCACTTCGTCGACGGCGTCTCGGC